>JAWQEG010001585.1:0-407500 GCA_033782935.1 Petrolisthes cinctipes | reverse complement strand
AAGTGATATGCACACCAACTTTATTGATATAATACACCTGCTGTATAGTAGTACAATAGTATAGTATAGTAGTATAAATAAACTGGTCTTGAGTTACCAACTGGAAATTTCTTAAGGCGCTAAACTTACTCCCAAAAAGCGCTAAAAGAGCGCTATTTTTTATAAATGTCCCACAAAACCTTCTGATTGTTATTTATTTATTACTCTTTATTATGTCAGGACTCTGAAACAATTAAAACCACCAAGAAATGCGCAACAAAAACATAAAAGCAGCTGCCAAATGGCACTAAAGCCAAATTGTAAGAGCTATATTGTTCTATAAAGTGCCGAATCTAGCTCCAAAAGCGCTAAATTGGCACATCTGGCCCTCTCCCTATCACCAAAAATGCGATCTTAAAATTGATCAAGCTATGCATTAACCCCTCCGGGACGGGGCAAGAATGGAATTACGCGCTGTGGGTACGGGCCCAATACTAACTTTTATCCTGCCTGTCCGGGTATTTCCCGGAAAATCACTCTACTTCTCTTACTCCCTACGTCTAAACTACAATACAACTTAAATTTGATTGTGTACTCACCATCAACTCCTCCTCTTTCCATTAAAACCAACCCCAGCTCTCTAGGACACTCCATTGCCGAGAAATCAAGTGAGGAATGGAGGTCACTTTTCCCGTGAGAGCGAGGCTGCGTTCGCTTTGTGAGCGTGGCTCTGACAAGGACTGGCGGGGGTGGAGGAAAGATGGCCGCCGGCAGAATGACGCAACACTTGCCTCCCCCGGGCGACACGTCGTACGGTTTGTGTGCATCCTACCATTACAGCCCCTGTATTATTTGTGTGGTTAGCTGACCATTCCAGAGTGGTTTTATGCCCTGGAGAGAAGCGTGGGAGTTATGTACAGTATTTACGCGAAACATTTTCAGTGTCATTCGCACCATTTGTTCATGTTCAACGTAAATATAAATGTGTCACTATCACTGTTATCCTTATTTTCTATATATTTTTGTATTTTGTTGTTTTAAATTTTTTATTATCATTTTTTCTATGCGTAAATGTGTCACTCTCACTTTTCTTATAGCCTAATATGTACAAATGTGTCACTATCACGTCACTACAGCCTAAAATATATGTACAAATGTGTCACTCTCACTTTTCTTATAGCCTAATAAGTACAAATGTGTCACTATCACGTCACTACAGCCGAAAATATATGTACAAATGTGTCACTCTCACTTTTCTTATAGCCTAAATAGTGTCACTGTCACCAAGTGTCACTGTCACTTTATTCGCATACTCCCATCACTTCCTGCTTCTATATATATTCCAATATATGGTAGTCTGAGAAGCAGTTTCCAGGGCATAACGGCACACAACATTCCTTGCACCAGAAGCGAGTTTCCTTGGACTTCTGGGGGTGACGTGTTGTGTGCCTGCAAACATAGCAGCGACGAGAGCCTGGACGTCCTGACGGCAACGGTGGCAGATTAGTAAGGTAGTGGCGAGCCATATAGCCACTCTGCTGCAACCTGTCAGGCCGTTGTGCCGCTGCCTGTCTGCCTTGCTGTGGTTGCACAGTGTTGAACCTCTCCAGGAGCTGAGATATCAACTCTAGCTCGAATTCCCGGAGTGCCAACTTGGAGTCAGGGTGATGCTGGAGGTAGAGTATATAACAGTTCAGCACTGTGACATCAAGAAGGTGGAAGAAAGCCTTCTTGTACCACTTACAAGTTTTTCTCAGACAATCGATGGAACTCACCATCATGTCTGACTTATCGACGAGTCTCATATTGATGTTATAATCGAGCACAGCATCAGGCTTGTAGATGGTATCACCTGTGCCGCGCTCAGTCTTCCCAGAATCCTGCATCACGCCCCTGTTCACGGTGGTGAGCATATTGATGGGGCGTTTATCGTGCCATTTGATGGCCAGCATGTTCCCACATTTCTTCTTGATGCAGTCGCCCCTCCGGGTGAGAGGGAATGCTGGCCACCCCTTCCTGTTGACACGAATAGTTCCGCAGGATCCTGTTTGGTGCTGCAGGAGAAACTGGCTAAGTGCTGGAGAGGTGTAATAGTTATCAGTGTACAGGATGTGGTTGTTGTCAAGGTAATCCCCCATGAGTGCCTTGACAACACTCCCGCTGAAGCCAAGAGGGTCGTCGGCCGGGACATCCACATCCGTACCTGAATAGAGTATAAAATCCAACACATAGCCAGTCTTACAGTCGCAGATGACATAGAATTTGATGCCAAATCTATGCCTCTTTGACGGGATGTACTGGATGAAGGACAGTCTTTCCCTGAACAGCACCAGAGACTCGTCGATAACCACTTTCTGGAATGGTCGAAAAAATGCTCGTATTTTCTCCTGGAGGATAGACATTACTGGCCTAATTTTCCACAGCCTGTCGTTCGGGTGTGGACCCATGTTGGGGGCGAAGTGCAGGTAGGACAAAATGTCCCTATATCTGTCCCTGGACATGTATTTCCCGAACGCAGGTGTGGATATCAGGGCGTGTGTGCTCCAGAAGTCCTTGAGGCGATGTTTCTTGACATGAGGCATCATCATGGTCAAAGCTAACCACACATACAACTCAGCAATATCGACGTCAGCCCATTGCAACATCTTACTATGTTCCCTGCCTGGTCTATTGCTGAGTTGCACAGAGAGTTGTTTGAAGGTGTTTATCTCCTGCATCATGTAAGTCATCAATATTATATCAAAAAAGGCAGTGAAATAATCTAATATTGATGACCTCTGACGACAGGGAAATGCGGCCTGTATACCTGAATGACTGTCGTCAAAGGCAGGTATATCAGGCGCAAATTCATCGCAATCCGTCCACACATAGGGATCAGCGGGTCTATGACGAGGTGCGCCGCGTTGCTGTCGTTGTTGGCGTTGTTGTTGTGGTGGTGGTGGTGGTGCAGCGGTACCAGGGGCAGGCGAGAGTGAGTCGTCAGGCACGAGAGGAGAGGGAGAGTGTGGTGGTGGGGGAGGTGGCGTCAGGTCACGGGGGGGCGGGCTATCAGGGTCAACAGTAGGGGAGAGATAAGCTGCCTTTGTCCTCTTCCCCCTTCCTTTACCCTTCCCTCTTACTCCTACTCTCCTCCCTCTTACCACCACTGGTTGCGACGCATCCTCGTCCGACGAGGAAGAGGAAGACGAAAAATCTAACCTCCTCCTCGGCCTCTTGCCTATGGGAGTGGAGACGTAGCGAGGTTTGGAGGTTGAAGCAGGAGTAGACCTCTTCCTGCCTCCCACGCCAGATGTTGTAGGAATGGGAGACAAGAGAGTGTCTCCCAAACTACCTCCCACCCCACTGGTGGACGGAATTGCAACAGGGGCTGTAACCTCTGACACATCATGCAAGGCTGAAGTTGAGGGAAGAGCTGTGATGGAAGTCACCGCTACACAGGCATCTTCCTCAGTTGATTCGTCAGCTTGCCATTCAGTATCAGAGTAGCTGTCCAGGTCGTCACTCCCATATGAAAGGTCTGCCAGATTCTCCAATTCCCGCCCTATTGCAGAATCTGACAACCTTGCAGGTGCATGACGCAATCTAGCTGGTTGCACCCGCGGAGTGGAGGTTACAGGAGCGGGTGCGCCTGGCAGCGCGGTAGGATGCACCGAATCGAACGAGCCCGTATTTTCTTCACTACGCCCAGCCATTGTCACGGTCAAGCACACACTGATTGAATGTGGGGATGAAAAGGTCTGGTGGTGAAGTATAGCCAGATTAAAAAAAATCCCGACAAATTTGGCGTTTTTCCCCATAAATTACCAAAAGCGGGATTTCCCGCTGCCCGGACTCTGTCGACCGAGCGGGAAATCCCGCTGCCCGGACTCTGGGGGTTAAAGACTGCAAATTTGTTTTTCAAGATGGATATTTTGAGCAAAAATTTGGTATGGCAATGGGCAATCCACTCTCCCCAGTTTTGAGCAATTTGTACATGGAGTTTTTTGAGAAGAAACTGCTTAATAACATTTTACCCAGTGATGCTGTATGGTACAGGTACGTAGATGACGTACTTTGCCTCTGGCCATGTACTGAAAATCTAGATAACTTTCTGCCATTGCTTAACAACTTAGCCCCTTCCATTAATTTTACCACTGAAATTGAGGAGGATGGAAAATTGCCATTTTTGGATTGCCTGATTCACAGGGTAGGCAACACTTTTAAGTTTAGCATATACAGGAAACCAACCAATGTTTTGTCATATATTCATTTTTACTCTGCACACCACGATAAAGTCAAACTGTCTGTTTTCTCTTCCATGTACTTACGTGCTCTACGTGTATGTAGTCCTGAATTCATGGATGAGGAATTTGGATTTATCTCTTGACATTGGAACAAAATTAAAATACCCCAAACCATTTTTGGATAAAGCCTTAAAATTGGCAAGAACATCATTTTATAGGGTTGAACCTCCCCTACCCCGTGACAATAAAAACTTACTGATATTACCCTACAATCATAAATTTGCCCAAATCCCTCATCTTCTAAAAACATGGAATGTTAATGTTGCCTTCTGCAATGATAACACAGTCAAGAAAATGTTGATCAAAAATTCACCTAATTCCTCATGTGGGTGTATCTACAAAGTACCTTGTAAAGAAAGCAATATGTTCTATATAGGACAAACTGGAAAAGACCTTTCAACCAGGGTCAAACAGCATAAATATAGTGTTAGGACCGGACAAGAATCTAATGCTTTATTTATTCATATGCATTGACTGGGATAATGCTTCGTCAATCATGTCTTGTAACTCATCCGTAAATAGTAACATCATAGAGTCAAGTTTGATTAAACACACAGAAAATATTAATATGAATTTAAACAATGGTATGTACAAGTTGGATAGTTTCATCATAGACAAGATTGTTAATAAGATTAGTCCAACTGCTATTCCTTAATGACTGAGGATAATCTGGTTTAGAGGTCATATCAGGTCTGATGAGAGTTGGGTCAGGTAGTATATCCTTGTATGCGCCATATGGGTGTGTATTGCTTTGAACTCGTAGTGGCAACACCTTCAGGTTGCCAGTTAGTTATTAATTGTATCGGTATATAAGATGTCTCTCGGCAACCATTCTTCTACACTCTGTATTTCCCCTGAAGATGTGAATACACGAAAGCGCTTGGGACTCTGTGTTTATTTTTCCTTCCTTGTGGATTTACGCATATTCCTGGATCACGTGCCACCAAGTGATTTATTTGCATATATATATATATATATATATATATATATATATATATATATATATATATATATATATATATATATATATATATATATATATATATATATATATATATATATATATATATATATATATATATATATATATATATATATATATATATATTTCTCTTTCAAACAAACGAGGTTGAAGGAAATGGCTTGTTCTGCATTAATGAGTTTATTATTTATATTTTCAATATTTCTTACAGTTTTTCTTAAGTCTTCACTTAGATGGTGGATGAGTGAGGCAAAAGTTGAGTTGTTGGGGGAGGTCGACGTTTCGTCCAGTACATCGGACATCTTCAGGAGGAAGTGGCGATTCTGAGTGGGTGAGGGGTATTTATCTGTTTTCCGTATGTGGGGTGGGCGGGGCCACCATATCAGAGGCCTAGTGATTGGTGGATGGGGGGTAGCTTCTGATTCTGGCGCTACGTCTGAGTTGTTGGTTGGTTGTAGTGGTGGTGGGTAAGATGTTAGATGTTTGTGGTGGGTCAGTAGGTGTTGGAGGTGTGGTGAGTATCCTGACGGTGTTGGTGATGTGTCGCTTTCTGGAGGGCAGTATTTGGAGGTCTTGTGTCTGGTTGTTAATAGAGGGTTGTAGGGTTTCTATGTAGATCGTTTCTAGGTAGGAGAGTCTTCTGCTGTCTGTTTCTTTGTCTAGTATGGTGGTATTATTTACTAGTTTGTCTCGTGTCAGAGCTTGGTTGTCGTGGGTAAGGTAGTGGTCTTTTATAGACCCTGACTGGAGGTGCATGGTGAGCCGACGAGACAGTGATGTTTGTGTTTTACCAACATAGTGGTGAGGCTCACAGTCCACACTGTTACAGGTGTGTTGGTAAATCACGTGGTCACTGTTCATCGGTCTCTTGGGGGTAGTAGGTCGGTTGTGTAGGGTGAGGTTCGATGTTTTTGGAGACTTGTTATATATATATACTTGCATGTGGCAATCATAATAAAACTGTTTTAATTACGATATTTTAAAATGCCAGGAACATAAGGAACATGTTTGCAAAGTTTTACTGAAATCAGATCAGCAGTTTCAGAGGGGATACAGTTATATCAAACAGCCAGACATGATATCAAGACGCTAAAGAAATTTAGTGTTCCCAGGAGTATATGGAACATTTGAAAAGTTTAATTGAAATCCGCCCAGTATATTAGGGTTAGACAGATACGAGTGGCCTATTATTAGCTTACATGACAACAACTCCTCCTCATCGCAATTGTTGTAAAGACGTGTGGCATTTGAGCAAGAAACACAAAACACGACTTTAAAAAGTTTTATTTTTCATGCACAGTTATTTTTATTGACAATTACACTGGCAGCAATAAAGAGGAACAAATATAAATATTTAATATGTATATGTTACTTGGCAACACTCCATGACGTCATAGCCAAGTGATGGGGGACGTCAGCACTGGCTGTGCGCTGATTGGCTGCCTGGGAGCCGTGGTGACGAGACAGTATATAAAGTGGAATAATGCCTCCCGGCTAAAAGGCCCACTCTTTGAAAGGAGATCGATACATTGTGACATGGCAACGCATATTATTTTGAGCAAGTTTGCATTGTCTCATTAATAACCATTCAAAGTCATAAGTTCAATGTTATATACGAATTACAATAATTTAACACTACTTAAAAGTGACTATGATTAGGTCAGTTGTCCTCAACTGTTAAATGGACATCAAATTATTCATGGTAGAATTATTCAGGACAGAAGCAAGTCAGAGGCGAGCGAGTGAGCCATGGATGAGCAAAACCCTCATTCATGTCGCCCTTCCACACGAGAGGCAAATCCCTGACGGGCAACTAAGTGGAAATCTCTAGCTTTTTACCAGTGTCACCAGATCAGCCAGGGGCATTTCGATGGTTGCCCGTGATTTCCTCTGCCCTACCGTTCAAACATGTGAATGAGTAGGTGGATTGATAACAGTGTTTGCCAGGGAGGCAACTGCCCTTCGTGTGGAAGTGCCCTTTAAATTTCATTTTATTTATTCTTTTTCTTTTTATGGTGTAAGAATGAAAATCTTTTATTGTATTAATTATATATATTACTGATTGTTTTCTTTCCCGAAGACAAGTCAGTTACAACCATTATGCGATACTTGTTATGGTAAATCGCTGTATTATTTTACGGGCAATTATTTTGCCTCGCTTATAAATATGATTGTATAATTACAAACGAACACTCAATCCCAAGTGTGACTTATTTTTATTATTAGAGTGACCGAGGTTCGAAACCCGGGCTGTACTCAATTCATTTACCAAGATAACCCTACAATTGTTCTACCGACATTTCTGTGAAGTGGTTCGGTATTCGAACGTGATCTTATTAAAAGTAAAAAATAGAAATAAATTTATTTTCTTTTTACTATTACATGTTTTAAGTATCGCTTACGAAACCTGATCAAATCTCTCATTTATAGATTATTATTCTCAGTTATACACATACTGGAAACTGCAAAAATTTTGCATACAAATACCCACCTAAAAACTTCAACCAGTTAAGCCGAATACTCACTTGCGCTCTACTTCTAAGGTTATATAGCATTACAGTAGGACGGATGCTATTACACATCAGAATACCCTGGTTCAGCTGGATGCTTCATAGTACCCAGATCGATTCTTCCAGGCACAAGTCAAAAGCTTTACCGCCATCCCACACTTTGTCTCTCATATTTAAAAAGTTGCATAAGACCGACTGGGCTAAAGGGATTTGTATAAATTAAATAAGGTTGAGGGGAATACAAAACAATATTTGTTAATACAGGAAAAAAAAACAAAAAAATTTGAATGAGCTCCTTGAATATTATTTACAAATATTCTTAAAACAAAGTATTCAAGCAAACCAGTAACATTCATTTCAGGTGTAGATTTACATTAAATTACAATTGTTTTCCTCAACTTCAATATTTCGTCCACCCTCCCATCATCTGTATCACTTGCTGCAGCCGCTTGGGCATAGACTCAACATGCTTGTAAACTATCTGGGGCTTTCTTCTCATCGCTTCCCACTCTTGCATCGCGTGTTGCACTAGAGCTTCGTGAGTTCGTTCCTGACACTGCTTCCAAGTATTCATCATGTTACCCCAGATGTTTTCAATTGGGTTCATATCGCATCCCTTTGCAGGCCAGTTCAGTGGTTCAATCTCTGGATGGTCTGTAAACCACTCTCGTATTATGCGAGCCATATGAATTGGACATCGGTCTTACACGAAATACACCACACCGTCATCTAGTAGGCCGTATGCTCTGAGTGACAGCAGCAGAACCTCATCCAATATTTCTACATACTGCACCGCGGTGAATTTGCCATGTATGGGAGTCAGTTCCTCCATGCCATTCAGATGGACCCACTCCCACAAATTGCATGTTATATGTCCACTTCTTGCCTCCTCGTAGATGTTTTCTCTTGCATAACGCGTGTTGTCCTGTCGCCAGCAATGTATTTTTCCATGTGCGGAGGAGGCGAAGGTTTTCTCGTCGGAAAACACAACCCTGCTCCAGAAATCCATACCTATGTTTACGTATTCTCTAGCAAATTGCAGGAGTCCTTCACGATGTCTGTCGGTGAGCGCTTCATTTATGGCTGGTGTCCTGTGGCGAATCCCCTGTCCATTCAGTCGTCGAATTGTTGTCTGTGACGAAATAGGCAGATTAAGATTCTGGGTGATTGTAACTGCAGTTGTAAATGGATTGGTCCGCGCTCTCTCCCTGATTAAACCGTCTTGTTCAGCTGTTGTCTTTCTTGGTCTTCCCGTCTTTCGCCGATCATTTAAGTTCCCTTCTTCCTCCCATCTTCTGATCCATAGGTATACTGTATCTCTTGCTATTCTAAGGTCTCGGGCTATCTCTGTAGGCGACATTCCGCTTTCGTGTCTGCCAATTATCCGTCCTCGCAGAGCAATTCTTTCTTGGTGGCCACGAATCATGTTCCTTGAAAGTGACTTCCGTCCTATTTCTTTGAGAGCAGAGACAGTACTACGAACATCCCAACCTTTAGTGCCTCTACACATCGGTTTCAGTGAATGCTCAGGCTTGAAGCAACGAACTAATGTTATCTTGTGTAGGCACTAATAAATGCGTCCCACTTTTCGCCATCTGATGACAGTTTACCAATAACATCTTGTAGCTCCACTTTATCGTAATCTACCTAGAACCCCCACTGCTGATAAGAGACACAAATTAAGCATGGCTGGATTATCGCTTGCTAAAGCTTGTGTGATACCTCTCAGCCCTATGTAAAACTGTTCATGGTTATCTCCCACAACGACACTTGAATTCCGGCGAACGCTTTAAAAACCAGGATTCGAGTCTCGTTGTGGGATAGGCTTATAGACATTTATTTTCACACAACACTGTGTTTTAAGCATATATAGTTCATGGTTTTTATTAGCTTTTTGATATCAGATAGCTCATTAAGCAGTGATTTGACTTTCCATAAGATGAGGAATCTAACACATTTTTTTCATGACCTCATGGAATGATTGGCGTCATTTCTGTTATCTGTGATGCCAGACAGGAATACTAAGGAGAAGGGATATCTATTTAACAGTGATATACTATTTTAATTCTGTCATTTTAATCCTGTTATTATTCTGACCTAGTACTGACCATGACACAAGTGTTCCTATTGACCAATGTTCACAGTGCTTACTTATTGTATTTGTAGAGACCTGTTACATTTACCGAGTATGAACATGAACATAAATGATTCAGTGGAACTGCACTTTTGTGTATAATTTTATGTGCCACATTGTTTCGACTTTTGTTATCAGTATGTTTTAAGGAAAATATATTTTAATAACGTATGGAAACATTGATTACATTGATCGTTAACCTATTTTAGCCTGCAATTACCCATCACATATACAGTACGTTAAGTTAATATTCTTGATGCTTATCATAAAAGTAATGCAATCAGTTGCTTAGATATCTGATCAGTGTCTGATCGCCAATCATAACAGCGTTTACATGCACGTCAAGACGAAACTGACGGAAACTCTACAAGGGAAAATACAATGCCTTGGGAGTTTCCAGACACTGCTAGACGTGTCGAGACATAATTGTCCGCGACTGTACCTTCTCTGCATCATCCTAATGTTTCTTCCTGTTGTACCCACTCCTTGCCCTCGTCTAACCATCCTGCTTTTGCCCCCAGGGCCCCAAAGCTGCGTTGGTTGTCTGATGTCAACTGGCTGAAGTAAAAATGGCTGCCGTCACCTCCCGGTTTGTCTCTATCTCTAGGAAGCCTCAGGACATCATTGATAGAGCCAAGGCTGGTGAAGTTTTGTCTCTGCCTCTCATTCTTAAAGGCTCACCCAAGAGGCCTCGTAAGTTCCCCAGCTACATCCTCACCCGTTTTCCTATTGATGTTGACCTGAAATTTGCTGAGGGATACCCTGGTGTATACTCTGCCCGTCGTTTTCTCCAAGATGGTTCCCCCATTAGCCGTATTGTTGTCTGGAGTCTACTCGATCCACCTCCAATTGAGATTTCTTTTGATTAACTCCCCTGTCTTCCACCGTGTGAGGTGCAGAAACTTCATAATGACCAGCCTTCGTGCTACAGGTGCTGGGGAGTTGGACACATCTCCCGGTACTGTTCTGCCTCGCCGAAATGTACCTGGTGTGCCACCGACCATGATTCCAAGATGAGTCCTGTCAGGGGTGAACCATCACGTCCTGCTGCCTCCACCTCCTGAGGATACGTCTCGATGGAAGTGTCCACCATGCCTACAGCCGGGGGTTAACGTGTGGCATGGATGTGCTCGTCGTCAGATCCAGGCTTGTGCATCTATTATTGCGCCGCCTCCACCATCGCCACCATCATCTTCCCAGTCTGCACCTCCCACCAGCCCTGATTCGCCTCTGGACCTGACCCTCCGCAAGTCTGTTGCTACCCTCATGGCACGATGTACAGCCCTCGAGAACTGCTTTTCCGCTATTGAAGACAGGATAGATGGGCTGAATAGGGCATCATATCAACTGTCGCCACCCTTACTGAAATGATGGATAATGTTGCATCTCGCCTTGAAAAGGTTTTAGAGTCCGTCCCTTTTCCTTGTCCATCTTCTCCAGGTCGCTCATCTGTCCCCACTCCATGGACTTCTACCGCCAAACACAGAGTTCGCTAGTAATTGCCAGCTGGATGTCATCTCCTGGAACGAATGTGGTATCATCAGTCATGCTAAGCTCACTCAACTCAAGGCCTATATTGTTCGTCATCATCCCAGTGTTATTTTTCTCCAAGAAACATTTCCAGGACGACCGTTCGCTGCTGGGCAAGCTCCTTTCCTCTCAGATTATGTGCCATATGTTCATCTGGTAAGGAATGGTTTCCTTACTTACATACATAGCTTCTTGCCACATCGCCTTCTCCGTACCTCCTCTGATCCTGACATGACCTTTCAGCTATTTGAGGTTCTACCTGGGATGGAGTACTCCAATTATGTAATGTCTATTCTGCTCTAGCTAGACTCACTCTTGAGGCTCTTCCTTCTCCAATAGTGTGTGGTATGGTGTTACGGGAGATTTTAATGCTCGGCATTCTGACTTGGGTGATGGTTATGGTTCTATTAATCGTAATGTTGTTCGTCTCCTTTCATACATCCACAAGCATCATCTGACATGCTGGGACACTGGCGGTGCCACTCATTGCCGTGGAGGTACTCTGGATTACATCCTCTCGTTTAGCCTGATAGCATATTAGATCCAGTGCTCCTCCGTGCCAGATATATAGTCTGATCACGTCGCTCTTCGGTTTCACTACTCTTTACCTGCTGGGTCAAGTGCCACTCGTTTAAGTGTTGCTGTGCCTAATAAATATTGCCCAACTTACATCTTATTTATGGCCCACGTATCCCCTACATTTGACATATCTTCACCGAAACAATTGTACTCTGATCTTGTATCTGCTACTCATGGCTTTTATAGGCTATACGTCTTCCGGCCACACCTCCAACATCGCCATACTGACACTCCTGGACGCTTGATGCACGTATACAGGAGGCAAAGGAGGAGGCAGAACGTGATGGCGTTTTGTTTCAAGCCAACCCAACCCCTGATCTGCTCCAGCGTTACCAGATATATAAGGACGCTTTAGTAGCCCTGTAGGAGTGTGCTCACACTGAGTCTTGGCAACGGTTCACGGACAGCATCAACCAGCAAACGAGTGTGGCTTTTATGTGGTACCTTGTCCATCTGGTTGTTAAAAAGACATCAGCCACTGCTCGTCATCACACTCCCGCCGACTATGCCCAACAACTTGTCAATGCCTGGTCAGAACAATCTACCCCAGCCTCTCTCCCCACTTACATACAAGCTGCACTGGCTTCCCGTGTTGCTGCTATCGGCTACGTCAGGTGTCTGCTCTGTTGCAAGACGATTATGATGATGCCGAGCAGATAACTGAGGAGAATGAGCGGCGTGCTCTCTCTCGTGGAATAGCTTATTCCCCTGGTGATCATGGTGTAACTTATGCTGTGCTGCGCCTACTTCCACAAGTTCCTGGGAACCCTCTACTTCGATTGTACAATCTTTGTCTGCGTGACGGTTGTGTACCACGAGCCTGGACCAGCAGCACAATAATACCCATCCCTAAGCCCGGCACTGCAAAGTTCAGGCCTATTTCTCTTACTTCCTGTTTTTGTAAGGTTATGGAGAGAATCCTACTCAATCGTCTTATGTACGGACTGCAGGATCGCCGTTCTCCATGGCTGTTTGGTTTCCTTCCATAGCAGAGCACACACCACTGCCTAGTCGACCTGTACTCTCACCTCTAAAGGGACAGTGTGGTGGCCTTAATTGACCTTCGAAATGCCTTTGATGCTGCTAATAGAGAAATCATTTTGGATCAACTAACTGACTTTGGGATAAAGGATAATCTACTACGGTGGATTCGGGGCTACCTCAGAAACAGGTTACCCGTGTGTTTTTCAATGGTGCGCTCAGTCCTTTGTGCAGGTTTCATCTTGGTATTCCTCAAGGGGGTGTTCTCAGCCCATTTTTATTTAGTATTCTGATGCATCGGTTGCTCACTTCTCTCCCTGATATTCATGGAACTACAATTTTGTGCTATGCTGATGATATCTGTGTTCATTCTACCTCACCAAGGGATCTCCAGCGGTTTCTTGACTCCTTCTCAGTGGCCTCCTACCACTGTGGCATTATTGTAGCCCCAGATAAGAGCAGAATAGTCACTTGGTGCCTTCCTCAAGCTTGGCCAGCATTCAACATTGGAGGGACTGTCATTCCCATGTGTTCCCAGTACCGCTACCTGGGTGGGCCAGTCAATATTTGACTGGTTGTCCATGCCAGGCCTCAAGACCATACCTTTGTCCAGGACTTGTTGGGTCGTCTCCAGCGCCGACTTACACCACTTCAATGGCTCACTAACAACTCGGTCATCTCCATCCCAGTAGCCAGGACCATTTATATTGCTTTCATCTGTTCAGTTGTTGATTATTTCTTCCCTGCTTTGATTCAACTTCTTAGGGATACTTTGGAAACTTTAGAAACATTTCAGAATAGAGCAATGATAATAATTCTTGGTTGTCCCATGTCGAACAGGATAGTGAATATGCAGGGTGGGTTGCGTTTTCCCCCATTAGTCGAAAGAACTTACTCTAATGTTACTTGCTTCAATGTCAATTGCCTCCATTTCCCACATCTTTCACCCCACTACTCTCAGGTTGTCAGGACTTCTCTTACACCAAACTTCCTTGTCCCTCCCATACTGCCTGTTGGACGTACTTTATAAGGTATGTTTTCTCTATGCTCCGTAGTCTTAATATAGATATAATGGTTGCAGACGTCCCCCTAGGGCCCCCTCCGTGGATGCTAACAACACCTGATGTGAGCTTCACACCTACTTCCAAGTCGGAACTGCCTTCTATACAGCGACAGTTGGCTCTGGAACACCTAGAAACATTGACGTCCTCCATAACAAATCCATACTGCCTCTACACTGATGGCTCATTGCAAGTGGATGGTGCAGCAGGTTGTGGCATTTCTCACCTGACTTGAGTCTCCTCCAGGTGGCTGGGTTGGTCGTCGTCGCTATAACCTCTCTAGCTCCACATTGGGTGAACTGCATGCCATTCTGGATGCTGTTAGTGTTGTTTGTCAACGTGGAGCGAATGCCGCCATTATTTGTGACTCCAAATCTGCCCTTCATTCCCTCTCCAGTGTTCAGCACACACACACTACTGTTCAGCAGATTTTGTCGTTATTGGCCTTTTTGCATCATCGTAACTTGACTGTCAAATTTTTATGGGTGCCATCCCATGAGGGTTAATGTAACAATGGTACAGTTGATAGATTCGTGAAGGAGGCCTGCCGTCTGCCTCCTCGTTGTGTTAGATGTCCTCTCTTCCAGAGATGTTACCTCTCTAGAGTCCGCTCCGCCGCTCTCCTCCCTGTATTGCGACGCAGGGATGCAGAGAGGCCCTTCAGCATCTCCATCACACACTACGAGTCTGTCTGCCATCACAAATATTCCTAGCATCATCGGGGTCTCATGGTACGGAGGCACAATGTAGTCTTCTCGTTTGAGGCTTGGCTATCGGCCACCGTGGCAGGTTGCTGGGATGCAGGGTGAGCCTCCCTTTACTAAGTGTCGCTTGTGTCGAGCGCCTCGTGCTAACACTATAGAACACTATTGTCTGGCTTGCCCCATTGTCCGACACTTGCTGCCCCAGGGCTTGCCGCTTGATGTGGTTTGTCCATACCTGCTGAATCACCAAGTTTTAGAGGATCTTCTGGTACGCCACCCTCGTTTTGGTAGATATAAATATTTGTCTGTATTTTCGTGTTTTATTCCGTTATGTTTCCGTGATGTGTGTGTGTGTGTATGTAGTTAGTCATTGGATTTTAATGGGTCCCGGCTACTCTTATGTTGTGCTGTCTGTCTTTTGATTGACGCCACGGCGTAATAAAAAAAAAAAAAAAAATTACCATTATATTCTTTAATTGTTCATACATTCCTTTTAGTTTATCCATGCTTGTTATCGTCCTATATGTCTCTTTTTCGTATTCTTGTCTTCCAGGACCAATCTAGTCTTTTTCTTTCTCCTCGTTAACTTCAAGATTCTTTAATTCATCTATTACGTTGAATACAATCATATCATTCTTTAATTGATATTCAGTCCTTCTCTTTCCAAATATACGAATAAAGAAAGCCGGATAAATGTGTGGTCAGCTGGTATAGCCGGGTGTGAACGTTCACACTTCATTATTGACAAGATATATACTGCTATTACTTTAATACAAAAGCTATTAAAGGAACGTTTATCAACCTCAGATAGTCAGATTACTCTCACTTGCAATACTACAATTGTCTACTATGACAAAAACAGAGCTACGACAAAATTTTAATTATTAAAGGTGCACGGACACGACCTTTAATTAATTAAGAGTTATGGATGTTATAGTAATGTTAGATTACTCCACCTCCCTTTACCCGTAACTGGCAGGGTAAAAATTACTACATGACTCACTAACACTGCAATAATTAAATAATTAGTAATTGCTGATGTGTGAATTGTATTACTACATAAATTTTGAATTAATTATTCATATTAAAGCAAATCCTTTGGAATGTAGCATTATACTTTGTTTATGATACCGGAAGATTTTGTATTAAGGAGACAGTCGGCTGTGTTGCTTTATAACCTCGGGTGCTTACTCTAATAATTGTTTCCCTCTCCATCCCAACGCCTCTTTCCGTCTCACTCGGTAGTGAGTGGTTCGCATCATAATTACACATGGTTTGGGTTTAAATTTCTGCATGGCTCAACAATGGTAACACTAAGTGTTAATGCGGAAGTGGAGCCAACTGTACCTCTTGCTGAAATACTGGTGACACCCATAGCCACCAGTGCCTGTGCCAAAATCGAAGAGCAATTTGAGGGAGAGGAAGAATCATCCTGCGCCTTGCCGACAGCCTGCCAAAGGTTGGCCAAACATTGTATACGACATTGGGCAAGAGGACTGTCTGTACCTTAACATCTTCACACCCAAACTGGTAAGAAAATTTGTGATTTTTTCTCTCCATTAAGTAATAGTAGATTTGTAAATTAGTTTGATTTCTGATCGAACAGACTCTTTGGGCAAGAGGACTGTCTGTACCTTAACATCTTCACACCCAAACTGGTAAGAAAATTTGTGATTTTTTCTCTCCATTAAGTAATAGTAGATTTGTAAATTAGTTTGATTTCTGATCGAACAGACTCTTTGGTAATGTTTCTCTCACAACCAGATTTCTACTCATTACACTTCCTTGAATACAAGTTCATTATAACTTTGATAACTTTTTGTTTTCTTGTCACCATATAGAATCATGTAGCGATCGTCCAAGGTCAATATAAAACTCATCAGTTAAAATCTGGTGTTTGTGAGAAAACCTGTACGCATATCCTTAGAACGCAGGCAATGTAAATTTGCTTTTGTCACTCAATCAATTATGTGTTCAAATCAACTCTAGATAATTATAAAAGGTCACAAACGTTTGTTGAAATTAAAATGTTTATGTTATGCTAATTATACTTTATATATTCGTACACTTTTATTAATATATATCTACATACAATGAACCTATTGTCCATAAAGTATCATTGAGAAACTAAATGCATAAATTATTGTACTGTTGATCTTTCCTTAAAACAATGAAACATAAGATCAATCATGAACTATTTAATGTCTAAATAACCATAAAAAGAATAATAGTAAAAAAAAATAACGTTTAGGAAAACAATGAGTCTTGAGTCAGTATCACAATTCTAGGTAATCAGTGAAGCCGCAATGTGCTGTGTGTGCCTGTGTAGTGGAGAGTGGCAAATAGTTGGGCGGTTTGAGAATGTTGTGCAGTAGGCAACTATGTGTTTAAGTGTACAGGGTCTATTGGCACCTCAAACTGTGATGAGGTTGTAGAGGCCTCACTCATATACATAGTACAACTCGGTCATATAAGTTCAACTCCCATTTTCTGTATCATTATAGGCTAGTCACCCCTGTGACCTAGCAACCATTAGAGGTCACTGGCTTACGCTTACCCCCGCATGTTTACCTTTTCATCTGCATCATGCAACCTTGTCTACTTATGTACAAACTATTTATGCCATATATTGTAAAATAAACTACTCTATTCAGCAATGTATAACACAAGTATATATGATTATGTAAAAACTAAATATTTGCATACTCTCACTGTAACATGTACATTTCCATGATGTAAAAAGAATCACGTTGCAAACACCCTCACTAGTCACTAGCAAATTGCGAGAGATCCCGGGTTCGATCCCTAGGTCAGTGGAATTGTTGGACAATTTTCCAAGCCTCCTATGTCCCTGTTCACCTAGCAGTAAGTAGGTACCCGGCTGTAAGAGCAAGGATAGCAACCTTGTAGGCTGGGGGAAGATGTGTTGATGTAACTAGACATGACTCTCTTAATGACCAACACCATGAGTCGATAGGCATAAAGCCATAAATTTTCTTTTTTAGCAAATAAGGATATACAGCTGCCGCTGATACAGTAATCGATTCTCTTAGAGAATGGTAGTATAGAGAATTTCTCTATCCTACCATAGCAGTTAACGGCTATTAGCCATCAAGTGTTTTTTAAATTTGCAATAATATGCCCGCGGTACAGAGCTAACTCACTCAAAAATGCCCGTGGTTAGGGGGTTAATATCTAGAACCGGATTATTAGTATTATTACTTTTTTGCAAAAATAAGCCCGTGGTACAGAGCTAACTCACTCAAAAATGCCCGTCGTTAGTGGGTTAATATCTAGAACCGGATTATTAGTATTATTACTTTTTTTATTATACATCAATGCCTTCAGGTATAATTGAGTAGCTGTGCCTATCTTAGACAAAAGGATATGACTAAGGCCAGAAGAGTATATAATTATGACAAAGAAATAACATTCTCCTAAAGATAAACATTAAGACAGACATTTTTATGAGAAGAGACTTATGAATTATGATAAGTTCATCTGTCATGACTTATTAAAACTAGTTCTTAGTTCTTATGATCTTGGCTGTCCCTTGCAGATGTTTCCAGTTAAAGGCTATATAATTAGGCCACATCAATTTGAGAAGAGGTTCATGACTGTTATAGCTATTCTTAGTTATTGTGATCATACCTCCCTTAACGGGAGATTCTTATCTTAGTGATGTTGAAAGTCTCTGATTTCTCCTGACTATGACACGAAATAGATCCCCTATTCATACTACTGAGGACGCCTGTTTTCTGGTATTGTTAGGAGGAACCATTAGCCTTCCAATTTATCAACCAGAAAATTTTCCCTTAAGCAGACGTCCCCTTGTAAAGTCTTTATAGTTATCATTTGGCCACATTATTTTGAAAAGAGGCTAATGATTGTTATATGTTCCCTTTAGTCCTTGTGATCATACCTCTCCCTTAAGCTAACGTCCCCAGTTCAAGTCCATATAACTAGGCCACATCAAATTGAGAAGGGACTGATGAATGTTATAATATGTTTCCCTTTGTTCTTGTGATATTTGATTGGCTCTCCCTTATAAAGTCTATATAAATAGGTCACATGAATTTGAGTAGAGGCTTATGACTATTATAATAACTCTCTTTACTTGTTGCAGCCGACCTCGAGTATACAAGAGAGTGGCCTGGCCGTTATGGTGTTCCTTCACGGTGGTAGTTTTATCCAAGGCGATATCAAAACATACGACCCCAAGCCCCTCATCAGTCATGGCGTCGTAGTCGTCACTGTGCAGTACCGCCTCGGTATAGATGGTCAGTGAATTATCTATATTATCTGAATGATGTACTATTGGCAACAAAAATTCGTACACACGCTGTTGTTTTCGATGATTTACAACACAGAGAAAATGAAAGACTACATAACTGCAATGCAACATTATTATTAGGTTTGTTGTTTTGCAATTGCCGAGTCACTTGGTAGACCATTCATTGCAGAACTTCCAGAATAATGACCTCTCTTTCCATATAGCCTGTGTAAGATTTCCCATGGCCAACTGAACACGCCATCATGGACAAAAGTATCGAGCCCACCTCCTGACTGAGAGACTTGATCTGAGCTAGTAACACTGTTGATCATTCTCTCGCTCTCTCTCTCTCTCTCTCTCTCTTTTCTTTTTTTTCTTTATTGCGCCGAGGCATCACTCAAAAGACAGACAACAAAACATAAGGGTTACAACACATACATACACACACACATCACGAAAACATAACAGAATAAAACACGAGAATTCAGAGAAATATTTACATTATGACCTACTTAAATACACCAAAGCAAGGGTTGCATACCAGACGTTCCTCTAAAACCTGGTGATCCAGCAGGTGTCGACAAACCACATCAAGCATCAGGCCCCAGGGCAGCAAGTGTCAGACAGTGGGGCAGGCCAGACAATGATGTTCAATAGTGTTAGCACGAGTCGCTAGACACAAGCGACACTCAGTGAAGGGAGGCTCACCCTGCATCCCAGCAACCTGCCACGGTGGCCAGTAGCCAAACCTCAAACGAGCAGAGACTACATTGTGCCTCCAAACCATGAGGCCTCGTCGACGGTAGGAATATTTGTGATGGCAGACAGACTCGTAATGGGTGATGGAGATGCTGAAGGGCCTCTCTACAACCCTGCGCCGCCGTACAGGGAGGAGAGTAGCGGAGCGGACTCTAGAGAGGTAACATGTCAGGGAGAGAGGACGTCCAACACCACGAAGGAGGCAGACGGCAGTCCTCCTTCGCGAATCTGTCGACTGTAGCATTATTATATAAACCTACATGGGATGGTACCCATAAAAATTTGACAGTAGAGTTCCGATGACGCAATAAGACCAAACATAACAAAATCTGCTAAACAACAGTAGAGTGTGTGGGTTGAACACTGAAGAGGGAATAAAGGGCATGTTTGGAGTCACAAAAGATGACAGTATTCACTCCACGTTGACAAACAAGACTAACAGCATCCAGAATGGCATACAGTTCACACAATATTGAGCTAGAGTGGTTACACAGACGAAGGCCAACCCAGCCCCCTGAAGGTGACTCCAAGTCAGTTGAGAAAACGGCACAACTTGTTGCACCATCCGCTTGCAATGAGCCATCAGTGTAAAGGCAGTATGGGTCTGTGATGGAGGACGTCACTGTTTTTAGGTGTTCCAGAGCCAACTGTCGCTGTAGAAAAGGCAGTTCCGAATTGGAAGTAGGTGTGAAATTTATAACATGTGTTAGTAGCGTCTGCAACTATTATATCTATATTAAGACTACAGAGCATAGAGGAAACAGACCTTATTAGAGTACGTCCAGCAGGCAGTATGGGAGGGACAGGGGAGTTTCGTTTAAGAGAAGTCCCGACTAACTGAGAGTAGTGGGGTGAAAGTTGTGGGAAATGGAGGCACTTGACAGGGAAGCAAGTAACATTAGATTGATGGATTTTTTTTATACAACTAGGCATCTGGGGGTGCAACAACTAAGGTCATATACTGCCCAACATAAAATGGTCATCTACATCATTAATTGAATATGTACATACATGAAATAGGCTTCATTACCCCGAAAGGGATAGGCAGCATGATTAAAAGGACACACAAACTATAAAGCACATTTTTACTAAAAGAACCCATCGACTTAAGTAAAATATATAAAAGAATCAAAACCAAAAACATCAAACTACCTAAAAACCATAAATATCATAAAATCACAATTTGTGGAGGAGGCCAGCCTCCTTCATATAGGAGAGGGTGTTCCCTCCCACACTACAAGCCTCCTCCCCGAGCACCTGGGAGAGACTGTAAGAACCATCACCCACCCGGTACTCGGAGAGGTGCCTACGACGAAGGTCCCCAAAATTAGGATATTCGGCAAGAAGATGCTGCACTGTCAGATATTAAAATATTAAAAGAAAGTTGAGGGAGAGTAAAAATTACTTGGAAGGCATATAAAATGGTCGAGAGCTCGGCAGTAAAAATTGACATGACAGAAAGGAGCCTGCCGCCTCTACAAAAGTCAGGAAAGACATCTCCAAATCCAACTTCAGCATCAGAATTTGACCCATCATTGTACACAGGGAGGACCAGGGAGGACCAGCCACTCGAGAATGGCCAACACCAGGGGATGGGAAGAGTTAAAATTGCAAGGCACTACAGGAATCACTAGAAATATTAAAAGAAGGTCGAGGGAGAGTAAAAATTACTTGGAAGGCATATAAAATGGTCGAGAGCTCAGCAGTAAAAATTGACATGACAGAAAGGAGCCTGCCGCCTCTACAAAAGTCAGGAAAGACATCTCCAAATCCAACTTCAGCATCAGAATTTGACCCATCATTGCACACAGGGAGGGATTCCTTGTGAGAGGAGGCATGTTCTAAAAAGAGGGAACGAGCCACTGGAGGAGGAAGAGATTCCTTCTTGTCTGAAAAGCAGGTACAGGGGAAAACTTTAGGAAGAAGCCATGGAGCCATCCTGGGGACCCGCACAGGACAAATCTGGAAGTCATCAATGCCCATCTCCTCCATAGCCTTCCTGACCCGGAAGCCAAAGGGCCATGGTGTGCGAGGATGTGAAAGGTAGTACTGAGACATGATATCAGATGACACCAACAAGCAGGGAAGGGGGTCAGGATGTCGATGTAATCGATGCCAACAACGAACCATCAAGGACTGGCGACAGAGATAAAGAGGTGGCTCATCAGCGTCCACCAGGAGACTAAGGATTGGGGACGACCTGAAGGCTCCGCTCGCCAGACGCACTCCAGCATGATGAACAGGATCTAAAACTCTGAGACGGGCATCCGTGGCAGAGGAGTACACCCTCAACAGATTAAGAGCCTGGAGGCAAGAGACCTTAAGTGAACATAAGCGGGGAACCCAAGTAAAATGTTTGTCAAAAAGGAGACCCGAAAAGCGAGTCTCCTTTTTCTCCTCGACACAACTTATCCGAAAACCATACATGAATAAGTTCGGATCGGGGTGGACGCTTCGGGATGAGGCAATGGCAATAATTGCTAATGCAAGCAATGTGACACTGAGGAAGCTTCCCTGGGGGACGCCCTCCTCCTGTGCAATGGATCCTGAGGGCTGAACCAACCCTCACAGAAAAACTGCGACCACTGAGAAACTCCTTTAGAAAGCGTGGAAGGCGACCCCGCAGGCCATATGCATATAGTTGCTGCAGAATACCACATTGCCATGTAGTGTCATAGGCTTTCTCTAAATCAAAGAATATACAGACAAGGTGTTGATGTCGTGCAAAGGCCTCACATGCAGCAGCTTCCAACCTGACTAGAGCATCTATAGTGGAACAGTGTTTACGAAAGCCAGACTGGGACGGAGACAGAAAAAGACCCCGTTCGAGAAAGTATACCAGTCTGACATTCACCATCTTCTCAAATAGTTTACAGAGACAGGAGGTCAAGGCAATAATAATTGGTTGGAAATTAAGGGCAACACTAGAGTCCTTGCCCAGCTTGGAGAAAAGAAGGATGGTAGCAACCCTCCACCCAGAAGGGAAGATGCCCTCTAGCCAGATTTTGTTAAATAAAGCTTGAAGAAAAGAGATCGCCTCCTCACCCAAGTGTCGCAACATTGCATAAAGGATGTTGTTTGGCCCAGGAGAAGTGTCGCCGCAGAGAGAGAGACAGCAGAGTGCAGGTCTCTCAGGGTGAATATATAATTATAACTTTCATTTTCGTTCCCTGAGAAATCCAGGACAGTGCACTCCTGGGCTCCCAACTCATACCTGACAGCGAGAGGTCGAAAGTCATGGCTGGAAGCAAAAGCCTCCGCCATAGTGTTGGCCACTGTTAAACCATCTATGATCTTAATTCCATTGACCTTAACAACAGGTGGAGAACTAGGAGAAAACTTCCCCGCCATCTTACGGATTCCCCTGAACACTTGGGAGAGTGGAGTTTTGGTATTAATTGAAGACACATAGGCCTTCCAAGATGCACGTCGGGCCTCTTTTAAAACTCGTCTAGCCCAAGCCCTTGCCTGTCGGAAATCCTCCAAAAGAGTTGGGTCCCCACGATTGCGACGAAGGCGAGAGAAAGCTAGAGAAAAGAATGCACAGTTCCTCCCAAGAACCAAGCAAGCCATGGCAATTCCACTGAAGAACCTTGAACAGTGTTACTTTAGTACTGATTTTTGGGAAGCATCACTTTGACATAAGGGTTTACTCAAACGATAAGTTTTGTCTAACCTGGGCCGCTAGAAGAAGAGCAAACCAGAGGAGTAGTACTTGGGGCAGAAATTAGGACCTGTAGACAAGTCCCTGAAGCATCTGATATGTTAGAAGAAGGTGAAGGTAGATGAGCAGGGGTATTCTTAGAAACAATTACATTGGTATTTTTCTGTACAGTAGTGGTATCACTGACACAGGCCGATACATAACCATCCATAATACAGGTGGAAAAATCACTCCACTGCTCAAGCGGATGAGAAACTGAATCTTTTGAAGTCACAACATCCGAGGCATCCACATTCACTTCACGCCCTCAGATGTTCCCAAAGGAAGCTTGCAAGGGGGAACATCCTGTTGAATCAAGAGATTCATCAGAGCTACGAGAACACTTCTGGTGAAATTGAGAGGAAACTATGGATGAGTCCACAGAGACAGTTGCCTTGCAAGGAGGAACATCCATGGAGTCAAGAGCATCAGAGGAACCACGAAGACGTCTCTGTTGCAGTTTAACTATCATAAATTTCCTTTTTGGAGAGCGTGTGGCAGCGTGAACCTCTACCACATGGACACCTTTAGCTAAAGTCTGAGAATTGTCATCAGTTAAAGGGTCACCAGAATGAATACCTGATATAGTTTCCAAGACAGAGAAACTATTATGTAGTGTAATCTTAGAAACGCTCTCACTAGAGCAAGAAGCAGCAGCCTCTTGAGAGAGTTGAGAGGGTGCTGCAACCGATTTAGGGCGAAGGGAGGAGGCGTATGTCTTAACACCACCATCCTTCTGTTGCATGAAGTTGAGATGCCGTCTGGCACTACCAATGCTGATGAATTGAGTGTTAGCCAAGTGGAGGATATCCTGCTCAAGGAGGTACATCTTACATTGGCAAGAGCGTAAAGGGTGAGCATCCCTGCAGTAAAAGCAGTAACTCTCTGACTGACACTCAGAAGTAAGATGTGAGTCAAAAGCAGAACAATTACCACACCGAGAACGGTTGTTGCAGTTCCTCTACCTGTGACCAAACTCATAACGACAGAAACACTGTAAAGGACGCTCAACAAAAGGCTTCATCTCAAAAGAGGTGGAGTTACTGTTAATGCGATCTGGGATATGCGAGCCATAGAAAGTGAGGATGATCATATTTTTACTGCTTTTCATCTTTATTACTCGTTGAACACTATCTAGGCACATAGCGAGAATGTCCTCTTCTGAGAATTCATACAGGTCCTCATTATATATACGCCCCTTGCAATAATTAAATGTTCGATGTGGTTTGATGGATTCAAACATGCCATCAAAAGGACAGGGAAAATTAAGGAGCATCATGGCCTGTGTAAGATCTTTGGCTTTATTTAAAATACCCTTACTATATTGTTTTATGTGGTCCGTTAGTAGTAATCCAATTTCTTTCTCCAGATACCTAGAAGCATGGATAAGGTTACCACGCCCCTCCCTGTAGTAAGCCACAATCCAAAAGGGTGTAGGAACCCGATGCTCCTTAGGTACATTGTTACGACCCGGTTATCTCCCATGATTATAAGGAAGGGCCTCAGGGAACCTATATGATGCACACATGATAGTTAATAAATATTGGTTCCCTTTTCCTAGTTCTTGGTAAGGGACCCACTCAATCAATTACAATTTTGGAAAATGGTTCTTCAATCACAGGAATAGGTCGAAGGGGGGCAGGAGGAATCAACTGATTCGGCTTGCCCACCTTCTGACACAAAACACAAGTTTTACAAAATTCTGCCACATCACTCTTCACCTTGGGCCAATAAAAATGACATAGAATTATTTCTAAGGTTTTCCTAATCCCTAGGTGACCTGCTAAATTCCTTTCATGTGCCATCTCTAATATTTTCTGTCTGTACACCTGTGGCACTACAATTTGCTTCTTCATCTTCCAATGTTCATAGGCTGGGATCTCCAATGGCCTCCAGCTTCTCATCAACACACCTATGTCAACATAATAACCCACAAATTTTCATCCAACTCATCTGACCTCTTAGCCTCATTCCACAAAGACTTCAAACTTTCATCCTTTTTTTTGTTCTTTCACCAACTCACTTTTTTCTATTTCTATATCAATTTTTAACTCTTTTTGACTCTCAACCTTTTCAAAATTTCCATTACTTTGATCATTTTCTAATTCACAAGGTTCCGCAAATAGCACGCCCAGGTCTTGGTCCTCTTGCGTCACCTCGTCTGGTTCTGCGATTCCCATTCTAGCCATCGCCCTGGTCACCGCACAGACTGGAAACACTTCAGGCACTAACTTCTCCTCCCCTGTGGAATTTGGGACAGTTACTAGAGTGGTATTTTCCATCATTTCTTTTCAGGATCCTCTACCATCTGGAGGTTAGGGATTACTCTCTTCCCGGCCAAATCATTCCCTATGAACATATCCACTCCATCAATCGACCATGTCTCCTTCACCCCTACCGTCACTTCACCTGTGACATACCCACAATCCAACCATACTTTGTGCAGGGGAATACTAAATCTGCCACCTTCACCCTTGCATGTGGCTTCCTTCCCTGTATTACTTTTACCGGTCAATAGAAGCGCGCCCTTAAGGATCAGGCTCTGGTTAGCCCCTGTATCCCGAAAGATCCTAATCTTCTTCTCGGGGCTCCCTTCCACTTTCACCGTGCCGGAGATGGTTACGTGTTCGAAATCGTCTTCCTCCTGTGGTTGTTTCTCTGGAATTTGTGGGTTCACTCCTTCCATGAACTCCATAGTGTTTCTATGTGCTACAACTGCTCCCACGGGCTTAGGTTTACTCTTGGGACACTCAAACTTTCTATGCCCTACTGTTCCACATCCCAAACATTTAACTGCACTACTGCTTCCACCATCTTTCTGTTGGTTGTAATTTTGGGAGAAATTACTATTGTGTTACCGGGGTTGGGTAAATTTATAGTAAGACTCTGAGTTCCTCTGGTAATTGTTTTTATACTTGTACTCATTATCACCTTTATTAAAAAAAAGTTTCTTTCCTCCTGGGTATTCTCCTTTGATTAGTCTATGAGCTTCACAATAGCTGTCAGCCCTACGTCCAGCTTCCATCACACCCTTCACTTCATGTGATATGAGCTCATATTTCAAGTTAGGAGGCAATTGGTACATAAAGTGCTCCATCAGGAAGACTTCCCTCATGTCCTCGATTGTGTTGACCTCCTCAGCCTTCATCCACCGGTCCATTTTGAGACAACACTCCCGAGCCATCTCAAGATACGTGTCCCCTGGGCGTTTCTTCACGTTGCGGAACCTTTCTCTATACACACCCGGACTTAGGCGGGTTGACTTTAACACTGCCTCCTTAATCGACTCATAATCACCTGCTTCTTGGTCACTTAAACCAACACATGCTTCCCTAGACTTTCCCTTAAACTTTGACTGTATCAACAATGCCCAATAATTTTCCTTCCACTCTCTTAACCTTGCAGTTTTTTCAAACTGAAAGAAAAATTTCTCTTCCTCCCCTTCCACAAATTCAGAAATATATTTAACTCTCTTATCCCAATCCTTATTTTCTCTGTCACCAATTCCCAAACCAGACCTTATTCTCTCTCTTTCTGTTTGTTCTTTTTCAATTTCCACATCCCTTTGTATTTGCAGTTTCATCAATTCAAATTTCTCAGTTCCAGACAGACCTTCCATGTCCCCAAATTTCATATAGATACGCTCTTTTGGACTTTCACGTTTCTCCACCTCCTCTCCTTCCTTATAATTTTCTTCATTACCTCTTTGGAACCAATTTTTCCTTTCAAGAAAAGTTTTTAACTCCATTTGTAGTTCCTCCTTTCTTTCTCTATCCAACCAAACTCCAAACTCCCCAGCTGCACTATGTAATTCATCTTTTGTAAGCTGGTACAACTCATGAATATCTCTGGATTTAATAAATAAACTAACCCTGTCCTCTGCCATGTTGGCAAATTTTTATAATTCACACTTCCCTATTAACACAACAAATACAATTTATAATAACACAACTAAACACCCTGTCTTTTCAACATCTTTTGCATCAGAACAATTTAGACACTGGCCCCTACACATACCTTAAAGGATCAGAAATCCCGGACGGGCCTCCATTTTCTGTTTCGACCCGGTTATCTCCCAATGGAGGGTGGACATTACACCAGTCCCAGGGAGTTTTAAAAGTCTGGATATTAAGGATGTTAGGTCACCCACCCGACTTAGCCGAACCGCACATACTGTACTGCACACCACTCCCTTTTCTTACCTGATCTCCTCAATATCACTACATTAATTACATTACTTAAGATTGGTTGGAGAAGGAACTAAAATACACATTTACCATAATACATCATATATTAAAATAAACACAAATGTACAACAAGATTAATATGGTACCAATAATTAGTTCTCAACATGATAAATACACAAAATTGAACAATAAGATAAATACACAAATAATTAATAAATACCCCCCCCCCCATTCACACACGGGCATATATATATAATGTTCTCCTTTCTCACCACCAGACCCCACACACACCTCAACACCATAACATCACATTTACACCACCACACCACCTTAACACCAAATAACCCAACAATTGTCCACCAGGATGCCCCCACACCACAACAATACCAGACACCACCAATTGTCCACCAGGACACCCACCACACCACAACAATACCAGATACAACCTTAACATCTTAGATGAAACACCAAATATCTCAACAATTGTCCACCAGGACACCCGCACACCACAACAATACCCGACGCCACCTTAACACCTTAGATGAAACACCAAATATCCCAACAATTGTCCACCAGGACACCCCCACACCACAACAATACCAGACACCACCTTAACACTTTAGATGAAACACCAAATATCCCAACAATTGTCCACCAGGACACCCCCACACCACAACAATACCCGACGCCACCTGTGGCCGACTCACCACCCACATGTACCTAACTTCACGACAGGCACAGGCCTCTGCCACCACCTTAATCACCCCTAAAGAACCACCACACTCTAACAAAGATACCACAAACCTCACGATGCCCTCAGACCATGGAGAACTCCAGAAATCCCCACTAAATTCCACCACAAAACCAAAACACCGTCCTCTGCCCCGAGCGACATGAAGAGACCTCCCCTCACCAACAAAAACAAAACGAAAAGCGCACCGCGCCTCGTCTCCGAAATAACTTCGATATAAAATAATTAATCTCATTATAATACACCTTATATAATTATACAAAAATATAATATAAAGAAGTCAAAATAAGTATTGGAATGTTTCGTGAACAGAAACAACTCTGTAAATAAGGCAACATAACAACATGCTCTACAGAGTCATCGAAGATGTTAGGGTAGTAGTCATTGTCACTGTCAACTACATTGGTGGACCGCATCATCTGAACTTTGCAGTGAGTATCCCCCACAATTAGAGAATCTTTTGCCTCAAAAGCTGCTTTGGCACCAGCATTTGTATTGACAGTAATATAGCACCGATTAGATCTACAGTCACTGTCATAAGTGATTCGGATACAAAGAACCACTCCAAAACACTTCAAAATGGAGTGGATAGTGCCATAGAAAAGGGATGCAAGTACATTTGTCAACATTAACGTGACCAAACTGCTAACAGGGTGCGTCCACACAACACCCGTCCTCCTGGGTCTTTTCTTATTTGCAGCCTTCTACATACCACCACGACCAGAGAGTGACGTCTCAAGGGCCTGGTCGACCAGCGCTCGATTAAGAGATAGGGGCTTTTCGTTATCCATATAACATTAATTTTGTTAGATTGGCCCCAAGAGCCAAGTGCTACTATGTACCGGGCAGATGAGGGGACCAATCGCTGGTCACTGTGGGTGGCGTACTTCTTCCCCCACGGGGAAACTTGCTTTAATAAGCACCCCCAATGGCTCGAAAGTTTGCCCACGACAGCGCTGAGACCCTTTTCCTCAACACCTCCCGGCCCAGACACCTAACCATTCAAAACAGGACGGCCCCAAGAGGGTGGTCCCTCTGAAGGGCAGCACCGTTGGGTCGTATAGGCAGCCTATTGTATGGGAACCATTTAATCTGGTCTCTCACTGGTGACATTACTAGCATGGGAAGCCCTCTCTCCTAAAAATCAGGGAAAACCAGGGGATGGCGCCCCTATTAATCTAGCTCGCCAGGTCTCAGAGACACGCAAGCCCCCTCACAACGTTAAGGCGGTTCCCGTTGGGGGGGACATGCCAAGGGATCTCCAGTGGTTCCTTGACTCCTCCTCTGTGGCCCCCTTTCACCAATGGGCCACATAAAGAAATATGGTAAGGGCGTTTTAATCAGGGCCAAAGATCTTACACAGGCCATTATGCTCCTCAATCTCCCCTGTCCTTCTAATAGCATGTTTGTGTCTATTAAACCACATCGAACATTTAATTATAGCAAGGGGCATATATATAAAGAGGACCTGTATGAATTCTCAGAAGAGGACATTCCTGCTATGTGCCCAGACAGTGTCCAACGAGTAACAAAGATGAAAGGCAGTAAAAATATGATCATCCTCACTTTCTATGGCTCGCATATCCCAGATCCCATTAACATTAACTTCACCTCTTCCGAGGTGAAGCCTTTTGTTGAGCGTCCCCTACTGTGTTTCTGTTGTTATGAGTTTGGTCATGGGAGGAGGAACTGCAACAACCGTTCCCGGTGTGGTAATTGTTCTGCTCTTGACTGACATCTTACTTCTGAGTGTCGGTCAGAGAGTTACTGCTTTTACTACAGAGATGCTCACCCCTTGCGTTCTCGCCAATGTAAGATGTACCTCCTTGAAGAGGATATCCTCCATTTGGCTAATACCCAATTCATTAGCATTGGTAGTACCAGACGGCAACTCAACTTCAGGCAACAGATGGATGGTGGTGTGAAGACATACGCCTCCGCCCTTCGCCCTAAATCGGTTGCAGCATCCTTTCAAGAGGCAGCTGCTTCTTGTTCTAGTGAGAGCGTTTCTAAGGTTACACTACATAATAGCTTCTCTGTCTTGGAAACTTTATCAGACACTCATACTGGTGACCCTACAACTGATGACAATTCTCAGACTTTAGCTATAGGTGTCCATGTGGTAGAGGTTCACGCTGCCACACGCTCTCCAAAAAGGAAACTTAAGTCACCTAAACTGCCACAGAGATGCCTTCGTGGTTCCTCTGAGGCACTTGACTCCATAGATGTTCCTCCTTGTAAGGCAACCATCTCTGTGGACTCATCCATAGTTTCCTCTCAATTTCACCAGAAGTGTTCTCATCGCTCTGATGATTCTCTTGATTCAACAGAAGTTCCTCCTCGCAAGCTTCCTTCTGGATCATCAGAGGGGCGTGAAGTTAATGTGGATGCCACGGATGTTGTGACTTCAAAAGATTCAGACCTGTATTATGGATGTTGATGTATCTGCCTATGTCAGTGATACCACTGCTGTACAGGACAATACCAATGTAATTGTTTCAAAGAATATCCCAGCTCATATACCTTCATCTTCTCCTAACATATCAGATGCTTCAGGGACTCGTCTACGGGTCCCAATTACTACCCCAAGTACTACTCCTCGGGTTTGCTCTTCTTCTAGTGGCCTAGGATTAGACAAATCTTATCGTTTGAGTAAACATTCAGGTCGAGGTGGTAGTGGGAAGTACCTCCGTGATGCTTCCCAAAAATCAGTACTAAAGTAACACTGTTCAAGGTCATTCAGTGGATTTGCCGTGGCTTGCGGGCTTCTTGGGAGGAACTGTGCGTTCTTCTCTCTTGCTTCTCTCCTGCATGTGTTTCTCTCCAAGAGACAATGCTTGGGGACTACATTCATGCCAGTCCTCCAGCATACTTTGCATTTAATTCCAATTCATTTGAAGGGAAGGGTCACCATGATGATTCTGCCATCCTAGTTCGCCGAGATATTCCATGCACGAGCCTGGAGCTTGACACTCCGCTCCAGGCTGTTGCAGTTAAGGTTTTTATGGACTGCCCGTACACTGTGTGCAGTCTATACCTTCCTCCCAGTGTTACAGATGAGAGGGGTGATCTCAACTGTCTTGTACGGGACCTTCCCTCTCCCTTTATTTTATTGGGTGATTTTAATAGTCGTCATCCTCTATGGGGTGACAGTTTGGTCAACCCCAGGGGTGTTTTATTGGCATCTTTTATTGAGGATGAGGGATTAGGGGTTTTAAATATGGGAGATGTGACACATTTTAATAGCCCTACTGTGACTTTTACCGCCATTGACATTTCCCTTTGCTCACCCAGTGCTCTGTTGGATTTTACTTGGAGAGTATTGCCTGATTTATATGGCAATGACCATTTCCCTATACTTTTAAAAGGTAGCAGGTACGAACCACAGTCTCGTGTTCCAAGGTGGAAATTAGAGAAAGCTGATTGGCAGTTTTTTAGAGAGCTAACTTCTTCGGTCACTTCTGTAGCCAATTTTGGAAGCTCTGACGAGGCTGTAACATATTTCACTGATATGCTCCACTCTGTTGCTCTCAACTCTATCCCAAAAACTTCTGGCTACTTTCTCAAACGTCCTGTCCCTTGGTGGTCACCAGTCTGCACCACTGCTGTGCGGGAGAAGCGTGTTGCTTTCTCTCGCCTTTGTCACAATCGTGGGGACCCAATTCTTTTAGAGGACTTCCGACAGGAAAGGGCTAGAAGAGTTTTAAAAGACGCACGATGTGCATCTTGGAAGGCCTATGTGTCTTCAATTAATACTAAAACTCCACTCACCCAAGTGTTCAAGAGAGTTCGTATGTTGGCGGGGAAGTTTTCTCCTAGTTCTCCACCTGTACTTAAGGTCAATGGAATTAAGATCATGGATGGTATGACAGTGGCCAATACCATGGCGGAGGCTTTTGCAAGAGTCTCCAGCCGTGACTCTCGATCTCTGGCTGTCAGGCATGAGTTAAGAGCCAAGGAGCACTGTCCTGGATTTCTCAGGGAACAAGAATGAAAGTTATAACCATATATTCACCCTGAGAGACCTGCATTCTGCTCTCTCTCTCTCTCTCTCTGTGGTGACACTTCTCCTGGGCCAGACAACATCCCATATGCAATGTTGGAACACTTGGGTGAGGAGGCGATCTCATTTCTTTTAGCTTTATATAGCAGAATCTGGTTTCAGGGCGTCTTCCCTTCTGGGTGGAGGGTTGCTACCATCCTTCCTTTCCTCAAGCCGGGCAAGGACTCTGGTGTTGCCCTCAATCTGTTCCACAAGAGGAGGGCGTCCCCCAGGGAAGCGTTCTCAGTGTCACATTGTTTGCAGTAGCAATTAATGCCATCACCTCATCCTTTCCGGACGGTATAGCCAACTCGATGTACTATTGCGGACAAAAGTTTCTTTCTACTCCGGGTGATAAGTCCACACGACTGCTGCCCCCTTTCTGGCCGGCAGGTTGAAGTTGGCTCGAGAACTACACCACCACGTAAACCAGCAACCGAACAGTTGACTGACTCGGATTCAGATAGGAAGTAATTTACCTCCATCCCCCCACCCCCCCTCTCGCTCTCTCTCATGCATAGCATATAAATACATGCATTAGTTGATAGGTAATATTAGGTGTAAAGAAGTGATAACTGCACAAGAAGAGAGCCCCAGTACTACTATTGAACATCTTGGAACACTGACTGTATCATAAATATACCATTTTCCTTTTACACGTAGCCAGGGTCTGTATTCACTAGGCATATCAGAGTTTGCACTTGCTTGTATGCTTGCATTACTGATCTCCCATAGTGTTTCAGGCTTATTTCGAAGCAGTGAATGGATTTGCTATTCTATTAGTATGAGTTTATATTATGATTTCGGAGCAGTGCCGGGTCCTTGTTCTTGCCATGAATGATCGCTTACAAAGAAAATATTATCTTAATTAAAAGTGAACTTTGGTTTTGTGAATAAGGGCCCAAATGTCCTATGGACTGTCATGGACACAAACACACTTTTGTTTCTTTTAACTAGTGGAAAAGAAAATAAATAAACATATATAAATGGATATATTACATATAGGTGCTACAAATACAGAACTACAGGTTATATAGAGTAAATCTAAGTGCATGAATCGAACAGTGGTGCAATCATGAGACAGCCATATAGCCTACTACAGACTAGTGAGTCCTTGAAAAGATACCAAAATAGTGAGCACAGATAACATTACTTTTAACGGATCATTACTCCCATTGGATTTTAAATGAGGTATTTAATTCTTTATTTTACTACATGCTTTCTGTGGATTTAAAATTATACTATTTTTAGTAAGAACTATGATTCAGTTTATTCTTGTAATATATCAGCTTTTATGTGATTTCTGACAAATAGTAGTACTGGGGTTCTCTTCTTGTGCAATAATCACTTGTTTTGTACCTGATATTATCTATCAACTAATGTATCTATTTATATGCTATACACATGAGAGAGAGAGAGAGAGAGAGAGAGAGAGAGAGAGAGAGAGAGAGAGAGAGAGAGAGAGAGAGAGAGAGAGATAAATTACTTCCTATCTGAATCCGAGTCAGTCAACTGTTCGGTTGCTGGTTTTGCGTGGTGGTGTAGTTCACGAGCCAACATCAACTTGCCGGCCAGAAAGGGGGCAGCAGTCGTGTGGACTTATCACCCGGAGTAGAAAGAAACTTTTGTCCGCAATAGTACGTTGACGACCTAGCAATCTGGTTTGCTGCTTCCCGTATATCAGTGGCGGAGCGGCGCATGCAGCTTGCCCTTGACAGGGTGTCACGTTGGACTGGTTCTCATGGGTTTCGATTTTTTCCTTCTAAGACAGTTGCTATGCACTTCTGCCACATCCGAGTCGTCCACCCCGATCCAGACTTATTTATGTATGGTCATCGGATACGTTGTGTCGAGGAGACTCGCTTTTTGGGTCTCCTTTTTGACAAACGTTTGACTTGGGTTCCCCACTTACGTATACATAAGGTCTCTTGCCTCAAGGCTCTTAACCTGTTGAGGATCCTGAGCCATACATCCTTGGGGGCTGATCGGGCCACCCTCCTCCGCCTGTACCATGTTCTTATGAGGTCAAAACTCGACTATGGGTGTGAGGTGTATTCTTCTGCCACCGATGCCCATTTCAGAGTCTTAGACCCTGTTCATCATGCTGGAGTACATCTGGCGACCGGAGCCTTCAGGTCGTCCCCAATCCCCAGTCTCTTGGTTTACGCTAATGAGCCATCTCTTGATCTCCGTCGCCAGTCCTTGATGGTTCGTTTTTGGCATCGATTACATCGACTTCCTGACTCCCTTCCCTGCTTGGCAGTGTCATCTGATATCATGTCTCAGTACTACCTTTTACATTCTCGTACGCCATGGCCCTTTGGCTTCCGGGTCAGGAAGGCTATGGAGGAGATGGGCATTGATGACTTCCAGATTTGTCCTGTGAGGGTCCACAAGATGGCTCCATGGCTTCTTCCAGAAGTTTTCCCCTGCACCTGCTTTACAGACAAGAAGGAATCTCTTCCTCCTCCAGTGGGTCGTTCCCTCTTTTTAGAACAAGCCTTTACTCACAGGGAGTCCCTCCCTGTATACACTGATGGGTCAAAGTCTGATGCAGGAGTTGGCTTTGGAGTTGTCTTTCCTGACTTTTGCCTTTGCGGCAGGCTCCCTTCTGTCATGTCGATTTTTACTGCCGAGCTCTCGGCCATTTTATATGCCTTCCAAGTGATTTTTACTCTCCCTCAGCCTTCGTTTACTATTTTTAGCGATTCCTGTAGTGCCTTGCAGGCCTTGAGCATTTTTAACTCTTCCCATCCTCTGGTGTTGGCCATTCTTGAGTGGCTTGTCCTCCTGGGTCTTCGTGACCGTAAAGTAACTTTTTGTTGGGTCCCGGCCCATGTGGGTGTCGATGGGAATGAGTGGGCTGACGCCCTGGCTAAGGCTGTGGTCTCCAATTCTTGGCCTCCTGCCATGTGTCATCGTGTTCCTGCAGTGGACTTCGACCCTACATAGATGCTACCGTTCTGTCCTGCTGGCAGGACAGATTGGACGCCATTGGGACTAACAAGCTACGCGACATCCGCCAGCGCCTTGGTTTGTGGAGCTACAGTGGCCTGTCCCGCCTGTGGGAGACGGCTCTTTTCCGTCTCTGCATTGGCCACACATTATTGGCTCATGGCTTTTTAATGGAGAGGGCTCACCCTCCATACTGTGATGATTGTCTGGTCCCTTTGATAGTACGGCATCTTATTGTCGAGTGTCCCAGCCTTGGGGACCTTCGTCGTAGCCACGTCTCCGAGTATCAGGAGGGTGACGGTTCTTACAGTCTCTCTCAGGTGCTCGGGGAGGAGGCTTGTAGTGTGGGAGGGAATACCCTCTCCTATGTGGTTTTTAGATAGTTTGATTTGTTTGTTTTTTTAATGTCGACGAGTTCTTTAGTAATAATGTGCTTTTTCGTTTGTGTGTCTTTTAATCATGGTGCCTATCCCTTTCGGGTGTCCATGTTTTATTAGTTATATAGATGACAATTTTATGTTGGGCAGTATATGACCTTAGCTGTTGCGCCGCCAGATATCTAGTTGCATCAATCATCCCTTGGCATGTAATTGTAGTTCCATGAATATCAGGGAGAGAAGTGAGCAACCGATGCATCAGAACATTAAATAAAAATGGGCTGAGAACACCCTCTTGAGTTGTACCAAGATGAAAACTGTGCAAATGACTGAGCGCAACAATGAAAATCACACGGGAACTCCTGTTACTCAGGTAGCCCTAAATACACCGTAGTAAATTACCCTTTATCCCAAAGTCAACCGGTTGGTACAAAATGACGTCACTATTAACAACATCGAAGGCACTTCGAAGGTCAATGAAGGCCACCACACTGTCCCTGGAGAGGCTACATGTCTACTATGCAGAGGTGTGTGCTCCGCTGGGGAAGGAAACCAAACAGCCATGGAGAAAGGCGTTCCTGCAGTTGGTACATGAAACGATTGAGTAAGATTCTCTCCATAACCTTACAAAAACAGAAAGTAAGGAAACTTCGGGTTGAACTTCGCAGTGCCGGGCTTAGGGATGGGTATTATTGTGCTGCTGGTCCAGGCTCATGGTTCACAACCATCACGAAAACAAGGATTGTACAGTCGAAGTAGAGGGTTCCCAGGAAATTGTTAAAGTAGGCGCAGCACAGCATAAGTAATACCATCATCACCAGAGGAAGAAGCTCTACCCTGAGAGAGAGCATGGTGCAACTCCTCCTCAGTTATCTGCTCTGCATCATCATGCAACAGAGCAGAGATTAGACGTAGCCGATGGAGAGCAGCACGGGGAGCAAGTGCATCTTGTATGTGGATGGGTAGACTGACTGGGGTAGATTGTTTTGACCAGGCATTGACAAGTTGTTTAGCATAGGTGGTGAGAGTGTGATGACAAACAGTGGCGGTCGTCTTTATAAAAATACGACGAATGAAGTGCCACATAAAAGCCACACTTATTTGCTAGTTGATGCTATCTGTGAACCGCTGCCAAGACTCAGTGTGAGCACACCCCTGCAGGGTGACTAAAGCGTCCTTAGTCATTTGGTAATGATGGAGCAAGTTACGGGTTGGGTTGGCTTAAAACAAAACGCCATCACATTCAGCCTCCTCCTTCGTCTCCTGTATACGTGCATCAAGGGTCCAGGAGTGGGAGTATGGCGATGTTGGAGGTGTGGCCGGGAGACGTATAGCCTATAAAAGTCATAAGTAGCAGATACAAGATCAGAGTACAACTTCTCAGGTTAAGATATGTCAAATGTAGGGAATACATGGGTCATAAATAAGATGCAAGTCGGGCAATATTTAGGGGTCACAGCAAAACGCAAACGAGTGGCTGAAGCACTTGAATCAGCAGGTAGAGAATAATGAAACTGAAGAGTGACATAATAAGAGAATAAATCTGGCACGGGGGAGCACTGGACCTGAGATGCTATCAGGCCAGACGAGAGGATGTAATCCAGAGTACCTCCACGGCAATGAGTGGCACTGCCAGTGTCCCATCGTGTCAGTTGATGCTTGTGGATGTATGAAAGGAGACGAACACCATTACGATTAATAGAGCCCAAACCATCACCCAAGTCAAAATGCCGAGCATCAAAATCTCCCATATACTGTTGGAGAAGGAAGAGTCTCAAAAGTGAGTCTAGCTGGAGCATGTATGTAAGTCAGGAGACCATTCCTTACTAGATGAACATATGGCACATGACCTGAGAGGGAAGGAGCTTGCACCAAAGCAAGCGGCTGTCCTGGAAATGCTTTCTGGAGAAAAATAATACTGAGATGATGACGAACAACGTAGCCCTTGAGTCTATGGAGCTTTGAATAACTGGTGATACCACATACGTTCCAAGAGATGACATCCAGCTGGCAGTTACTGGCGAACTCTGCGGTTGGAAGTAGAAGTCCGGGGAGTGGGGGCATATGAGCAACCTGGAGAAGATGGACCAGGAGAAGGGACGGACTCGAAAAGCTTTTCAGAGCGAGATGCATCAGTATCCATCCTTTTGGTAAGGGCAGTGACCATTGAGATGATGGCCTGCAGAGCCTCAACCAAGGTGGAGAGTTTGGAGTCATTAGCAGCATTCGCGACAACGAGCCCATCAATCCTGGCTTCAAGGACGGAAAAGCGCTTTTCGAGGGCCGTCCATCGCGCCATGAGGATAGCGACAGACTTGCTGAGGGCCAGGTCTGGAGGCGAGGCAGGGCTGGTGGGTGAAGCAGACTGGGAAGGTGATGGATGCAGTGGTGGATGCGGCGCAATAGTAGAGGCATGAGCCTGGACCTGACGTCGAGTACATCCATGCCACGTTAACCCCCGGCTGAAGGCATGGTGGACACTTCCATCGAGACGTATCCTCATGAGGTGAAGGATCAGAGGTGGAGGCAACAGGACGTGATGGTTCACCCCTGACAGGACATATCCTGGAATCATGGTTGGCAGCACACCAGGCACACTTCGGAGAGGCAGAACAGTACTGAGAGATGTCCCCAATTCCCCAGCACCTGTAGCACCAAGGCTGGTCATTACGAAGTTTCCGCACCTCACACGGTGGAAATCAATTGGAGGTTGGTTGGGAATACTCCAGACAACAATACGGCTAATGGGGGAACTATCTTGGAGAAAACGACGGGTAGAGTATACACCAGGGTATCCCTTGGCAAGTTTTGGGTCAATATCAATAGAAAAATGGGTGAGGATGTAGCTGGGGAACTTAAGAGGCCTCTCGGGGGAGTTTTGAAGAATGAGAGGCAGAGACAAAAATTCACCAGCCTTGATTCTATCAATGATGTCCTGACGCTTCCTAGAGATTGTATCCGCGCCTGTATTCACGTTCGCGATACATGATACACTCATAGTTGGTGGAATATACCGTAAGGGTTGAAAGCAGTTCAAACCAGTTTCACCAGACACAACATCCTTTGAATGTCCTGATCTGACAGCATGATGGGAAGTTCCAAGCTGAGCGACTGATTGCTAGATTTCACTCTGTAATTATCTGTATGTTAATCTCTATGCTATAATCAACTGCATATTGTCATCTTGTATGAAGAGAAATGGACAATATATATTTACTCACATGATTCTTATATAAACTTGTATCTAACATGTGTATATTTCATATATAAGCTAAGCATTGTCAACACCATTGTTGCAATCTGTCACGCACTAAGGGTGTTGTATGTGAGGAAGGATCGAGAGAAGCGATGTGCACTTGGAGCCCGGCCATGGGCTAGACCGCTAAGGGAGGATGGAGTCCTGCCCTAAGCGAGAAGATTCACCTCCTACATAATCTTAGAGAGACACAAGATGTCTGGTATAACCTGTAATCTGTAATCTGATATACTTCAGTAAATAGAGACAAGTCGAGTTTACTCTAAACCTTGAGTAATTAACATAATTCCCCAGGAAGATGAGAGTGGTAATTCAGACAACGAGTGGTAAGTTGACTGAAGCCAACAGGTCTACATCGGGTGGTAAGTGAAAACCAGCCCAACTGATAAATGAGAGTTCCTTGGCAGGTATTTCCACAAGCTGAGGTGGACGACCCACGAGTACATGATGGTGACAGTCGGGTGGGGTCTCCACAGGCGTGAAGAGACTCACCACTGTTACAAGATGTAGACAAACCGTGAGGTGACAGCAGCCATCTTGACTTCAGGCAGTTCACGCTGCAACTGGAAAGCCCTATTGACATCAGACAACCAACGCAGCTTTGCGTCCGTAGATGGGTTCCCAGAGAAGGAGAGCTTGACATAGGCATCTCTTGGGGCAAAAGCAGGAAGGTTAGACGAGGGCAAGGAGTGGGTATACAAGGAAGAAATACTAGGGTGAGGCAGAGAAGGTACGTCGTGCACTGCTGAAGCACCCTTCGCTGTCTTGGCAGCCGGAGGCAAACAGTCTACACCATCGGAATCCTGCGAGGAGTAGGACGAGTCATCAACGGTTCGCTTAGTAGAGATTGAGGAGGTGGACGGCTGCAGCCTGAACTGCGGAGTGACCGAGGATAAGGGGGGAGGGTTGTGCGAGGGCAGTTCAGGCCAATGATTCTCAACTGGAGACTCATCGTCCTCCGACATTGCCAAGACGGCCTCCAAGCAGGAATCCGCGCTCTCCATCAGGCCAGGCAAGGCTTAGATGGGAAGTAAACAAGGGACACACACACACACACACAACCACACACAGAGAATTACAACAAAACAATACATAGAAGAACCACAACACACAAACAAGTTAATAAAAACAACACAAACAAAAATGCAAAAACAACACTAACAACAATGCAGGCAGAGCGCCAGGTGAACGTCCACACTCCACAAAGGTTGGAGCGAGACTGTTTCTCTCTCTCAAGTCATGCAAGACTCGCGAGTTGCGAGAGAGAGCGGAGGTGAGATCAACAGTATTACCAGCTCAATTCAAGTCTCTCAGTCAGGAGGGGGGCGCGATATTTTTGTCCACGACAGTACAGTACACTCTCAATCCACAATACCCATTCCACCTGAGTCGAAGCCCGAGATCTGCAGTAGGAGTAGCCTTCATTGGTTCGAAATGTGCATGGCCTTATGATGGTTGGAGTGGGCTGTTGTCCAGAAATCTCCTGCTCCAGATCTCAGGCTTCGACTCAGGTATGCTACAGATTGTTCATTGCAAGTGTACCCTAACCACTAGGCTATGAGGTGGACCTCATTATCTATATTATACGTCGTATATGTGTTTGATATGTATCCATTTTGACAAAATAAAGAGTAGTTTGAATTTAGCCTTCACTGCATCCACTCAAACCTTACTAACACGAGAGGACACTCACCCATTGTTTATATGTCTATGACCTTAATGGGGATATAGTATATTTATGTTATATATGTATTAGAGTACTTTGATTTTTCCACAGCATGCTAGGAAATAATAGGATCAGATTGACATACATAATGGTGGCCTGTTTGTTGCTTGGAATAGTTTGCAGGAATGAGTTGCTCCAGAGTCACCACCAACACTGTACAGTATACTGTCCCCTTAAATAACTGAAGCATGCCTCGGAAAGAATTCCTCTCCATGTATAAACTTTTAAAAGATACAAATACACCAACTGGAAAATACATAAAAAGATTCATGCGAAACCGAATAATGACTCTGGATAACGCCTTGGAGAGTGTTCGTTCCGTAATCTTACAGTCAGGATCTTCGAGGTGTGTCACGTAATGAGTAATAAACCCAACTTGTTCCTTGCACAGTCTCTACGAAGAAAGAATTTCCTTCACCCGTTTTCGAGAACGATTGTGTCAGTGTGGACTCATCCAAACAGAGAGACACGTTGTGCAGCACTGCTCATTATCACAAAGCATGAGAAACTTGTATCAGTTTCTTACCTTGGAGGATGTATTTCGGATAAATTCTCCCAGGATGAAATGTGCAAAATAATTCATGATATTCTGAAATTGCAATTGTGTTCTGTTTCTGTGTTATATACTGTAAAAAAAAATTTTGTAATTTAAGTCAATAGTGTTCATGTGCAAGCTGTGGTCAATAAAATTATCTATCTATCTATCTATGTCCTCACACACAGGCTTCTTATCCACCGAGGACAACGTTCTTCCCGGTAACATTGGTCTGAGGGACCAGACTGAGGCCCTCCGCTGGGTCAAGAAAAACATCCACAAGTTCGGCGGGGATTCAAGTCGGGTCACTTTGTTCGGTCATACCAGTGGGGCCTGCTCAGTCCACCTCCAGGTCCTCTCTCCTCACGCCAAAGGTATTGTGGAGTGATTGATTGATTAATTAGTAGATGCCACAAGGCATCTGGTGGCGCAATAGCTAGGGTCATGTACCACCCAACATAATATTAAATTCTAAGTATCTTAAATTATGGTCATTAATAACATTAATAAAATATATATACACATTAGCCAGGCTTCATTACCCCAGAAGGGAGAAGCAGCATAATTAAAAGGACATATATAAAAAAAATCACATTTATGCTAAAATAACCTGATTAATTTAAGTAAAATTTGGAGGCCAGCCTCCTCCACAAAGGAGAAGGTGCTCCTTCCCACACTACAAGCTTCCTCCCCGAGCGGTGCGAGGGTGATACGTCCCCGGGTGAAATGTCCCGGTTGATTCACCCCCGGGTTATTCATCTCTGGAGGATTTGTCCTCTAGGGTGATTCGTCCCCTTTATTGGTTGGTTACGAAGCGGCAAGTATCCAGTATCCAGAACGCTTTATTGTTTCTTATTTAAGATTTTGAAAAGGACTCAGAAGGTATATATACTATAAAATTCATCTAAAAAGGACTCAGAAGAGGACTACTAGAATATCTAAAACAACTTTAAATTATGAGCCACGGCACGAAGGAAGCGAATCTTTTCATTCTGGATCCCCCAGAGTTGTTCGCTAATCTGTCAGCTGATTGTCATCCCGTGGCTGCCAAGTTCCATTCGCTATTCATACGACGATCGGAAATTCATCGAAATGGAAACGCAGAGACTATTAAAAGAGGGTATAATAGAACCTAGTAACTCCCCATGGCGTGCTCAAGTCGTTGTTGTTAAGAGTGAGTCTCGAAAGCGACGCCTAGCTATTGACTATTCCGAGACAATTAACCGGTTCACACTTCTGGATGGATATCCTCTACCTCGTATTGATGACATGGTCAATCAGATTGCTCAGTATCGTGTTTTTAGTACCATAGACCTCAGAAGTGCCTATCATCAAGTTCCAATTAGAAGTGAGGATAAGCCATATACGGCATTTGAGGCTGGGGGAGGTCTTTATCAATTTACTAGAATCCCTTTTGGAGTCACAAACGGTGTAGCTTGCTTCCAGCGTATTATGGATTCCATTATCAAAGAAGAGAATCTCATTGGGTCATATGCTTACTTAGATGACGTTACAATATGTGGTGTGACACAAAAGGATCATGATGCTAATCTGCGAAAATTCCTCAAGACTCTACTTGAACTCTGCACCAAGGAAGCTCCATTTATTTGCCCCCGTGGCAATATGTATCAGCAGATCGACGGTATAGCGATGGGTAGCCCACTGGGGGTCCTCTTCGCTAACTTCTTTATGGGTACTGTTGAAGAGGACCTTCTCAAATGTAATCACCCATCGATGTACTGTCGGTATGTTGACGAAATTTTTGTTCAAGTGAAGGACCTAGACGAGCTACTACTACTACAACAACGGTTTATCTCCTCGTCTGGCCTGAACTTCACCTACGAAAAATCGACGGATGGCAAACTACCCTTCCTGGACCTCTTGGTTGCCCACCACGACTCAGACTTCCAAACCACAGTGTACACAAAGTCCACCAACAACGGACGGTGTCTAAATGGTGACAGTGAATGCCCCAAGAGATACCTCCAATCCACCATCTCATCCTACGTCAGGAGGGCTCTCACTCACTGCACCAGCTGGAGAGACACACACCAGGAACTAGAACGTCTCACCCCAGTCCTGGTAAACAATGGATATTCTAACACAGACGTCTCCAACACCATCAAACTCCAGCTAGAAAAATGGTACGAAGTGAATCCCCCAACCGAACCAAACAGTGATATCAAACTTTACTACCGCAATTACATGTCCACCGACTACAAGACTGACGAGACCATACTAAGAGACATAATAAAGAAGAATGTCCACCCCACCGACCCAGACAGCGAGATCAAACTAGTAATTTACTACAAGTCTCCAAAAACCTCGAACCTCACCCTACACAACCGACCTACTACCTCCAAGAGCCCGATGAACAGTGACCACGTGATTTACCAACACTCCTGTAACAGTGTGGACTGTGAGCCTCACCACTATGTTGGTAAAACACAAACATCACTGTCTCGTCGGCTCACCATGCACCTCCAGTCAGGGTCCATAAAAGACCACTACCGCACCCACGACAACCAAGCTCTGACAAGAGACAAACTAGTAAATAATACCACCATACTAGACAAAGAAACAAACAACAGAAGACTCTCCTACCTAGAAGCGATCTACATAGAAACCCTACAACCCTCTATAAACAACCAGACACAAGACCTCCAAATACTGCCCTCCAGAAGACGACACATCACCAGCACCGTCAGGATACTCACTACACCTCCAACACCTACCGACCCACCACAAGCATCTAACATCTTACCCACCACCACTACAACCAACCAACAACTCAGACGTAGCGCCAGAATCAGAAGCTACCCCCCATCCACCAATCAGTAGGCCTCTGATATGGTGGCCCCGCCCACCCCACATACGGAAAACAGATAAATACCCCTCACCCACTCAGAATCGCCACTTTCTCCTGAAGATGTCCAATGCACTGGACGAAACGTCGACCTCCCCCAACAACTCAACATTTGCCTCACTTATCCACCATCTAAGTGAAGACTTAAGAAAAATTGTAAGAAATATTGAAAATATAAATAATAAACTCATTAATGCAGAACAAGCCATTTCCTTCAACCTCGTTTGTTTGAAAGAGAATATATATATATATATATATATATATATATATATATATATATATATATATATATATATATATATATATATATATATATATATATATATATATATATATATATATATATATCAGTCTCCATTACCTCTTCGAGTCTTAACATTTTGGCGATGATAAATATTATAGTGATAAATTATTTCCTTTTAAAATCTCCCTCGGTATTGTCCTGGATCTATATTTGCAATCATCGATGCAAGATAAATTAGGTATTTTCAAAGCCTAATCACGTTCTTACCACCAAAGTTGACGCTTTGCTCGTAATGCAGCCACAGGAAACAGAGCGGGAGGCAAACATTGATGGATAGCCAGTAGTCAACTGACAGCATAGCCCCTTCTTGACTATGAGTTTGTTCTCTGTCTGACGTCACAAATTCACTCACTCCCCAAGTGGGAGGTGAGGACCCAAGTGTCCAGACCTACGATGGGTTTTAGATTCCGTGAATCATCGTTTTTTTGCAATTATCTTCCAAATAAATAAACTTGATAAATACTTGACGACAAAACCTAACCTAACATATTACCAGCCTCGTTATTTTTTTTTTTTTTTATGTAGATAGATTATTGTCTTACTTTTTTACACTGTACTATAAAATTTCCTGTGCAGTTTTTTTTTCTACTGCTGCACAGGTGTTTCTTCCACAACTTTTTTCTGGCCGGAGTTTACCGGAGGGAGAGGTGGGTGGGGAGGAGCCTTCCACTTTACTATCCTTTACCTCAGACATGTAGAAACCATAGACGTAGAGTAGTTACACAGGCAGCCTTGTGAGGCCCACCAGGGCTGTTGTTGCCTATTCCTCCTTTGTAAAGTAATTGGTGTATCGGATTGGTACTTTGGCACAGTGTACAACACACCTCAATCTAATTTTTAGGAATGTAGTGTAATGGCAAATGTTGTTAATTACGTTATTTACTCTTGACTATGATGGCATAGCCGGGCATTGCCAACATTGGTATTCGAACACCCACTACTCCCCAAAATGACCCTAATCCCATCCATCCCTACCACCCACCCTCGCCATCCCCCCCGATCATTCTTTCCTCCCCCATCCCCAACCCCATCCGTCCCTACATCCCTCTCATTTCCCCCCCAATCTCTCCTCCCACATCACTTTTCCTTTGCCTCCCCGCCATCTCCTTGCTTATCCCCATTACCATATATACGTAATGTATATTATGGTAAGTATTGATTATTTAAATATACAAAGTTACGGTGCAAACCCTCCGACAATTAAAGCTATGATATAGGGTGGTGCCTGAACTAAGAGCTCGTGACAGCATCTGTATTTATATAGATAATAGCGGAGGTACCCGGCGTTGCCCGGGGAAGATGCCTATATGAATAAGGACTAAGGAGGGAGGGAGAGAGTGAGGGGGGAGTTAATATTCACACCTCGGTTAGGGTTATCAACGCTTCGAATGACTCCCGGAAAGTTATCTCGACGCTGAATTGGTTTTAAAGTTCCTCCTAAGTCTGAAAAACATGAAAGTCCACAACCAATAATTATCGTTGGATACACTCAAATAATGCATAATTATATGATTTTCAGCGTGATGAAACTGGGAGATGAAGTCCTTGAGGAATGGCAACCTCGTTTGTGTACGTATTATCCTTAGCTGCTTCCACGATCTGTTCATCTTGGTCAACAGTGGTCTCCCATGCCTCCTCCTATCCATCAAGTTGACCTCGTCATGCCACCTCCTTATCCAGAGATAAACAATGTCTTTGGTAACGCCGAGCTCTCTTGAGATTTCTGCTGCCAATTTCCCACATTCGTGAAGTCCAACTATCCTTCCACGGAGTGTAATTCGGTTCTCGTGTTCCCTGAGCATCCTGCAAGATCTCAGTACAGCTTAGCTCAGAAGCTGACAAGTGGGTGCTGATTTAGAGACGAAATAATTTACCTCTACAACTTCAATTCATGATGATTATTTGTTTTGTTAATTTTTCATATCGCACGTCTTCTAACATTTAATTAAATCTGGCACTATAAGACAGAACACATGATAGCTATTAAGATACTGATACACAAATTTCACTTCAAACACGGTAACAGTAGTTAACCAAGCGAAAGGAATGGCAATGTACTGGTAATATATGCAGTAAAGAGGAAGTGAGATGGACGAGGAAGCTAGCTACAGTAATTGGAAAATAAATGAAGCGAAAAGGAATCTAGGAAAACAATTCACAAGGTGGTGCAACGAAATCAAGAAATGCAGTCATACTCTAAACCAAAACTAAAAGAAAGTTGCACAGAACAGAGAATGTATTAAACCATGAAAATGATATCATAGAGAAGAGTGTGAACAAATTATTTTTGTTAAAGAGCCATATGTCATCCCTTGTCTGGCAGAAAACCACTAGCCAGAGTTTAGTGGATTTCATTCCTCTCTGGGCATGAGCAGTCCGATAGTTGGCCCATCAAAGTTGTCGCAAAGTGTTCGGTGACGGGCTTGTCACTCATCTTCCTTCAGTTATATATTACTGTAGGAAGACTGTGATATCTAAGAAATGGTAATCATTATATATATAATCTATATACCAGCGGAGGTACCCGGCGTTGCCCGGGAAAGAAGCCTATATGAATAAGGACTAAGGAGACATTTGATAGTTTAGCGAGGAACTTTATTAATTTATTATCTTAGTGAGAGGTGTTTTCACTGATATACAGTCAGGACCATAATAACAGTCAGATGTTTGCCTTTATTAAAAAATTTTCCTGAGACATGTCATGGTGTCATGCATATGGATATCATGTCCAGGCTATTCAGCTATGACATCAGTCATGAGCCTGGCACAGGCATTGGGGTAGCTGTAGTTAGCCTTAAAAAAGTTGGTGCCATTTTCAAAAAAATATTTGCTTCATACACGCTTTGAAGCAAAAAAGTTTAAAAACTTGAAAAATCACAACCCGATTATTTAAGCCTTACTAAAGGTACCTCAACGTCTGGACCAGGAAATAACCCGATATCATGTCATGAAAGCCAAGACATGGGGCCATCTTTTGACATGGCATGTCATGGCACCTCTCATTACTGAGATATGAGATCTCGAAAAATATTTTGTGAAAAAAGCACCAAATTTTTTAAACCATTATATATACAGCTACCACAAGACCTGGGCCTGGCTTCTGTTCCAGAGGTACATTTAGCGCGATATTTAAGCAACTCGAACGGAAAATTACCGTTCGAGCTCATATTTATGATTTTAACCAATAAATAGAATAGTTGATATTTTAACTTTTTTTTTTTTTTTTGTTAATTCATTGCGCCGTGGCGTCAATCAACAGGCAGACAACAATACATAAGGGTAGGCGGAGACACATGAAAATCTGATGATTACAACCACACATACACACCCACACACAGATCAAGAAAACATAACAGAATGAAGCACAAGAATACAGACAAATATTTACATTATGTCCAACTTAAATACACCAATACGAGGGTGGCGTACCAGAAGTTCCTCCAAAGCCTGGTGGTTCAGCAGGTGTCGACAAACCACATCAAGTGGCAGGCCCCGAGGCAGCAAGTGTCGGACAGTGGGACAGGCCAGGCAATAGTGCTCTATAGTGTTAGCACGAGGTGCTCAACACAAGAAACACTCAGTGAAGGGAGGCTCACCCTGCATCCCAGCAACCTGGCTGCCGGTGGCCAACCCTCAAACGAGCAGAGACTACATTGTGCCTTCAAACCATGAAGGCCGGACGATGGTAGGAATATTTGTGACAGCAGACAGACTCGTAATGGGTGATGGAGATGCTGAAGGGCCTCTCTGCATCCCTGCGTCGCCGTATAGGGAGGAGAGCGGTGGAGCGGACTCTAGAGAGGTAACATCAGAGAGAGAGGACCTCCAACACCACGAGGAGACAGATAACAGTCTTCCTTTGCGAGTTTGTCAATTGTACCATTGTGACGTAAACCTACATGAGATGGCACCCATAAAAATTTGACAGTCAAGTTACGATGACGCAATAAGGCCAAAAACGATAAACTCGGCTGAACAATAGTAGAGTGTGAGGGCACAATACTAGAGAGGGAATGAAGGGCAGGTTTGGAGACACAAAAAATGGCAGCATTCACTCCACGTTGACAAACAAGACCAACAGCATCCCAAATGGCATACAGTTCACACAATGTTGAGCTAGAGTGGTTACAGAGACGACGGCCAACCCAGCCCCCTGGAGGTGACTCCATGTCAGGTGAGAAAACGGCACAACCTGCTGTACCACCCACCTGCAATGAGCCATCAGTGTAGAGGCAGTATGGATCTGTGATGGAGGACGTCACTGTTTCTACGTGTTCCAGAGCCAACTGCCGCTGTGGAGAAGGCAGATCCGAATTGGAAGTAGGTGTGAAGCTCACATCAGGCGCTGGTAGCATCCATGGAGGGGGCCCTGGGGGGTCATCTGCAACCATTATATCTGTATTAAGACTACGGAGCATAGAGGAAACAGACCTTATAAGAGTACGTCCAGCAGGCAGTATGGGAGGGACAGGGAAGTTTGGTCTAAGAAAAATCCTGACTAACTGAGAGTAATAGGGTGAAAGATGTGGGAAATGGAGGCACTTGACAGTGAAGCAAGTAACATTAGAATAAATTCTCTCGACTAATGGGGGAAGACTCAACTCACGCTGCATGTCCACTATCCTGGTCGACAGTGGAGCCGAGAATTTTTCTCATTGCTCTATTTTGAATTTTTTTTAAGTTTCCAGAGTAGCCCTAGGAAGTTGAATCAAAGCAGGGGAGAGATAATCAACAACTGAACCGATAAAAGCAATATAGATAGTCCTGGCTACTAGGATGGAGATGCCTGAGGAGTTCTTCGTGAGCCATTGAAGTGGTGTAAGTCGGCGCTGGAGACAACCCAACAAGTCCTGGACAATGGGATGGTCTTGAGGTCTGGCAGGGACAACAAGCCAAATATTGACTGGCGCGCCCAGGTAGCGGTACTGGGAACACATGGGAATGACAGTCCCTCCAATGGTGAACACTAGCCGAGCTTGAGGAAGGCGGCAAGTGAATATCTTGCTCTTATCTGGGGAGACAATAATGCCACAGTGAGAGGAGGCCACAGAGAAGAAGTCAAGAAACCGCTGGAGATCCCTTGGTGAGGTATAATGAACACAGATATCATCAGCATAGCAAGTAATTGTAGTTCCATAAATATCAGGGAGAGAAGTGAGCAACCGATGCATCAGAATATTAAATAACAATGGGCTGAGAACACCCCCTTGTGGCGTACCAAGATCAAAATTGCGCAAATGACTGAGCGCACCACTGAAAAACACACGGGAGGTCCTGTTACTCAGGTAGCCCGGAATCCACCACAGTAGATTACCCTTTATCCAAAAGTCATCCGTTTATCCAAAATGACGTCTCTATTAGCAACATCGAAGGCACTTCGAAGGTCAATGAAAGCCACCACACTGTCCCTGGAAAGGTGAGAGTACAAGTCGACTAGGTAGTGGTGTGTGCTCTGCTGCAGATATTTTAACGTAACTGGTTTTTTTTTATTATTGGGTTTATAGTAGATGACATAATTTTTACGTCGAGTTACGTCATGTTACATCATACCAAAACCTTCGACTGGTTATGGTGATTCAGAATATACAGACCTATGTTTATGAAGTATTTTTATCTTAGAAATACATCTCCTTTCATTTGACAAAGCTGGACAGGAAAGTCGAGGGACATCCTGTATATGAGTTTTGGATGTAGGTGTATCCGTTTTCGAGTTGTAAGCGGAGAAACTGAGACGGTTTGCCATTTATTGTATATATATATATATGCTAACTTCATTGCATATACTGTAGCAGCGCCAGTATCTGGCCGCTTCTTTGTTACCTCTATAGCAGGCCGGCACCGGGCCGCTCCTTTGTTGCCTTCGAGAACATTCGATATCACGTGAAGACGCCGCATGCAGCCTTGCAGCGACAGAATAAAAGTGCCGGACGGCCAGTGCTCGTCCACTCTCACTCTAGCTCCGGACCAAGAAGCACCTACCCCTGCCGTTAGTACCTGCCGCTGCCTGCACAAAACCTCCCACACGTGTTCCCGCCTTGTTCACACGAGTGCATTCCAGCCCTAAACAACTTTGCTGCAGCAACCACGGCCCTCTCACGACGCTACATGGCAGGCAGGAAACCTACGGCTACTTGTGCTATTATATGTACTCACCAATAAACTGTTACCGTGTATTCTAGAGTCTGTTCACCCCGGGTAGTAACGCAAGGGCTTCTTTGTCGTTATAATACTACAGTGGGCAATGCAGCACCCGTTGGGTGTCTGGATAAAATGTTCAGAATAAATACAGTACCGTCAAGTGAGCCTACATTTTCATAGGAATTCACTAAAAGTTTTATAATTAGTGTTCGAAAATATATCATTCATAACTCTGATCATACATAATGAACAAAATGTGTGAAGATCGTTTTCGATATAACTCCTTCATAAGATTAATTATATAATTATATAATAATCTTAATTATATAATGATTCATTACATTTGGTTATGACATGATTACTTGTCATTGTATTCGTAATGAAATATTTTGTTTCGGAATCATAAATATGAACTTACCACAGTGTCGTACACCAGCAAATCACCATCATTTTTTCATACCTCTAAGGTTCATTGGAGATTCCACCCAAACCCATACCTTCAACCCCCCAAAATGAGATAACAAATGCCGCCAACTGAATCGAGAGTTTTGTCAGGAATTGTACATACAACTTCGAGATGTTCGAGTTAAGTATTATTGTGTAATCTCCTTTAAAGGTTAAAGGTCCGCCAATGAGTGGCAGTCAATGGGACAGAGTGAAGCACACACTAGACTGTATGAAACACAACTATAGCACACATCACAAAAATGATGAGTGGCCCAGAGACCCCTCCACCCACATGAGACCCGAGTCAGTTTCGGATATGGCTGCGTAAACAGGAAGACCTCAGACAGCCGACTCAAACCCCCCACCCCCTGCTCAAAGGGGTGGTAACCTCTGGCATCAGTGAAAGATTTATACCCTGTCCCGAGCCAGGATCGAACGCTGGACCACAGGAACTGCAGCCGCAGACTCTACCACTGTGTTAGCCAGAGGCCTTTGCTAAAGTTCAGTGTGTAAACTCATGCAAGTTATTATAAGTTTATTAAAGTAAGTGTAGTCACTACAGAATTGTGGCAAGCACTTAAAGTAAAGTGTTTAAGTTCGTCGAAACTCAGGACTGATAATTAAAATGTAAATAAGTGATCTCCTTATTTTTATTATTATTATTAGTGTAATTGTCAATTAACATTATGTATCTATTATTATTACTATTGCTGTGTAATTTCTCATTGTGATTTACTTGTGATATTTCTTACTGTGATGTTTTTTTTTTTGTTCTTTGCTAATTATGTAGTGCAGTGGCTCACCAGTTATTCACATTATATTTCTACGCATTTATCAAGTGTTGAGTGAGTAATTGGTTCTCTGAGGTACAGTATGGGAATACATGATAAAATTTTCATGAATTGTATATTGTGTGTTCGACTTCATAGTATTAATAATAATTGTTATATGTTATTACTCCGTGTTAGAATCTACACCTTGTAATATAGAACCTGGTGTGGGGTTTTCTTCTCGTTATCCACTGTTAGGTTTGTCCTTTTGATATACATTAATTAATAAAAAGTACTCTTCCTTGCCAGGGTTGTTCCAGCGAGCCATTTTGCAGTCAGGAACGGCGCTGTGTCCATGGTGTGTTGGTGAATCCCACCGAGCGACGGCCTTTAACTGGGGAGACTTCTCAATTGTTCGGCTGGCCATGACAGTACAAAGCTGGTTGCCTGCCTTAAGAAGAAGCCCTACGGTGATATAATCGAAAATGCCGTGAAACTCCTGGTCAGTAGCAAGGTTTATATGTTTATATCCAGTATTAATCATCTGGCGTTGTTAGTCTAATTACATTGTGTGTCCTGGCACAAGTCCTTATTTATTGGCTAATTTGGTAGAATATTCTTTTACACTTCAAGACGCCTGGAATATTTGTTATTGTTTTTGTGGTGGTTGTGGTGGCGTTCTTGTCATTGTAATTTGGTGGGGAGTTCATTCTGGCTTGAAGGAAGACAAGGCCAAGACAACCCACAATGGTTGACGTAGAGATATATTACCATATAGATTCGGCGACGACTGACTTCCTCTTCAGTGGTAAATAGTCAAAGAGAGAATGACATACAGTGAAGAAGAAGATTTTGGGGTTTATGCCTGTACCAGTCCTTAATTAAAGCTTGTCTCATCGGAGAATCTTGTACCTTATTCCTGAGTGTGTGTTTGGTAGCGAAGCAGGCGTGGGTGTGTTCAGTTGAGGTAGAAATTAAACTTCACTGGTTAAATAAAATTTAGTTTATTCTATTTAACTCTAAGGGAATTTAAATGTGCCTTGTGTGCCTTGTGTGATTTGTTTGAGTCCAGAGAAGAATTCCTGTATAAGTCTATTCTCCTTTGTATATATTCTTTTTACCTTTAGTTGCCATTAGTCTCTTTATACAGTCTTATCATCTTAGTGAGCTATGTTATTTACTGAGGATCACAGTCCCTTCTCTCTCTCTCTCTCTCTCTCTCTCTCTCTCTCTCTCTCTCTCTCTCTCTCTCTCTCTCTCTCTCTCTCTGAAAATAAGATAGGGAAAGGTTTGACCGTATCTGCAGGTGGGACGATATATGGTTTAAGACCTCAGGTAGCTGAGGAGGCTGTGTGACCCTAGGTAGCTGACCCTTGTTATGTTAATGACTTTCTTTATGGCTGCTGCGTTAATTGCTTTTAAGGTAGGGTGCACATGTCTATCGAGTCATATGTAGGTAGGTCATTATGGCAGTCAGTCTTGTTACATGAACACATCTTTCCCCAGCCTACAAGGTTGCAATCCACGCTCTTACAGCCGAGTACTTACTTCCATCTAGGTGAACAGGGACATCAGGGGCTGGGAAAAGTATCCAACAATTCCACCAACTCGGAAATCGAACCCAGGATCTCTTGCTTGCTAGGCGAGCATCTAAACAATGCACCAGCGGCAACCCCATCAAACAGTGGATGGAGAGGCCTGTTTTATACAAGACTAGAGGGTGTGCAGAGGGAGCAGGTGGGGAGATCAGGGGGGCTGAGGTGAGGGGCTACGGTAGACCCAGGTGTAGTTCATGGAGGTTGATTTTTGGTGTAGATAGGGATTTTTCCACTAAATATCTCGTGATAGGATCTAATTTGTATGTGCCTTTACAGATGTTGAAATTATATATTTTCTTAATATACGGTATTTCTATTATTTTTTACTTTAATTATTTGATTTGTACACTAACTTGGAATCAGATCAGTTGATGACATGGTTGTTGTCGTATGAGTGAACAAATAGTCCTTTATTTGTGTTGTGAGTTTTGCAGGCATATTTGTGTTCTTTTATACGTGTTTTTAAATCACGTCCTTTACACCTACTGTATATTGTTACGGACGGAGGGTAGAGATATGGTGCAGTAATAGTCACTAGACTAGACTGACCCCAAAGTTAGCTATCAACAGAAAAAAATAGCACTGGGTAGCAGGTATCTGACTATTAAAGTTATGAATTATAAGTAAAGGTACAAACCCAGCCTATATGAAAGAATGCTAACACTACCCAAAGAGACCGTCCATACATATAACCAAGTTCGGATACAATGAATAAAAGATGATTTTCTATTTGTGTTGTGAGTTTTGCAGGCATATTTGTGTTCTTTTATACGTGTTTTTAAATCACGTCCTTTACACCTACTGTATATTGTTACGGACGGAGGGTAGAGATATGGTGCAGTAATAGTCACTAGACTAGACTGACCCCAAAGTTAGCTATCAACAGAAAAAAATAGCACTGGGTAGCAGGTATCTGACTATTAAAGTTATGAATTATAAGTAAAGGTACAAACCCAGCCTATATGAAAGAATGCTAACACTACCCAAAGAGACCGTCCATACATATAACCAAGTTCGGATACAATGAATAAATGATGATTTTCTATAATATATATTAACAAATAAGAACAAAGACAAACAATAAACACTGAAAGAATTAATAAATGAAATAAGGATTTCCAACTATGACAGAACGTGAGACAGAGTTCCCAAAATATATAATGCACTTGCAATAATCACTCAATAACTCACTACCACTTTGCCATCACTTCAATAACACAAGACTCTAGGTACACGTAAACACAGAATTAATAATAGTAAGTTAGCACTTCACTGGCACATATAGTAAATACACATCAATGCATCACAACACACATGTAATAATATAATAATAGTAATAATATGAGAGTGGTAATAATATGAGAGTGGTAATAATATGAGAGTGACCCTATGTTACTGTGAGAAGAATATAGAAGAAAATACAAAATTATACATATCAAACGTTGCGAGTCTCCATCCGAATCTCAATACACCCACACACTTACAAAACCCAACCTGAGTCGACCCTGTCCCCACTGGTAACTGATGTTCACTGGCTCACCCCTCGCCTTATATTCCATTGGCAAAACAAAGGGTACACTGTGGTCTTCACAAAGACAAACAAGCGCGTCTCCTAACTGTTCCTTTAACACCGACTTAAACACTCACATCACTCCTACATTCCCTCCCAAGAAACTATTGGAAGTCAATAGGGATAGAATCGGAGAGCTTATCACAGAGCGCAGCTGCGAGAGGGGGAGTGACGGCTTAAGAATCCAGCGAACCTAGCTGGCCAAGGCACGCTCACCCTTCTGGCAAGAATACTTAAAGAAAATGGAATAATTAAATAATCTAGCTTAGCACACACTAGATAAGATAGTGTCGCACACAACAGATCCGGGTGCGACGCTTGTACTACCCTCTCGCTCCTTCTCTCACAGTCCCTGTCAAAAATGGATAGCAAAACTAACAAAAGAATAATTATTCAGGCACGCGTAACACGCCCCCACCAAAGAAAGTTTTCCTCTGGAAAATTCGTTCTTAGGTTTACAAAAGTTATGTACAACATGCAAAAATCAAAATCAAAACATTTAACTCCTAGATAGACAATCGGCTATCACATTATCAACACCTCTTATATGACGTACGTCTAGGTGATACTGTTGGAGAAACAAACTCCATCGGGTAAGCCTTTGGTTCTTGGCCCCCAAACTGTTCAAGTACTTCAAAGGGTGGTGGTCAGTGTACACCCTAAGCATTGGTCCAAATGCAGGTACATACACAGCAAAGTGTTGCAGGGCGAGGATCAGGGGTAGGAGTTCCTTTTCTATAACAGAGTAGTTCTTCTGACTGGTAGATAACTTTTTACTGAAATACGAAACAGGATGCTCCACCCCCTGCTCGTCCTCCTGCATCAACACAGCTCCTGCTCCTACATTGCTAGCGTCCACTGCTAGTATGAATGGTTTGTCAAACTTGGGTGAGGTCATCACGGGATAGTGGACGAGTATCTCCTTAGCACTTTCAAAACTTTCCTCACACTCGTTTGTCCATTCGTACTTGACCTCTTTTCTAAGCAGCTCAGTCAAGGGTGCCACTACAGTCGCGAAATTCTTCAAAAATCGCCTGTAGTACCCAATACATCCCAAGAAGCGTCTGAGTTCCCGTCTGTTCTGAGGCCTCTTGAAACCTTGTATGGCCTCCACCTTCGAGCTAGGCGGGCAGACCAGACCATGTCCTACTAAGTACCCTAGGTACTGCACACGGGCACACACAAAGTCTCACTTCTTAACGTTGACGACTAAGTTGGCATCCTGTAGGCGAGACAGTAACTGCTGCAGCACTTGGAGGTGGTGGTCCCAGGTGTCAGTGTAGACCACGACGTCGTCAATGTACACAACGCAATTCTTGATACCGCCAGTCACATCATTCATGAGCCGTTGGAAGGTGGCTGGTGCATTTTTCATACCGTACGGCATCACATTGCACTGGTATGTTTGCCCATCAGCCACAAAGCACGAGATCTGCTTTGCTCGGTCTGTCAGAGGTACTTGCCAAAATCCCTGCTTCAGGTCGATCTTGGTAATAAAACGAGAGGATCCCACCTGGTCAATGCAGTCCTCTAGGCGTGGCAACGGGTACGTGTCAGTCTTCGTCAAGGCGTTCACTCTCCTGTGGTCAATGCAGAACCTAGCAGAACCATCAGGCTTAGGCTGCAGTGTCACAGGGGAACTCCAAGCACTTGCACACGGTGTTATCAAGTTGTGGTCCAACATGTACTTCAGCTCCTTCCGCAGCACTTCAATATGGCGTGGGCTGACTCGGTAGGGAGACAGCTTAACTGGCGTAGCCTCGCCCACGTCCACGTCGTGTTGAGTCCTATCAGTCCTACCAGGAACACTGGCGAACACCTTGCCGTAGGTCGACATCAACTCCCACAACTGCTCCACTTGCTCTGGAGGTAAATGTGACACCTTGTCCCGTAGAGTCGTCTCTACTTCCTCGTTGTCCACCCAATTACATTCTTGAAATTCACAGGTGACCTCTGCCACATCATCATCTTCTTCTTCCACAGCCACAGCCACAACATGCTGTGTCGTCACTGGAGTCTTCAAGGGGCGGTAGTACAGCTTCAACATATTCACATGGCACAACTGATGAGACCTCCGCCGGTCGGGCGTCTTCACAAGGTAGTCAGTCTCACCCAGCCTCTTCTCTACCACGTACAGACCTTGAAACTTGGCAGCCAAGGGTTGACCTTGAAGTGGCAGTAGCACCAACACTTCATCAACAACTTGGAACTCCCTCCATCGGGCCTTCCGATCATACCACTGTTTCATCTTCCCTTGGGCTTCCTCAAGATTCTTCTTCGCCTCTTCCCTAGTGTTACTCAGACGGGTCTTGAACTCCATGACGTATTGTAGAAGGTTTTTGCTGGTGTCGACGTCACTACTCCATGCCTCCTTGACGATGCTCAAAGGACCTCTGACATGGTGTGCGAAGACAAGCTCATTCGGAGAGAAACCCAGGCTCTCCTGTGGTACTTCCCTCGTGGCAAATAGTAGGAAAGGAACACCCTTATCCCAATCCTTAGTGTGTTCTAAGCAGTATTTCCTCATCATATTCTTCAGAGTCTGGTGGTATCTCTCCAAGGCACCCTGGGACTCTGGATGGTAAGCACTGCTTCTGACATGTTTAACTCCTAACTCTTCCAAAGTCTGCTGGAACAAGTTAGACAAAAAATTAGAACCCCTATCAGACTGTATCTCATTAGGTAACCCAAACTTCGTACAAAATCCCAACAATGCTTTTACAACAGCCTTAGCATTCATAGTTCTGAGGGGAATTGCCTCAGGGTACCTAGTACAAGGGTCTAATATGGTAAGAAGGTACTGAAATCCAGTAGAAGTGGTAGGAAGTGGACACACTATGTCTATGATTAACTTTGAGAAAGGTGGCCCAATAGCAGGGATGGGAATTAGGGGAGACTTAGATGGTTTCTGGTTAGGCCGTCCCACAATCTGACATGTATGACAACTTCTCACATGCTGGTACACATCAGCCCTCATGGCAGGCCAGAAAAATTCAGCCCTAAGCCGTTCAAGGGTCTTCCTCACTCCTAAGTGGGCAGCAAAGGGAATGTCATGGGCTAGCCTAATTAGTTCCTGCCTGCACACACTCGGCACAACTAGCTGGTGTACATCCCTCAATCCCTCATCCACACTAGTATGAGGAGGTCTCCACCTCCTGTACAAAATTCCATCCTTCTCATATAAACATGATCCCTTCTCTTCCCCCACATTTTCAACTGCCAGGCTCCTTAATTCTTGGATACCTTGCAAATTCTTAAATTTATCAACATCACCACACTCTAAAGACAACTGCTTACTAGAGGTATCTGAAAAAAGATTAGTTAAAGAAAGGTCGTCCGGTGATTCTCCATCGCCGTCGACGTCCTCCACTGGTGGGTCGGAAGGAGTTACAACTGCCTCGGCTGCCTCTACACGCTGGCTCTCCTCCACCCTTGACATCGATCGGGTCACGGCACATACGGGGAAGTTCATCTGGTCCTCTTCCTCCACATCTTCGGCAGGTACAGGATCCTTGGTCATTACTGGGGCACTCACTTCCTCACCCCTAACCAAATCATTCCCAAGTATTAAATCCACATCAGGTTGGGCAATGACTCCACCACTCCAACCAGTGCCGTCCCTTTAAATAAATTACAACTCACCCTACACTCCACCAAAGGAACCGTCAGGGAGCCTCCAACTCTCCTTAGCAAAACAAATTCCTTGGACTTAACCTCAACATGTTTCGGTCTTACCCACAGAGTAATTGTAGATCCAGTGTCTCGGAGTATCTTAACAGGATGCTGGGATTCCCCCAGCTTGACCAACCCATCAGACCGATACGGAGCATAGCAGTCCCCAGCCGTAGTATCCGAAGCTACAGACTGGACAACTGCTCCTGTAACGTCAGACATGGGAACAGCATCCACTGCACCCTTCCCTCCTTCTGAAAGTACTCTACCTTTAGAAGTGGGTAAAACAGAGTTATCCCTACTATCCTTTCGGGGCTCAGAAACTGTGACAATAGCCCTGTCACAAGAAACAAAATTAGTTGGCCTAACAACTCCTGCCTTTCTCCAACATCTGTCTACAGTATGCCCTGTTTTGTGGCAATAAGTACATGTGAAAGTTCGTGTCCAAGGTTTGTGTGGAGTGCGTGTAGGTGTTTGTACATGTGAGATACCTGGGGGACTGGGGCTGGTGAAATGAGTGTTTTTAGAATTCGGGGAGACATCGCTAGCATAATTTTTATTATTGGTGGTTGTAGGGGGTCTATTTTGCCCTTTGTCTCTGGCTTTAAATTGCTTCCTGACTAAAACGTAATCATCAGCATAAACTGCAGCTTCCTCAGCTGTCTTTACTCTCTTATCACTTATAAACATCTGCAAATCTGGCTCCATCTGGCTCAGAAATTGCTCCAACTTAACCACCGCCTCCAACCTACAATAATTATCATCTACTTCCTCACTTCTTATCCATGCTCGAAATAGGTCACTCTGATATTTCATAAATTCAATCCATGTCTCATTAGGACGTTTCTTATTATTACGGTACTTCTGTCTGTAAGCTTCTGGTCTTAATTCATACGTCCTCAGTACAGCAAACTTTAAGGTATCATAATTCAAAGATTCCTGAAAACTGAGAGCATCAAACGCTCTTAAAGCTTTACCACAAAATACTGACTGTGCCAGCGTTGACCATCGTTCCTTCGGCAACCCACTACCCTCTGCTACTTTCTCAAACCTCTGGAAAAATTCAGCAACATGGTCCTCATCAAACTTAGGAACCATTCTGTGCTGTTCTGATGACACACCCGACACAACCGGTCGTCGTGGCTCATGGTCCACTTTATATTTCTCCAACTCCAATTCCAGTTTCTTTTGTTCGAACTCTAACTTCTTTTGCTCTCTCTCAGACTCTAACCTCCTTTGCTCTCTCTCAAACTCCAACTGAGCTCTCCTTTCCTCTCTCTCAGACTCTAATTTTAACCTCCTTTGCTCTCTCTCAGACTCCATTTGCTTCTTAAGTTGTAGCATTCGGTACTCATGGTCACGCGCAGCTTGGTCATTCCCAAATTGGTTAATCTGAACCACAGTGGATTCAAGCACATCAGAATGTACAGACCAGTCACTTACGACAGAAGCAGTATCCTTCCTCTCAGCAAAATCATACAATTCAGTGCCGCATAGATGGTGGCAAATCAGGTTAGCTAGGTGAAATGCGTTGGAACTTTCAAAGGCAAGTTCCAACTTCTGTGCAACAAGTAATAATTCCTCTCTCCTCAGTGCTCTTACTCTCTCGGGATTAGGACTTGAATTAATAAAATCTGCAGCATCCTGCTCAGAAGTGAGATGAAGTGGAGCACACTTTTCACTAGCCACACCCTGAGCCTCCATTGCTCACAAAATATTAGGCAAAGTACACAAAAATGGATAATTGCAATACAAGAAAAATGCAACAGTAATGTAATGATAGAACACCAGTCTCAGTTTAGCAAAAATTGGATATCCTGACGAGGTCGCCACTTTATATGTTACGGACGGAGGGTAGAGATATGGTGCAGTAATAGTCACTAGACTAGACTTACCCCAAAGTTAGCTATCAACAGAAAAAAATAGCACTGGGTGGCAGGTATCTGACTATTAAAGTTATGAATTATAAGTAAAGGTACAAACCCAGCCTATATGAAAGAATGCTAACACTACCCAAAGAGACCGTCCATACATATAACCAAGTTCGGATACAATGAATAAAAGATGATTTTCTATAATATATATTAACAAATAAGAACAAACAAAAAGACAAACAATAAACACTGAAAGAATTAATAAATGAAATAAGGATTTCCAACTATGACAGAACGTGAGACAGAGTTCCCAAAATATATAATGCACTTGCAATAATCACTCAATAACTCACTACCACTTTGCCATCACTTCAATAACACAAGACTCTAGGCACACGTAAACACAGAATTAATAATAGTAAGTTAGCACTTCACTGGCACATATAGTAAATACACATCAATGCATCACAACACACATATAATAATGTAATAATAGTAGTAATAGTAATAATATGAGAGTGGTTATAATATGAGAGTGGTAATAATATGAGAGGTAATAATATGAGAGTGACCCTATGTTACTGTGAGAAGAATATAGAAGAAAATACAAAATTATACTTATCAAACATTGCGAGTCTCCATCCGAATCTCAATACACCCACACACTTACAAAACCCAAACTGAGTCGACCCTGTCCCCACTGGTAACTGAATTTCACTGGCTCACCCCTCGCCTTATATTCCATCGGCAAAACAAAGGGTACACTGTGGTCTTCACAAAGACAAACAAGCGTTTCTCCTAACTGTTCCTTTAACACCGACTTAAACACTCACATCACTCCTACGTTCCCTCCCAAGAAACTATTGGAAGTCAGTAGGGATAGAATCGGAGAGCTTATCACAGAGCGCAGCTGCGAGAGGGGGAGTGACGGCGTAAGAATCCAGCGAACCTAGCTGACCAAGGCACTCTCACCCTTCTGGCAAGAATACTTAAAGAAAATGGAATAATTAAATAATCTAGCTTCGCACACACTAGATAAGATAGCGTCGCACACAACAGATCTGGGTGCAACGCTTGTACTACCCTCTCGCTCCTTCTCTCACAGTCCCTGTCAAAAATGGATAGCAAAACTAATAAAAGAATAATTATTCAGGCACGCGTAACAATATATACAAGATTACAATCATTACATGGAATATGGTAAACTCCAGCCTTGGTGTTGGAATGGTCATTGTTTTTTTACCAGCGTGGACTTTATGATTGAGGTATAGGAGTATGATATTTACGTCCAATTTGTGACTTACAGATTTCACAACATCAAGACTGGAAACATATGGGACTGCTACTTATGGCTTCTTGTCAAGCGGTGGAGGCTTTGGGACAAAATAGGATTTCCTAGCTCTGAAATATGCTTTCTGTTTGAACTAACTTGGATATTTAAGATTATTTTCCAAATGTGTGACAGGTCCGGGTCTAAACGTGCAGGCTCTGAGAAACATGGAAGAGATGGAGAGTTTGATGGAGCCATGGTGATATGAGAAGATATGGATGTATCAGTCACAATGGGCGGGCTTCCTATATACTATAAAACAATTTGTACTGTAAAAACTTTAAAATTGATAGACGGGGCTAAGTTATTAATTTTGGTGAAATAATCATCGAAATTATCCCAAGCTGAGGGTCAGAAAGAATACACTTCATATACATACCAGAGCTATAAAAGACCAGTGGGGACAATGGTGGGGAGGAGTTGTGATTCAAAATATTGGTTAAGTCCAAATGTAACTTTTACGATAGAATTCCAAGACATCATCTATGGGAACTTTGGTGAAGAGAGACACTTCAAAATTAATCATCTTCTAGGCTGAAAAATTCAAGTTCCTTATTTTGTCCATGAAGTGGGTGGATTTGTGGATGTGAGAATTGGAACAAGTGGCAAGTAGGGTAGTTAATTTGTCTGCAAGGAATTATGACATTTAGTATTTAAATGAGCCACATTGGGAAATGATGGAACGAAAAGGAATGCCTGATGTGTGAGTTTTAGGGAGACCATACATACAGTCGCGGCACATAGTCCTTGATCAGGGTGTAAGGGGAAGTCTGGTCAAGGACTATGTGCCGTGACTATACATGTGGGGAAGCTTGGGATTAATTTGTAGAAAACTGTTGGTATCATGGGAGGGATCATTTTAAAGAAAATCTTTAACGTTTTTGTTGAACTTAGCTGCCAGGCGTTTGAGGGGAGAGGACTTAAGATGTACGTATGAATATATGTCAGATTACAGATTTTTCATTTTTGCAACATAGTAACTTTTATCAAAAATCACAACACTATTACTTTTGTCGGCCTTGGTGATTACATTTGAGTTTTTTTTTTCTGAGGATAATTAAGGCATTTCCATATCTTCTCGGGATTGAATCATTGGAGTTGAAATGTTGGAGGAATCCACTGGTAATTAAGCCGAAGAGGCTTAGAGAATCATAACGGTGATTAACAACTGCTCATAAGTAGTTCAGGACAACGTCTTTTCCTTGTTTGATGGAAAAAGAAAGTCCCAAATGAAGCACATCTTTTTCAATTTTTCTTACACGTGTAAGAATAGGTTTATCACTCAACCCGGTATATCACAATTGCTCCAAACGCTGCCACAACACATTTCACTTACTTTCTTATCTAAACGCAGTTTTGTTCTGTTGGCATCTGAGTTGTATTTGGTATCTGCAACATCATACAGAGCGTTGAAGATGTCCTGGGAGAGGTTATCCTTGAGATGTCTCAGGCTCCGCAGAGGCGGAAATACTGGGCGTCTATTTCTCGTTTGGCAGTCTGTATAATACTCTCAACCAGCAGGAGGCGGGCTGAGTGTAGAAAGGGCTTGTGATGTTCACGGTCGAGATAGTATAAGTCAGCCAAGAGCAAGTCTACAAGGACGCGGGACTGAGCTCAATCTTATTTACTGAATGAGGTGGTATCTGACTCACATATTGGGCCCAGCGCGAAGTGTGTTCAGGTCTCTGGCCGACTTATACTATCTAAAAATTCTAGACCGTGGTGGTGTTGTCTGAAGAAAGTGAGACGGAAAGACCTACTGTAGGTATGAATAATATTGTTGATAAAGACGATGCCTATAAAACTCTTAACACAAATAAAGGGCTGTTTGTCCAATCATACGGCAACAACCATGTCACCAACTGGTCTGATTCCAAGTTAGTGTACAAATTAAATCATTTCAAGAAACACAAGATAGTAGAATCAATATAATAAGAAAATAGAAAATTTCAACAACTTTGAAGGCACATACAAATTAGATCGCATCATGAGACATCCCTACCTACTCCAAAAATCAACCCCCATGAGCTACACCTAACGCAGCCCCTCACCTCACCTCAGTTCGCCTGACCTCCCCACCTGCTCCCTCTGCATTACCTTTCGTCTTGTATAAAACAGGCCTATCCATCGTATGACTGGGGCTAGGATTGTGTATTGGATAGCATGCTCGCCTAGAGATCCCGGGTTCGATTCTCGAGTTGGTGGAATTGTTGGATCATTATCCCTGTCCCCTGTCCCTATTCACCTAGAAAGAAGTAGGTTCCCGACTGTAAGAGCGAGGATTGCAACCTTGTAGGCTGGGGGAAGATGTGTTGATGTAATTTAATTAACAAAACTGCCTGCCATAAATATCCTACATATGAGTCGATAAGCATAAAGCCAAAAATATTCTTCTTCTTCACTGTATGTCATTTTCTCTATGACTATTCACCACTGAAGAGGGCGTCAGTCGTCGCCGAAGCTGTATAGTAATATATCATTTCGTCTACCATTGTGAGCTTTCTTCGCCTTGTCATTGCTATGTCGTGATTTTTAATGTTGTGATCGTCGTTGCCGTTGTTATTGTGGTTATTGTTATTTTCAGGAGTGGTTCATTTTGCCCCAGATGGCTATTCCTCGTGTGGACGGTGATTTCCTGCTCGATCATCCCGCCAAGCTACTTAGATCTGGGAACTTCAACCACGTCGATGTCATCTCAGGCATCACCAAAGATGAAGGATTATTCTCCACTCTTAGTACGTTATGCCTCCATCCTGTTTGCAGCCACTTTTGGTACGTTATTATTAGGTGTTTTTGTGCCATTCACAGGAGGTTGTTTTTTTACGCCTCTCCAGGGCTTTTATATCAGTTGTTTTAAATGCCTCTCTCAGCAGATTATTATCAGCTGGTTTTGGTGCCAATCTTGGTACGTTATTTTCAGCCGTTTTGGACGCGACTTTCTGTAGGTCTACTTTAGATATAAATCTACATTCCATTTATTATCAATCCTCAGCTCTGTATACAATCTACAAGTCGGCACTGAAAACCCTAAACGACAACATGATTCGCGTTGGTAATCTAACCCTCCACGTGACCGAGGAGGAATCACCCGAGTACTTGGTTGGTCTGGCTCTATTTAGGTACCTGCCAAACCTAAATGTCAGCAATATAGAAGATGTGAAGGCACTTAGCAAGGTAATTTTCTTTTTATCTCTCTTGTTTTTTTTTTCTTTTGGAAGATTGTTTCACTCGTCCACTATTTTATATCAGTTCTTTTTGTCTAGCAACTTAATCGAACGTTCTCTAGCTTGAATCCATTTTACCATATTCTATCTTCGTCTTCATTATTTACCCTTATGATTTTGCCTATAATACCTTTGTAAGATTGTGTTAATCTCTTTCATCTAATCTACAGTACGTCTTTCAAGGGAGTGTAGAGTTAGATTTTTTAGTCTTTTTTTAAATGGGAAATATCAGTAGTTAGGAATGATTCAGTGTATCATCCATCTTTAAACACTCTCTAATGAAATGATACCTATCCTGTAAAATGGGCTCCAGAACTGAACCTGCATAATCCAAGTGCATACTATTGAACCAAAGCTATAGGTATTGTACACACAATTTAAAAAATATGTTAGAGCAGCTAGGAGAGGTCTGATGGTTCTGTAAATGATCACCTCCGCTCATGCTGCCCCGGGAAATAACAATCTTTTTTTAGTATCCATCGTCTGAGGTATTATAATGTTTCACACGATAGATTTATATTCTATCGTGTATACATACAGCTGTAATACAAATTTGTCTGCTCAGTTATTTACACCTAATGATTTAGAATGAGATACGCTTTCACGGAACCTCAATAAGCACCAGACGTTCTTGACTTTTCTCATACACGATCCTGAAATGCACGTCAAAATTTTTTCCTCCTTCAGCTCGTGACCGACCGCGATTTCAAGTCAGGTCACTGGGACACGATCTTGTACCACACCGGCACCACAAAGAAGGTATATGAATACGTGTTTGAGCACAGGGGTCAGCACAGCTTATTACAGAAGATAAACAACGAATTCGCATCCACAAGTGAGTTATTAGCATTTGTTGTTGTTGTCTGGTTTCGTCTCGGTTTGATTTGACGCATTTGGTTAATCAAGTATTTGTTGAGTTTGGTTTAATTTGGCACTGTTTGGTTAAATATGTGATGATTTAGTTTGGTGGTTGATAAGGGAACCGTATACTTTTGGTGCATTGGAGCGAACGCCTTGGTTAACTTAGTTCACTAACCTTCATTTCTTGTCACAGCATCAGTAAACATGGGTATCTTGTACCCAAACCTGTAAAATACTGAAAACAGTACTAAATATGAAAATATATCAAAATGTAGTACATCTCAATACTTAAATTTGCCTGTTTTACTGTTACATGAACATATTTGTATTGAATGAGTTATAGATTTTAGGTAGAATTAGATATCTAATTAAAAGTGAAAAAAGAAGAAAAGTTTGACCTTATTAAAAAAAATCTAAAAAAAAAACTCAGGAAGTGAAACAAAAGAAGATCTTATTCTAGTTACACAAACATTTTGTTAATATGTGTCAGTCAATGATATTATTCTAAATTATATATATCGTCTATTCATAATAAAATAACGGTTTTAGGTATAATTCTGAAATATTTGAGCTTACCGGTGTATCATACACAGACATAGCAGATGACGAAATAGTGTTTGAGACAGACCAGCAGGTGGCAGTTGACACACCTTAATCTTGCTTTTTTCTCCCTATGCTTTGGCATTTGCAGTAATGCATAATTGGCTTACTGGACAGTCCTGCACCTCCAGTGGGGTTGAATTTGTATACTTGGGAAATTATTACCCTCACTTGGCGCTGTTGAGTAGAGAGACTTTCATGTGGCTCTATGCGGAGGGTTTGATAAGGTTCATGGTCAACTGCTCTATGTTTGTCTTCCAGTTTAGGGCTGTTCTCCTATCTCAGTTAATATTATGCTTGTGAATTATCTAGGAGTTGATAATTGCTGCATTCAGTATGCCAAAGAAGTGCCATAATGGCCACCTCTTCGCCTTACTGCTTCAGCTGTACTGTACAGACATCAGTTTAACTGTGTCCACAGCATTTTTTATTTTGGAATAATGTTCAATAATTTCAGTCTCTCCAGGTTCACCCCCCCCCCCAACGAGAACCGCCTTGACGTGGTAGGGGGGCTTGTGTGTCTCTGAGACCTGGCGAGGTAGACTAGAGGGGGCTCCGGCCCCTGCTCTGCCCCGATTTCGGGGAGAGAGGGCTTCCCATGCTAGTAAGGTCGCCAGTGAGAGACTTGACTAAATGGTTCCCATGCATTAGGCTGCCAGTACGGGCCAACAGTGCTGCCCTCCAGAGGGACTGCCCTCTAGGGGCCGTCCTATGTTGGATGGTTGGGTGTCTGGGCCGGGAGATGTTGGGGAAGGGGGTCTCAGTACCGTCGTGGGCAAACTTTCGAGCCATTGGGGCTGCTTTTTAAAACGAGTGGCCCCGTGGGGGAAGAGGTACCCCGCCCACGGCGATCAGTGCTCGGTCTCCTCATCTGCCCGGTAGGTAGTAGCTCTTGGCTCCTGGGGCCAAGAACACCAAATCAATGATATATGGATATAGAAAAGCCCCAATCTCTTCCTCGAGCGGTGGTCGACCAGGCCCTCAAGACGTCACTCTCTGGTCGTTGTAGTAAGCAAAATGATGCAAATAAGACTAGACCCAGCAGGTCGGGTGTTGTGTCGAAGAACCCTGTTAGCGATTTGGACACGTTAATGTTAACGAATGTACTTGCATCCTTTTTCTATGGCGCTATCCACTCCATTTGTAAGTGTTTTGGAGTAGTTCTTCGAATCCGAATCACATATGACAGTGATTGTAGGTCTAATCGGTGCTATATTACTTTCAATACAAATGCTGCTGTCAAAGCAGCATTTGAGGCAAAAGATTCTCTGACAGTGGGGGATACTCGTTGTAAACTTCAGATGGTTTGTGGCTTACTACAGGGATGGACGTGGTAACCTTATCCTTGGCTGTTGTGCCGCCAGATGCTTAGTTGCATCAAAAAAATCAAATCAAATCAATCCAGGTTCACCAATACTCGGTTGCATGTACAGCTCTGGACAAAACTCTCTCGACTTGGTTGGCAGCATTTGGTATCTCTGAATCTTGAGAGAAGCACAAACTACTGTATACTGGCTCTATGTATACTATCATACATACATACACAGGGCCTCCCGCTGGTAGCACACATACACACATACTGAATATTAAGATTTAGTGAAAAGTCTCCCCTAACTCCAACCCCCATCACCCTATCAGATGCCAAATGCAACCCACGTCCAGATGTATGATATCTTCTGTTTCCTATCTTAGCTTTCTTCTCAATTTCTTGTAGCTATTTACTTGCCTTGATGTAATATTCTTTGATTACCGTGATTTATCCCTCCATTCAGGTAAGTTTTATTGACTCTATTACTTTTATGCGTTAACTGTTATTTAAGAGAAGTCTTCCTTTCCCATCCCACTCCTTCCCTTCCTCCTTTTCTCTCTCTCCCACCTGCTCCTTTTCTCTCTCTCCCACCCCCTCCAGCATACTCTGCATTTTATTCCAATTCATTTGAAGAGCAGGGTTACCATAGTGGCTCTGCCATCCTAGTTCGCCGAGATGTTCCATGCACGAGCCTGGAGCTTGACACTCCGCCCCAGGCTGTCGCAGTTAAGGTTTTTATGGACCACCCCTACACTGTGTGCAGTCTATACCTTCCTCCCAGTGTTACAGTTGAGAGGGGTGATCTCAAACGTCTTGTACGGGACCTTCCCTCTCCCTTTATTCTATTGGGTGCTTTTAATGGTCGTCATCCTCTATGGGGTGACAGTTCGGTCAACCCCAGGGGTGTTTTAATGACTTCTTTTATTGAGGATGAGGGATTAGCGGTTATACGGGAGATGTGATGCATTTTAATAGCCCTACTGGGACTTTTACCGCCATTGACATTTCACTCTGTTCACCCAGTGCTCTGTTGGATTTTACTTGGAGTGTGTTGCCCGGTATATGGCAGTGACCACTTCCCTATACTTTTAGAAGGTAACAGGTACAAACCATAGTCTCGTCTTCCTAGGTGGAAATTAGAGAAGGCTGACTGGCAGTTTTTTAGAGAGCTAACTTCTTCGGTCTCTTCTGTAGCAGATTTTGGTAGCTCTGACGAGGCTGTAACATATTTCACTGATATGCTCCACTCTGTTGCTCTCAACTCTATCCCTAAAACTTCAGGCCACTTTCCCAAACGTCCTGTCCCTTGGTGGTCACCAATCTGCACCATTCATGGCACCACTGCTGTGCGGGAGAAGCGCGCTGCTTTCTCTCGCCTTCGTCGCAATCGTGGGGACCCAACTCTTTTAGAGGACTTCCGACGGGCAAGGGATCGGGCTAGACGAGTTTTAAAAGAGGCCCGACGTGCATCTTGGAAGGCCTATGTGTCTTCAATTAATACTAAAACTCCACTCACCCAAGTATTCAGGAGAGTCCATAAGATGGCGGGGAAGTTTTCTCCTAGTTCTCCACCTGTTGTTAAGGTCAATGGAATGAAGATCATGGATGGTTTAACAGTGGCCAACACAATGGCGGAGGCTGTTGGTAGAGTCTCCAGTCGTGACTCTCGACCTCTGGCTGTCAGGTGTGAGTTGAGAGCCCAGGAGCGCACTGTCCTGGATTTCTCGGGGATGGAGAATATAAGTTATAACAATATAATATATTATTATTATTCACCATGAGAGACCTGCACTCTGCTCTCTCTCTCTCTGCGGCGACACTTCTCCTGGGCCAGACAACATCCCATATGCAATGTTGCAACACTTGGGTGAGAAGGCGATCTCATTTCTTTTTGCTGTATATAACAGAATCTGGCTGGAGGGTGTCTTCCATTCTGGGTGGAGGGGGCGAAATCTCAGCAATATTGCAAGCAATCCATTCAGTTCATCTGATCCTTTAACCCAGTATTCATTCCAAATATGACCCATGTAAGATGACGATGAATTTAAGACTATTCGCACTTGAGTAGACTTAGACTCTGGTTTCAGCACCTCATGATGATGACTATAGTGTACAGGGCCACTAAAACCTGCTATCTGTTCTGATAATTTTACAGCTACTTTCCTATTTATCATATTTTGTATCTGGTCCTGATACATTTGACTATATTAAGGTACTAGTCTGGATAATCTCCGTTCAGTGGACTTCATACGGGCAATCGTAACGTTTCTGTTATATGGTAAATTTAGGGATCTTTTATCCATGGGTACCTTGGCTGTCCATTGCCTGGTACTGGCATCATAACTCATTTCTTTCTCAATCAGTTCCAATTATCTTTTCTCTCTAATGGTATAGTTGTTCCAGTCGTCTGCACATTTAGAACATCTAATAGCATTCAGACTTTCGGCATCGAACAGCTTATCTAGGGACTGTTTTATGCCATCTTTATTCTCCAGTACCAAATCATTGGGGTAAGATAGACCAGCAAGATGGTTAATTCTGATGCATGCGTTAACTTAGTTGCTATCTGGTAGTTTGAGATATGGATGACTACCTCGTAAGCAATATCCAAATGGATTTTTCGTCCGCTGTAGGGTTACCGACAGTTTTGACAATTTGAGGTAACAGAGAGCAACATGTTGTTCCTACTAATAGATCTATACCACCAACAGGTCTAATTTTATCATCAGTGGAAACATTTTCAAGAAAGCTAGCTACCTCTGTTAGGTCTACTTCATCTATACTAGAGGTTATTTCTTCGATACCAATCGCTTTTATGGTCCATATTTTCCATTCTTTATCAGTGAGCGGTAAGGTATATTCTTTGCCATCATAACTCTTTGTCATGTTTCCAACTCTTGTGAGATTTAAGCCAATATCCTTTCCTGATAATCCTAGTTTGCGTGCAAATTTATGCGTGATTATAGTCGTGTACACAAAACGTTGATTGGTTGACCATTGCTATAGACCTTACTAATAATTAAAAGTGCCTTATTTCTGTGTAGAGACCTCTTGCTAGTATGCCAATTGCTATGGAACAAACCTTCATCAACATGAGCCTGGTGTAATCTCCGATGATGAAACTTCTCACATTACGTTACGTGTTCACTCGTGATACATAATTTCTGACCAGAGTGTGATGAGCAGAAAGCTTCGAATCGCCTGGTAATGCTCATTTCCCCACTCTGTACACATAATATTATAGAGGCTGAGTTCGAATGCAGGGTGTGTGTGGTGCCTGCTGTTCGTCTCTGGTCAGGAATTACGTGTTCCTCTCGACTTACAGTTACGTGCCGTATGCCGTCCATCTATACAGTTGTAACATATACCATTATTCCACATCAGGCTATCTTATCTACATTGCTCAATTTGCTAAACTGCAAGCAGTCAAAAATACTAAGGCTATCTGAATCGTGAAACCAACAATTGTTATGGTAGTTACGATGTTTCCAGTCTGTCTACTATTGCCGATTTAAGTCCATACCGAAACTGCTTTAGTTAAATTAACTACACTTTGTTCTAGTTCTACTTGATTGCTTTATAGATATTTTATGATGTCCATTAAATCACTTGATTAATTTTCATTTTATTCCATCTTTGACGCTGTTGAATGGATGTTACCAATAGCTTTACCATAGGCCTTATTAAATCTTATAGATGATTCCATAATGCTGACACCCTTTTCTCCCTAAGTAAAAATTCCATAAGTTCATTAAAAATGCCTGCATTATTACCCAAATCATCGGCCAGTGAAATCAATTCACGCTTCTGTGTGTTTGGTAGAACTTTTTCTATCAGACTCACCATATTTGTCGTGTTCATTTCACTCTGCATATTCAATTTCTGTAAATCTAACCAGTACCTTTCGACCTTATCTACTATGATCATAAATCCCTTATTGTCACACTCTGATAGAGGTTTTAAGGATTTCAAATCTGCTATAATCACTTCGACTATTCTTCGGCGATTCCCAAATTTTTCATCCAGTCTCTTAAACATTGTACCATAATTGTCTTCAACTCCCTTAACTACATTCAGAGCATCACCACAGAGACACTGATTTAACACGAAAGGGTCTTTTCCATAAGTCCCGACCATTAGTCTTTCATAATCTGCTTTGAAATTAGGATATTCTCTTATATCTCCACGAAATGCAGGTGGAGATAGATCTTTTACCTTAACTTTACAGATCAGGTTATCACACTGTGTAATTTTCTTTTCTAATATCACATGTAATCCAGTTTTCTGCCTCTTCGATTGTTGCATCGTCAGCACGCATGTCATACAATAAAGCTATATACAGTACTTTTCATTCAATGCCTCTATCTCACCGTATGTTTTGGAGACTTCATCATAGCTGATGCTAAGAACGGCGGAAGGTTTCTCTTCATCGAAGCCGGTTGATCTTTCTTGTGAATTTCATCTTTGCCACGGTTCCTTGCTTCTGCAGCTCCTCCTTACTTTCCTCGCGCCCCATCTCGGAAGATGACATTGAAATGTAGGATTTACCAGGAAAGATAAGAGCAGTTGCAGTATGTATTGATCAGCTTCAACCTGCAATAACATAACTCAGATTCCGTTACTCGGTTTCCAATCAGCAGTACAGAGTTTTAACAATATAACACATACCCCTAGTTAATTTAATACTAATGACATATCATAATATAGTATATTATGATTATATAGTATAATATGATAGTATATACAGAAAACAGTTTAATCACGTCATGACCCTCCATAAACCTGAGTGAATCGCAGCAATACACACTGGAGTAAGGCAACACAAGCCACAGTAAGACGTGGAAGCAGCTCCTTGGTTCCACCCGCAACCACAGTCAGCCACGAACTACTACTACGTCTACTTGTTGGATTTATTGGCAATCAACCAGTGGCGTATAGCCAAAGGTCATTAAGCCAATGGTTCCATTTAATTATATCAATTTATAGAAGATCATAAAGTTTTGTCTCCCTCAGAAAACTCATCAGTTTATTTGTAATATTCTTATCATCTGATAGAATATTGTCTACGGTTAGAGCAATATTTTTATGTTTGAAATTGTGTTTCAGTTTGTTTCATTAACTCTCATATTTTTTACAAAATATTAATATATGTGGTATTGACATTATTTTGATTTACATGAGGGGCACTTGGGGGGGGGGGAGTTCTGTTAATATAAGGTTCTAGGTGGGTTAATCTGGTGGCATTGACCCAAAGACGAGCCAACACCACCTCGTAGCCCAGGGTTCTATTATTTTTAAATTTTATTACTGATGTCTAGTCTGGTCCACTGCCTTCGCCACATGATATGAATTTGAGATTTAATGAGGGACACAAAACACATGAGATCCTTATGGACTATGCTAATGTCCAGATCAACAGTGGACCCGGCTAATATATCAACCTGTTCATTGCCATAGATACCATAATGTGAAGGTAACCATATTAGCTTAATTGACTTAATGGCACTAAACAGCTTACTAATGATATTACCCTGTATTTCATTGTTATTAGTATTCAAGGATTTAATAGCTTTAAGTGAAATTAAAGAATCAGTAAAGATAACTATCATATCGTGGGTCGTCGATAGGGCAAAATCCAAAGCTTTATCGATAGCAAAAAATTCAGCAAGGAAAATCGATGTGTGATTCGGCAGTCTGAATCTCAACTGGCATTCGGTCGACCACACACCTGCACCAACACATTCATCCGTCTTGGAGCCGTTGGTATACAGATGGAAATATGGTAGATGTGTAACAATTATTTCTCGAAACCTCTGGTGTATCTCCGCCTCCGGCACCCGGGATTTAACCCCTGGTAACCAGGAATCCACAATAGTAAAAGGGGTTGTTACCCAGGGTGCAATGTTTACTAAGACCAGGGTATCGATTGTTGAGAATTCTATACCGACACACTCTACGAGGTCGTGGAGTCTGGCTCTGAGGAACCTCACGCCAGTGCCCTCCGGGACCAAGCTTCTCCCAGGCGGATAAATCGACCTTTCCAGGGGCCTATCACCATGGCCCCCCGGGTATAGCTGCCCCACCAAGGCATTCCCGGGAGGATGACTCGGCTCCCTGGGTATACGTTCTTGGGGCCTGGTTCCCCTTGGCCTCACACCAGTGTCCCCTTGGGTCCAGTGGTTCCCGGACGGATGACTCGGTCCCTCTGCCAGAGGCCTATCGCCATGGCCCCCCGGGTACAGTTGCCGTAGCAAGTCATTCCCGGGATGATGAATTGGCTCCCTGGATTTTTTAGCACAATATATAAACAGTTGTTGGGTTCATCTCAGGCAGAGGGGAGGCACTGTGACTCCACTTCTAGACGCTCGATTAGAGTGCAACGTAGAGCTCCAAGACACACATGCAAACACGCATTCTGCACTATATCCAAATCTTTCAACACAGACACAGATGCCGAACCATACACTATTGACCCATAACATACTCTAGATCTAATTAAGGCTTTATATAGCATTAGCAATGACTTTCTATCTGCTCCCCATTTTGTAGCAGAAATGCACTTCAGCAAATTAAGTGCTTGTAGACATTTAGTCTTTAACTGACTGACATGGACTCGCCATGTCAGTCGACTGTTAAAATGCAGTCCAAGGAATTTAACAGAATTTTGGATAGGTAAGGGGTGGTCGCCCATAGTCAGCCGGACGTCTGGCTTCCTCCTATGAGTGAAAATCACCCCTATACTCATTCTTATCGAAAACTTAAAACCCCACTGGAGGCCCCAATTGTGAATCAGAATCCAGTGCCAATTGGATCCGAGTTGCCAAAAACTCTGCAATACAGCTGGAGTGCCATATTGCACAGTCATCGGCGTATAATGTGTATTTAAGAATTCGTCGAGGAGGATCAGGTAGAATGTCATTGATCATACATAAAAATAAGGTCGGAGACAGAACTCTCCCCTGGGGGACCCCTTTTACCTGGACAAATATGTCCGAGAAAGTGACTCTTTCCGAAAAAAGCTTGACAGAGAATGTTCTGTCAGAGATGAAATTTTCAACAAAAAAGGGCAGGTTACCGCGTAATCCCATCGCATATAATTTCTTGAGGAGGCCATGTCGCCAATTCATGTCGTAGGCTTTTTCAATATCTAAAAATACTGCAATCAAAAGATGTATTTTGGCAAATGTCTCTTGAATTTGAATTTCCAGGTTTACTAGCTGATCGAGCGACTGACGACCTTTACGGAAGCCGCACTGCTCGTCAACCAGCAAGTTCCTGGAATTTAAAAAGTGCAATAGCCTACGATTAACAATTCGCTCCATGACCTTGCATAAGCAACTTGTGAGCGCAATAGGGCGATATAACGTAGTCGATCTGGGGTCCCCCCTTCCTTTCGGTATGGGAATGACATATGCAAAGATCCACGAGTTTGGAAGTCTGACCTGTATTCGCGCCTGTATTTACGTTCGCGATGCATGACACACCCATGGAATATGCTGTAGGGGTTCAAGTCAGTTCAAACCAGTTTCACTAGACACAATATCTTTCGAAATGTGCTGACGTGACAGCGTCCTACTTGAAGCCACCTGATTGCTAGATTCACTCTGTAATTATCTCTATGTTAATCTCTATACTATAATCAACTCAATATTGTCATCTTATATGTACAGAAAGGGACAATATATATTTATTACATTATTCTTATATAAATTTGTATCTAACATTTATATCTCTCACATATAAGCTAAGCATTATCAACCACATCGTTGCAATCTGTCAAGCACGAAGGGTGAGGTACGTGAGTGAACAGCAAGAGAGGAGGTGCACATTTGCAGCCCTGCCCTGGGCTAGGGAGGAGCTTTTGGAGCCCTGCCCTGAGCGAGAAGGTTCCACCTCCTACATATATTTTTGAGAGACACAAGCTGTCTGTATAGCCTGTAATCTGTAACCTGATATACTTCAGTAAATAGAGATAAGTCTAAGAGTTTACTCTAAACCTTGAGTAATTAACTTAATTCCCCAGGAAGACGAAAGTCGTAAGTCAGTCAAGGGTAGAAGTTGATTGGCGCCAGCTCTCAGTCAAGGACGACGAGTGGGTGGGAAGTCTAAACCAGCCCAACTGTTAAATGAGAGTTCCGGTAGGTATTTCCACAAATGCGCTGAAACTGAGGTGGACGACCCACTACTACAGACCCCTCCAAATCTCGTTGTACACCTGCAACAACTTGATCATGGACCCATGATCAAGATACTTTATCATTTCATTTCCGAATCTCATCGGATCCTGGGAATGTCCCGCTACAGGCTCCTAGGGCTTGGAGATGCTCTTGCATTGTTAGAGCACTGTTGTAATCTAATTCATCCCCTGTGGAAAAGTCAATATGCTGCAGCTCTGATGCTTCCTTGATGGGCAGGAAAGCTGGATGGTAATTTTTAGAGCTGCTAGCGAAAGAGAACTGCCTGGCGAGGGCGTTAGCAATGTCTCTATGTCTGTTATTGAAAGAAATGTTGGTAATTGTATGGGATGTTTTTTTCTTAATTAATTTTTTAACAATGGACCAGACTTGTGATATTGGTGTTTCATAATTTATACTAGAGACAAAGCATCGCCAGGAGTCTCGTTTGGCTTGTCTGATGGTCTTACGAGCCCCAGCTCTCGCAAGTTTATACTTGCGAAAGTTCTCATCACTAATGTGCCCTGCGGCAATCTGGCGTCCACCATAGAACTCTATGCTTTCCGCTATCTATCGAAGTCTTAGGAATTGTTGCCATTGCGGCTTTGAGGATATTATGTTTAACACTATTTACTTTATCATCAATGGTTTCTCCAACAATTTCAATATTGACACACTTTGTGAAGGACACCCATTCTGCTTTTTTAACGTTAAATTTAGGTGCTGAAGGCTCTGTAATAGTGTCGCTTTTAAATTTAATCAAAATAGGAAAATGGTCTCCTCCCAATAAGTCATCAATGGGTAGCCAATGGCCTTTGCCTTGCCTTGCCTATCCCATGACGTTCGGTGGATGTCGTTGGGGCACCAATGAAGACTGAATAATCCCCCTCCAACCGTCTCTGGCCTCCACTGCTCTCTGATTGATTGATTGATTGATTTATTGATGCCATTAGGCATCTGGCGGCGCAACAGCAATGGTCATATACCGCCCAACATAAAAAGGTCATCTACATCATTAATAAAATATGTACAAAGATTAAATAATTTTCACTACCTCGAAAGAGAGAAGCAGCATGAATAAAACCCACGTCTTCCAAAAAATCATATATTAATGAAATAACCTACTTAAGTTAGATATATAAAAGAATTGAAATATTAACGAAAGAAACATTAAACTTTAACTACCTAAAAATTAATAGCCATAAATACAATAAAATTCACAATTTGTGGAGAAGGCCAGCATCCTCCACATAGGAGAGGGTGTTCCCTCCCACACTACAAGCCTCCTCCCCGAGCACCTGGGAGAGACTGTAAGAACCGTCACCCTTCCGGTACTCGGAGAGGTGCCTACGACGAAGGTCCCCAAGGCTGGGAAACTCGACAATAAGATGCTGTACTGTCAAAGGGACCAGACAATCATCACAGTAGGGAGGGTGAGCCCTCTCCATTAAAAAGCCATGAGTCAATAATGTGTGGCCAATGCGGAGACGGACAAGAGCCGTCTCCCACCGGCGGGACAGGCCACTGTAGCTCCACAAACCAAGGCGCTGGCGGATGTCGCGGAGCTTGTTAGCCCCAAAGGCGTCCCATCTGTCCTGCCAGCAGGAACGAACGGTAGCATCTATGTAGGGTCGAAGGTCCACTGCAGGAACAGAATGACACCTGGCAGGAGGCCGGGAATTGGAGACCACAGCCTTAGCCAGGGCGTCAGCCCGCTCATTCCCATCAACACCCACATGGGCCAGGACCCAACAAAAAGTGACTTTGCGGCCTCGACGACCCAGGAGGACAAGCCACTCAAGAATGGCCAACACCAGGAGATGGGAAGAGTTAAAATTGCACAAGGCCTGCAAGGCACTACAGGAATTGCTAAAAATAGTAAACGAAGGCTGAGGGAGAGTAAAAATCACTTGGAGGGCATATAAAATGGCCGAGAGCTCAGCAGTAAAAATGGACATGACAGAAGGGAGCCTGCCTCCACGGCAAAAGTCAGGAAAGACAACTCCAAAGCCGACTCCAGCATCAGACTTTGACCCATCAGTGTACACAGGGAGGGATTCCCTGTGAGTGAAGGCATGTTCTAAAAAGAGGGAACGAGCCACTGGAGGAGGAAGAGATTCCTTCTTGTCTGTAAAGCAGGTGCAGGGGAAAACTTCTGGAAGAAGCCATGGAGCCACCCTGGGGACCCTCACAGGACAAATCTGGAAGTCATCTATGCCCATCTCCTCCATAGCCTTCCTGACCCGGAAGCCAAAGGGCCATGGTGCACGAGAATGTAAAAGGTAGTACTGAGACATGATATCAGATGACACCGCCAAGCAAGGTAGGGAGTCAGGAAGTCGATGTAATCGATGCCAACAACGAACCATCAAGGACTGGCGACGGAGATCAAGAGGTGGCTCATTAGCGTCCACCAGGAGACTGGGGATTGGGGACGTCCTAAAGCTCCGGTCGCCAGACGTACTCCAGCATGATAAACAGGGTCTAAAACTCTGAGACGGGCATCGGTGGCAGAAGAGTACACCTCATACCCATAGTCGAGTTTTGACCTAATAAGAACATGGTATAGGCGGAGGAGGGTGGCCCGATCAGCCCCCCAGGATGTATGGCTCAGGACCCTCAACAGGTTAAGAGCCTTGAGGCAAGAGACCTTAAGTGTATGTAAGTGGGGAACCCAAGTCAAACGTTTGTCAAAAAGGAGACCCAAAAAGCGAGTCTCCTCGACACATCGTATCCGATGACCATACATGAATAAGTCCGGATCCGGGTGGACGCCTCGGATGCGGCAGAAGTGCATAGCAACTGTCTTGGAAGGAGAAAATCGAAACCCATGAGAACCAGTCCAACGTGACACCCTGTCAAGGGCAAGCTGCATGCACCGCTCCGCCACTGACATACGGGAAGCAGCAAACCAGACTGCCATGTCGTCAACGTACATCGAGTTAGCTATACCGTCTGGAAGGGATGATGCAATGGCATTAATTGCTACTGCAAACAATGTGACACTGAGGACGCTTCCCTGGCACTGCTCTCTGTGATTCTGCGAAGCTCAATCCTGTCCATTCTCGAATGTTGTCTTCCCATCTTTTTCCTCTGTCTTCCTCTCCTGCGGACTCCTCCGACTGTCCCCTGTAGGATAGTTTTTGCCATCCCATCAGAACGAAAGATGTGGCCGTACCATTGAAGTTTCGTCATTTTGACCGTGGTAAGGAGATCCTGTTGTGGTCCCATTGATCGCTCCACCATCTGGCGAATGTCTTCATTTCGAATGCGATCTGAATATCTGATATTAAGAATTTTTTTATAACACTTCATCTCGGCTACTTGGATCTTTCGTTGTAGTTCGACAGTGAGAGTCCACGTTTCACAACAGTATAGAAACACGGACAACACTACAGAACGCATCAGTTGTAATTTATGCCGTAGGTTAATGTTATTATCTTTCCAAATAGTGTTGAGTCTTGCAATAATAGATGTTATTTGTGCAATTCTTGCCACTATTTCATGTATAGAACCTTCTTCAGATATAATTGAGGCAAGATATTTGAACCTGTTTACTGTTTCTAATGTTTGTCCATTAAGGCTAATTACGGTATTTATCCCTTGGGAGTTATTCGTCATTATTTTTGTTTTCTCCGCGCTGATTTCCATACCAAATGCAGTGACAGATTCATTTAGTCGGCTTATAAGACTGACCAGCTCCTCTTCACTGCCCGCTAATCCGTCTATGTTATCTGCAAAGCGTAGATTGCTAACTGTTCTTCCCCCTATTTAAATAGTACTTACATGTTCCCTGAAGGCTTCCTCCATTATTCTCTCCAAAAATATGTTGAAGAGTGTCGGTGACATAATGCATCCCTGTCGGACTCCTACTGAGTTACTAAACCATTCACCAGTTCTTCCCTTTCTGAGTACTACACTTTTTGTTTTTTTCGTATAATTGCTTGATTGTTTGTACTAAATTGGGATTTACGTTATACTTTCTTATAGTTGCCCACAGGGCAGCGTGCCAGGCTCTGTCGAAGGCTTTCTTAAAGTCAACGAATACATGATATAGGTCTTGTTGGTATTGTTCACAAATTATTCTCAAGTTAAATATTTGTTCGACTGTGCTCCTTCCTACACGGAAGCCTGCTTGTTCTTCTGCAATGATCGCCTCTGCTTCAGGTTTTAGTCTGTTCATTAAGATTTTCAGCATAACCTTGCTTGGGTGACTAATCAGACTTATTGTTCGGTAATTTTGACACATCTGTATAAGTTTCCTCTTTTGGGTAAAACCAGGATAAGTGATTGTGTCCATGGAGTTGGCCATATGCCCGTGTTCCATATGTAGTTGCATATTGCAGATATGTGATCGTTGTTTCTCCTCCTGCTTGAATCAATTCTGCTAGTATGTTGTCCACTCCAGCAGATTTACCTCGCTTCAATGACTTGATTGCTTTTTCAACCTCGTCTCGTAATATGGGAAGAGTGTTTTCTGTGTGTTCTGGTTGTTGGCAGTCTAGTTTCCTTTGGTCTCCTGTGATTGGGCGGTTATATAGCTCAGAGCAATATTCTGTCCATCATTTCTGTTTCTTCATATAAGCATTTTCCTGATTTGTCCTGGATGGTTGTGGCTCTTCCTTGCTTTTTGCTGGTAAGGTCTTTCACTAGTTGGTATGCATTTTTGTTGTTGTTTCTCTTCAGGTTTTCATCAATCTCTTTGCACTGGTTTTCGATCCATGTTTCCTTGGCTCTCTTCATTTCTCTCCTAACTCTGATGTTCATTTGTCTATATTCGTGATCTCCTTCGGGGTTGTTTCTTTTGTTTTTCAGTTTACGTCTTTTGTCAAAAAGCTCAAGGATTTCTGCTGTGACCCATGGTTTTTTTGGATGATGACAATTGCCTAGGATTTCTGTTGCTGTGTCGATTATTGCTATGTTGAAAGCGTTTGTTGCTGATTCAACATCATTGTCTTCAAGGAGGAGCAAAGGTGCGAACTTCCCTCCAATCATTGCTTAAAATTCTTCTTTCACTGTTGTGTCTTTAAGTTTGTAAAGTTAAACCTTGGCCGTGTAAAATTTGGTCTACTCATTTTCCTTAAACGTGTTCTTATTGTCATCATGATTAGGTTATGGTCGCTTCCAATGTTTGCTCCGGGAAGGCTGAGTGTGCGTTCTGGGTTTACTCCTGAACGGAATCTGTTGGCAACCATAATGTAATCAATCTGGTTACAATGTTGTCCATTCGAGCTTCTCCATATCCATCTTCTTGAAGGTTTGTGGTTTCCTAGAGTGTTTGCTATGATGAGGTTGTTAGTTGTCGCGAATTCTAGTAGTCTCAGACCTCTCTCATTATTTAAAGGGTTGCAAGAGCGACCACATACGTCCTTCCAATTCAGCTGAGCATCTTGTCCAATTTTTGCATTCCAGTCTCCTTGTACTATTAGGACATCCTTTTTAGGTGTATGGTCCACAACGTCTTGTAGTTGGTTGTAGAAATCATCAAAAACCTCATCTGCATAGGCAGATGTTGGAGCATATACTTGGATTATTGTCATATTGAATGGTTTTGCACATAGCGTTATTGAGATGATCCTGCTAGAGACAGATCTGCATCCCATGACAGTGTTTGTGATGTTCTTATTAACATAAAAACCGACTCCCTCCTGATGATTGTCTGATTTTCCACTATAATAGAACTTGTGTCCATCGTCTGTCGTTATTTCACCTGTATTCTTCCATCTTACTTCACATAATCCCAATATATGCAATTGGTAACGATTCATTTCATACGATGAAATGGTGGTGATAAGGTTCTAACATTCCATGTTCCAATCATCATGATGTCTATAGCATGTATATTTGTTTTCTTTACACAAGTAGCCCACTTCTCACCTCTGCCCTGGTGTGGGACAGTAAGCGCGGTCCTTATTATCCCGGGCGACGACCGAGCCGGTATGGAATTCGAGTTGCCAATGGCACGAGGCTGCAATTAATGGGGTGACCAGAGATAGGTCAAGGACGCTAAAATTACCGGTATTATCGTTAATTCTCGTCGGACTACCGTCGTTCAGAAGAACCAAATTGGAATCACTGATTAGCCTAGCCACCTGTTCCCCCTTCCTATCATCCCGCAGGAAACCCAATAACCTATGATGAGCATTAAAATCTCCTAGAATTAATTATGTACAGGGCAGACTATCCTGTAGATCAAAAACATCAACATACGTTACCTTGTCAGGAGGACAGTAGACAAAACAGATAGTCAGGTAGGTGCCACCGAATTTTACTCTGCAAGCAATACTTTCCAGAGAAAAATTACAGGGCACGTCAGTGAAAGGCGGATGTAGATTGCCAGCCCATCTCCCCTCCTCCCCCGACAGTCTCTCCTGAATAAGATGTAGTTCTGAATCTGAACAACCTCGACGACCAAGTCGAAGTTCAGATGAGTTTCGTGAAGAGCAATAATATCAGCAGCGTATGAAGACGCCAAAAGTTTGAGTTCAATTAATCTTGCTCTAAGACTTCGACAGTTCCATTGGATTATGGTTAGCACGAAGATTATCGCAGTTTATGGGGTTTTTGGGAGCCCCGTTCATGAGACCGAACCTTTTTGTGCAGGGAGGGAAGACCTTCCTCCTCCTCTGCACTTTATTAACTTGATCCTTTACTTCTTTTATCTCCTTGTCTTTAGCCTTGATAACCACGCTAACATCAGTTGTATAAGCAGTGGTGCCAGTCATTGCTGCAGCATAGGAAACTGTGGGAGTCTGGTTAACCCACTCCACCCTCCTCTTTGCCTCACCATAACTGACATCATGAGCCCTCATGTATGCCATTGCCTCAGTCTCCACTTTAAGGCTCCTGCAGTCACTTGCACTTGCCTGGTAGGGGCCGCCACAATTAGCACACTCGAAAACTGTTGCAGAACACAAAGATGTCTCGTGACTACCAGCACATTTTCCACAAGTAAATGAATGCCCTTACAGGTATTTGGGCCAACTTGAGATCCTTAACCTGGGATGTTTTTAGCACTTTAGCCAGGAGACTAACATCACGCAACTTCTTAACATAATCAAGACTGCCACCCACCTGACCATCAAGGACCTTTTTGATAATAAAGGGGTTAACAGTCCTGAGAGACTGCCCCACGTTCACACATCTAACATTTACATAACGAGCATTCATGGGAGGAATTTCAATAACAAATTGTCGTTTTCTGTCTGCCGTTGGGGTCCATTATCATCCGCCATTGTCCAAGTTTGGTCCTTGGTCGTTAACCTCCCTCTTTGAAGAGGAGGGAGGCTAGTCGGGGAAACATCCATCCTGGGTATCGGACTATGTCAGACCCCTCTTCCTAGCACAACAACCTAACTCCCTTAACTATTGTATCAACCCCCCAAAATAGACAATAATTTAGGGAAGAGAATAAGTTTCCTTTACTCGCCCCCCCCCCCCCCCTAGTGGAAGCCTGGCGGCGTTCTCCAGTACCAGCTAGGAGATCGGAATTTGTGCGGAAGGAACTTCCCCACCACCGAACCTGCCTAATGCGAGGGGTGGTGTAGTAGGAACTCACCCCCCAGGCGCCCAACTGCCACACCAAACTACTGGGCCTAACTACCACAGGGTTTCCCCTGGGACAGCGAGTGCTGCGGGTCTGGTGTGGGGAGCAACAAACTACTTTACTACACTACTGGTTGTCCTCCAGCAAAACCAAAACACTGAAGGTGCACCAAAGAAGTGCAGCAAACCGCTGCAAATTTACTTTACTCTATACTGCACTAGAGCAGAGAGACAACAGAGTACCGTAATGCTGGTGAGAGGCCCCGGTAGACCAGGGTAACTCCACGGACAGTACGTGGTATCTGTTGCTGCTATGCACAGAGAGGACGAGGTCTTACCACTGCAAAGGCTAGACCGAGACTGCCACGAACTGAATCAACTGACTTCTGAAGTGGAGAAATCATAACTCTTAAGATGGTGGAATGGCCACATCATGAAACAGTGCCAAAAGACTTCTCTTCTTAATAAAATGACTCATTGAATCAACCCAAGGGGGTCTCAACTCCGTATTGGACAAACGTTCGAGCCATTGGGGCTGCTTTTAAAATGAGTGGCCCCTCAGGAGACGAGGTACCCCGCCCAAAGCGACCAGCGCTCGGTCCCATCATCTGCCCGGTAGTAGTTCTTGGCTCCTGGGGCCATTACAATAATATTAATGTTAAAACGATAAGCCTATCTCTTTACCTTGAAAGGTGGTAGACAAGGCCCTCGAGACGACACTTTCTGGCCGTGGTGGTATGCAGACGGCTTTGGCTCATTCTCCCCATGCAATTTCTGCAAACAAGAGAAGACCCAGCAGGTCGACTGTTGTGTAGACGAACCATGGTAGTGGTTTGGCTACGTTAATGTTGACTAATGTACTTGCATCTCTTTCCTGTGGTGCTATCCACTCCATTTTTAAGTGCTTGGGAGTGGTTCTTCGTATCCGAATCACCTATGACAGTGACTGCAGATCTAATCGGTGCTATATTACTTTAAATGCAAATGCTGCTGCCAAAGTAACACATTCCAAGTAAAATTCAAAAGAGCACTGGGTGAGCAGAGGGAAATGTCAATGGCGGTAAAAGTCCAAGTAGGGCTATGGAAATGTGTCACATCTCCCGTATTTAAAACCCCTAATCCCTCATCCTCAATAAAAAAAAAACCCTGGGATTGACCGAACTATGACCCCACAGAGGATGATGACCAATAAAATAAAGGGAGAGAGTAGGTCCCGTACAAGACGGTTGAGATCACCCCTCTCGACTGTAACACTGGGAGGAAGGAATAGACTGCACACAGTGTATGGGCGGTCTATAAAAACCATAACTGCAACAGCCTGGAGCGGATTGTCAAGCTCCAGGCTCGTGCATGGAACATTGCGTCGAACTAGGATGGCAGAGCCACCATGGTGACCCTGCCCTTCAAATGAATTGGAATGAAATGCAAAGTATGCTTTAGGACTAGCAGGAATGGAGTCTCCAAGCATTGTCTCTTGGAGACAAACACACGCAGGGGAGAAGCGGGAGAGAGGAACCCGCAGTTCCTCCCAAAACACGCGCATGCCACGGCAATTCCACTGAAGGACCTTGAACAATGTTACGTTAACATGGGATTTTTAGGAAGCCTCACAGAGGGACTTCCTACTACCACCTTGACAAGTGGTTTTACTCCTTGAGGCTAATCCTTGGCCACTGGAAGAAGAGCGAACCCGAGGAGTAGTACTTGGGGCAGTGTGTGGCATCGTGAACCTCTACCACATGAACACTTCTATAGTTAAAGCATGTGAATTGTCATCAGGGGCAGTTTTTCTAGAATGAATATCTGATACAGTTCCAAGAATGAGAAGCTATTATGTAGTGAAACCAGAGAAACGTTCTCACCAGAGTAAGAAGCAGCTGTTTATTGGGAGAGGTGATAGGGTGCTGCAACTGATTTAGATGTTGACTTGGATGATGAGGGCGAAGGGAGAAGGCGTATGTCTTCACACCACCATCCTTCTGTCGCCTGAAGTTGAGTTACCATCTGGCACTACCAACGCTGATGAATTATGGGAGTTAGTCAAGTGGAGGATATCCTGCTAGAGGCGGTATGTTTTGCATTGGTGAGAACGTAGGAGGTGAACATCCCAACATAAAAAGCAGTAATTCCCTGACTGACACTTAGAAGTAGGATGTGAGTCAAGAGCAGAACAATTACCACACCGGGAATGGTTTGAGCAATTCCTCCTTCCAAGACTAAACTCATAACAGCAAGAACACTGTAAAGGACGCTCAACAAAAGGCTTCACCTATAAAGAGGTGGGGTTGATATTAATGAGATCTGGAATGTGGTGTGCCGCAAGATGTGTCGCACCATATCTGTGTGGTAGTGTCGGGGGCCGTTATGTGCTCCAGTCGTAGGCCAGTCTCACCAACCAGGAGCTCTTGAAAGTGGGTGTCGGTTTTTTGGGCGTTAGCGAGTGCGAAATAGTCCAGGGGAGGACTCCGCTGTATTGAAGAGAGTAGTGGTTGGCCAAGGGGTGCCCTAGAAAGAGCGTCAGCCACGGGGTTCTCTTCTCCCTGGACGTGTCAGATATCTGTGGTAAACTCCAAGATAAAGGCGAGGTGCCATGTGACTCGCGGAGACCATTTGGCACCTAGTTCATCGCCGTCATCAGTGGCTTGTGGTCCGTCCGTATGTGAAACGACCTGCCTTCCAAGAAGTGGCTGAAGTGCTTCATGGCATCATGCATGGCTACCAGTTCAATGTCAAAGGTGCTGTACTTCCTTTGAGGGGGCTCGTGGTGTTTGCTGAAGAATGCGATGGGTTTCAGCACCCCTTCCACTTCCTGCTGAAGGACCGCCCCAATGGCGTTGTTAGACGCGTCAGTGTAGATGGAAGTCGGCGCATGAGGTGTGGGGTATGCCAGGAGGGTGGTGTCAGCTAGCTTGGTTTTGACTTCTCAGAAGGAGGCCTCCGCTGCAGGGGTCTAATTGCGCTTCTTCTGGGATGCCTTCTTAAACCCTTCAGTAGATCGTGGAGCGGGGCGAGGGCGGAGGCATCGTGGGGAATGAACCAGTGGTAATAGTTCACAACCCTTAAAAATTCCCGGAGTTTCCTGGTGGTAGTAGGAAGGGGAAACTCGAGTACGGCCTCCACCTTCCGTACGAGAGGTGTGATGCCTTTAGAGGTGACCCGGTGGCCAAGAAAATCCAGGTGATCCGCCCCAATGACGCACTTTGACGGGTGAATCTTGAGACTGTTGTTTTGCAGGTGGGCGAACTGTTCATGCAGGTGCTGCTGGTGTTGTGAGTGGTTACGTCAGGCGATGAGGATGTCGTCGATGTACACCACGACATAATCCAGGCCACGCAGCACCTTGTCCATATACCTCTGGAAAGTTTGTGCTGCATTCCGTAGGCAGAAGTTCATTACTGGGAATTCGAACAGACCGAAGGGCATGGTAATGGCAGTCTTCTTAATATCTTGCTCCACCACAGGAATTTGGTGGAAGGCCCAGACAAGGTCAATCTTAGAGAATACCGCACATCCCTGGAGCTACGAGTGAAGTCAAGTACATGCGGAATGGGGTACCTGTCAGGGACGGTGGCGGCATTGATGGCCCTGTAATCCCTGCAGGTCCTCAACTCTCCTTCCTGCTGCTTGGGCATCATGTGGAGAGGTGACGCTACGGTGTCCACCCGGTAATACAGGGTTATAGGGAAGTACCCACGTGGTAAGGAAATAAGGACAGAAAAAAATGAAATGAACTCTAGGGCCGGGGCATGCCAGGAAACAATAGAACAGAATGAGGTGTAAGAGAGTTTAAGCGAGGAGCATGGGTAAGAGGGGAACGAGAAGAAAAACACTGTATGTAAGCAAAAATAAGGAGGGAGTAGTGTGTGTGTGTTGGGGTACCTTATGGAGGCGAGGAGAACACGTGGAGAGCAGCGATGAACGTCCCTTGCAGGTGGAGTGTTGGGGCCAGATTGTATGGTGTAAAGAAGACTAGTATGGGCTGCAATCCGTGGGTCACCATTCGTAACAGCCGAGATGACTTGTTACTACCAGAGTGTACAGCAGACACCAATACTAGGTACAACTTTATTCTCACTAGTAGGACACAGGAATATGTGAACCAAGCACCAGATTTAGCCTTCCCGCTTGCCTGAGTAGAATGAATGCCGAGTGAACACTTGGAGTAGCTTGTGGGTACTTGTAAAATGCTTGTGTAGACTTGGTAGTGCTTGTAGTGCTAGTGTGCAGTCTTGGTAGTGCTTGAAAAGACAGGAGCGGGAGGGGAAGTAGGTCTGGGGCCGGATACTCAAAAAGTTCCTAAATTAGCCTTCCTATCTCACTTAGGAACGCCTACTATCCGTTTCAGCGCCGGACAGACGGTGTTTTTCGCAAATATCTCCTAAACGAATCGTTGTATCAATATAATATTTCAACACACTATCTTTAACACCCGGGCGTAATTTATGGCTGACATACCATATTCCTATATGTGTTATGCGAGGAGTTTACTCGTGAAAAATAGCACAAAGCCAGCCAGTCATATTGACGCATTCGAAGGAAAGTGTGGCCCCCCCCAACACCCTCCCAAACCATTCCTAACCACAATTACATCCCCCCCTTCTCACCCCTCCCTCCTCCTCTTCTCCCCCTAGCTCCTCGCCTCCCTCATCACTCGTGGCCCTCCCTATTTCTTCCATCACTGTATTATATATTAGAATGTTATGTAGATGTATATGTATAGATATGATTATTAACTAAGAGTATGGTGCAGTACAATTCTATAGAGGCAAGACGTATTTCACTTTGATAATTACTGTACAACAGCATGTTTACATACATGTAGTATGTAGAAGGTCCATGTTTGCAGTCCTTATGGTCAACCATGCAAGTGAACACGATGTACTGGCATTACCTGTGGTCTGGACCTTCTAGGAAAAGTTATTAGATACTGTGTACCTATTCATTATAAAATGTCAACTTGGTCCAGTTAATAATGTTATTTTGTTGACTTGTCCCTTTTATATTTATATTATCACCAAATTATATATATATATAATAGTGTAGGATTTAATGATGCAAACATGATAAAACAAAATTTATTCACAATCACTGTCAAGGAAAACGTCATCGTCTTCATCATCACTGGCTTTCACGTTTGTACAATGTGGCAAGACGAAGAACAAACGCTGCCCTGCATCCACGGGGGCAAATGGACAACATTGTTGCTAATAGGTGCGCCTCGGCAGTCAATGATTTCTACCCTGTCACTTCTTGAGTCATAGCCTCGGACTGGGAGGTACCTCATACCTCAGAGATAGGGGGAGGGGATACGGGAGACTGTGAATATTCAATTAAGGCATAAATTGGTTATTTAAAAAGGTAAAGAACACATGAAGCAACCATGAACGATTATATTTAGTTGCCCAAAACCAAAATTAATAATTTTTCTGGTGGCCTTAGACACGTGGGTTATTATCCGGCTATACGGCCATTAACAACGGGATTAGCTATTGCTTTAATGGTCATTTGACCCACCCTGGTTTTCATGTCCACACACAACGGTAACTGTATTAAACAATATTACTAATGAACGATACGTATATACATACTATCATAAAAAAAATAAAAAATGGAAGAGGGATGGTGTAAATAGGGGGGTGAAGAGTGAAACGGGGAGGGGGATAATGAGATATTGGGGTAGGGAAGGAAGGAATGGTGTGGGGGGATTTCGGGGTGTTGGTGGAGGGGTTACACGAGTACCCCACACTCGTCCGATTCTCTATAACGCCTTAGATATGATGACTGGATTAGGCTTAATATCACTCAGTAAACTCCTAACATAACACATATAGTAATATGGTATGTCAGCCATAAATTACGCCCGGGTGTTAAAGACAGTGTGCTGAAATATTATATTGATACAACGATTCGTTTAAGAGATATTTACGAAAAACACCGTCTGTCCGGCGCTGAAACGTATAGTAGTGTAGGAACAGGTTAGGAACTCCTATCTCGTTTCCTAAGTGCCCATACTCAAAACATTCTGAGGAGTTCCTAAACCCTTCCTAACACTTAGGAGTTCCTAAATCCTCTCGGAGTTTCTAAGTCCTTTAGCCAATCAGGAAGGAGCTTTCAAATAGTTCCCGCTTTTTTCCAGCCAATGGGGAAGAAGAATCATATCAGCTGTGTATTGTAAACACGTAATAATAGCACATCTTATATGTTCCTCTTATATTAAAGTGCGGTATAGTATTATATATATTAAGTTCATATCAATTACAAATGAAATATATCGGTAAATATTGAAAGAATTACCGTTATTGCGTACGTTTTTTCTACCTTCATTACCCACTTATTTAGACCATTCTAAGACTATTTTCCTCAATGGCATTTCCTCCGCAAATGCCCCATTTCCAAGATAGGGCATATTCAAATGGGGCATTTTGAAATTAGCCTGACCTTACCTGACCTAACCTAACCTAACCTAGACCGCATCAGACTACCGGGACCTAACCTGGGCAAACTACGGTAAATTTACAGAAGAACTGGGTTCACTATATTGTATATTTTAGTATCATTACCCACTATTTTGGACCATTCTAAGACACTTTTCATCTATGGTGTTTTACAAACATAATTTGGAAATTAGTCCGACCTTACCTGACCTGACCTAACCTAACCTAGACCACAGCAGACTACCGGGACCTAACCTGGGCAAACTACCGGGACCTAACCTGGGTAAACTACCGGGATATAACCAGTGTAAACTATCATAAAGTGACTGGGGCAAATTTCCGGGACCTAGCCAGATGTGGTAACACTGCTTGATCCTAGCCAAAAACCCAGTTATTCTGTAATAATACCCAAACTACTGGGACCTAACCTGGGCAAACTACCGGGAAATAACCGTGGTAAAGTACAATAAATGACGGGGGTAAAATACTGGCACCCAGCCGGATCTGGCACCACTGCTGCAAAACGGTAATTCTTTCAATAAATACCAATATATCTCAGGAAGTATGGTTGTGTGCCAATAATATGCTTAATTTATGATTTGTTCTTGTGTGTCATGTTCCTCCTGTGTTACAGTATTTTATTTTATTTTTTAAAGTCAGCATTACACATGAAATCAATGTCATTGTGTACTATATAATTATATATCTTTGTTTTAAGCTTAGTGCAGTTTTGTATATTTTTCTGATTTAAAATCACTACATGATTAGGTTAGGTTTTTCCATCCTCCAACTTACAATTTCTTCTCCATCCATCTTTTCAAGCTCAGTCTCTCCTCTATCCCTCCTCTCCAACCTACAATCTTTACTCCAAACTTTCCCTTACACTAATCATATGGTGTGGGACCAATGCACGGTAGGCTGTACTGTATATTTAGTGCTGTCTTCTTTACTTGCCTGCACATCTCTACTAGCACAGTGGAAGTGTTATACATATTTTGCCTTTGCAGAAACTGTGATACTGTGTCAACTCAGGTTTATTTATTTTTTCCTTTAAACAAAATGTGATACTTTATGTAACTCAGGGTTATTTTTGTGTGTGCTACTTTTAAGCTTAATTATGTAGGGTAAGGAAATATAGATATATACAGGATATATTTTTTAAAAATTTTATTAGTGGATAAATATATTGAAGAATTGTTAATGTGAGCATTAATTTAAAAAGTTAAAGAAATTTGCCTTCTCATGATCCAACTCAGAGGTAAATAAAAACAAAAAAGACATCTTAGTTAAGTCACAGCCTACACAGTGAGACAACTGCAAAAAGAATCCTTTTCATGAAAAAACATTGCTTTTTCTGATAATATATGCACCACTGAGTTCACCACTCTGCTCACACTTGCTTGTGTCACTCCTGCTGTATCCCCAATTACACTTTGGACGGTCCCACTCGCCAACAATCGCAGAGTCACTATATAACACTTGAGTACTTGTTGGTATCGCATGAGACCTTCTAGTGGGTCGAGCAACGTGTGGTTCCAGTTCCTGGCACAAATGTATTATTTCATGCCGAGGAAATCTATAATAGCGCAGCAAGTGTTCATCACTATGATGTAGAGGGTCTAGCATATCCCTGTAGACTCTCTCACGCCTTAGCTGACGCCTATTTTCGTAGGCAAACCAAAGTTCCATCACTGCACTAGTCTCTTCACTCTCTTGCCTCTCCAACAACAACAAAATAACACGTTTGTGTTGGTGACTTTAAGTGTCGCGCTATCAATTTTCACAACTTTTCTACGGTGACGGAGTTCCTAACTCACTTAGAAGGCCTTGGGGGTCTTTCTAAATCCAACCGATTTAGGAACAATAAAAATGGCGTCCCACAGTGTCGATATTGCTTTGAGTATGAGTTCCTAGCTCGACTGGGGAAGTTAGGAATTCCTAACTGAGATAGGAATTCCTAAATTGTTTTGAGTATCCGGCCCCTGGGCACTAGCTAGTCCCGGGGCTAAGTGGGGAAGGGTTGACTAAGAGCGGCTGGCCGAGGTAAGGATTTGAACACCCGCGCGCACGCTTATCAAGTGAAAGCTGGGAAGCGTAAGACAGAGAGTGGGAATACACTGGTGCTTGGGACACTACAATATAATCCATTTGCGGCTTAGAGGGGTTAAACTTTACCGAGCTGGATAGAATAGTACATTATTTCCATGTATGTTTTTAAATGGAGAGAAGTCAAATATTGTTTGTGTCTCACTTTTCTTGCTTTGTAAGTCCATAATTCTATGCCCGTTTGTTGAGGCCGTCACTAACCGTCTGTCTGCCTGTCAGTATAGATCTGTCTCTCTCTGTTTACCGTCTGTCGTTATCACTTTGTTCGTCTCATCTTCTTTCTCTGTACTGCTTGTGGTGATGAAGTCAGTATTGCATTCTTTATATATGGGTTACGGCGATATTTCTGACGCATTCAAATCTACAGCTGTACTTCATTTCCTTTTTCCTTCGTGTCGTGCTCGTTGTCTCTTCACTTTCGTCCTACTGGGGTATTTCCAGGACGAAGGCTTTCTATCTTCCACTTCAATTCTCTCTCTCTCTCTCTCTCTCTCTCTCTCTCTCTCTCTCTCTCTCTCTCTCTCTGTGTGTGTGTACCATCCCCCAAATGTAAGGAGGTCTCTCTTCAGTTGCGTTCACACATTTCTTCGAACATTTGGTGGAAACAAGATAACAAACGGCACAATCACGAGGAAACTGCTTACATGTTATCATGATGCCAACAACAGTGTCCAGGACAGGTTTGTAACACTAGCTGCAAACATGTTGGTAGCAGTGGTGATGTAGTGTGAATGAGGCCTTTTGCTAGCAAACGTGTTCCTTTTCAGAGACACACATGACTTGACAATAACTTAATTTTTAACATATGTTGACGTGCTCTTTGCTACACGCTGTTCCCTGTATATGTTCGAGTGACGGTTTGATTGGAAGGTTCTGTTAATTCAGTCTGTGTGTGTGCCAGATCATGTGAGCCATGGAGAAGACCTGCTCTACCTGTTTGACGGCGTACTGTCCCCTGCCAAACTCACCAAACCCATGGATATCTTTGTCAGGAACGTCATCACTCAACTCTGGGCCAACTTTGCTGCCACTGGGTTAGTTAGCTAATTAGTTGGTTGGATTGACTGAAAATGAGTGTATTAGCAGGTGTGTTAGCTGATGTGTTAGACTGAGAATGGGTGTGTTACCTGATGTATTAGACTATGAACGAGTGTTTTAGTTGGTGTGTTCGTCCAAGTTTGCATAATTACTAACCTCTACAGTCTACATAGAGCTTCAGGCTCATTTCTTTTTACTTTTGTTAGCTTGCTCTAGTGTGTTAATATTTTGGTTTCTTTAGATTAGCGATGATTGCATGGGTGTGTATGCAAATGTGCTTTAATTTCAGTTAGCATGATAATGTACTAGAAGTGTGTGTGTGTGTTAATATTTTGGTTAATTAATAATGTTTCAGCTATTGAGTAAGTGCAATATAATTCTAAGACCACGCCTCAAAGTTTATTCTGTAAAACCTATAATCAACAATGTATACAGGGTATATCGTGACTTATAGAAATAACTTACACCAGAGGTGTATAATTTCATTTGAGTGTATTTTGTTCCATAAAGTATGTTGTGTGTGATCTCAATACAGTACACTGGATACTAAGTATTACTAACGAAAAAGGTTATAACTTGTTGACAAATGGTGGGACTGGAGGCTGGGATATTCTGTTTGTGTGGTGGGGGGGGTGAGGGGGAACGAGTATCGGAGCAAAGAGGCCTTATTTATTTTGGCTTCATAAGTTTTATCACAATTGCAATATTTTGCTATGTTCTATAAAGTACATGGAATCATATTTTCAATACAGAAGGATAATGCAAGGCCCCTATCAAAATTGTACGACGAAATATGATTATAATCTTTTGAACTGTAGATAAACTCTACCTTAATCAAGCGTTAACATTTTCCAAATATTTCCTCGATTTTCTTCTTATACAAGTCGGGTATTATCCTTCTTCGTTGGAAATATGATTCCATGTACGTTATAGAACATCATAAATACATTGCAATTTTGATAAAACTTATTAATTAAGACAAAATAAATAAAGCCTCTTTGCTCCAATAACTTACTAGGCTACTCATCCCATCTCACCTCAAAAGCTCCCAGCCTTTCCGTCCTACCATTTGTCAACAAGCTACAACCTTTTTCATCAGTATCCAGTGTACTGTATAGAGATCACACACAACATACTTCATAGAACAAAATTATACTCAAAATTAAATTATACATCTTTGGTACAAGTTATTGATATATGTCGCGATACACCTTGTATAATTATGTTAAGGGGAGAAACTGTTGTTTACTGCTGATAGTTCTATAATACATTATGATATCCCAGGACATAAGTCACTACATTGTATATTGCTATTAGGGGATTTGCTTCGTGATATGGTTTGGAAAATTCAATAGCCCTCCATTTTTAAGATTCTCTCTCTCTCTCTCAGTAAGATATAATATGAAAAACTATATCATATCGCTTAACAAGCTTTCTAGAGCTTAATAATATTTAACTGAGTGTCAGCATGAATTCCGACAAAATTAGTCAACTAAGACAGCTTTAATACAATTTACCCGCATAATCATAAGTATCTTGATACAACATTTTATGTGGCAGGTGTAATTCTTGATTTGTCCGGGGCTTTTGATTCTTTAGACTACCAAAAATTATTTAATGTGGGAATTAGGAGAGTACCACAACAACAGAGTACAAACTGTTTCCTATAATAATGAATATTCGACTTATTGAAGCATTTAGCAGGGGTCCCCTAAGGATCACTTTTAGGTTCAATCCTGTTCTTGCTTTTTATCAATGACTTAGTAAATGTAAGTAATAGATGTAAAATATGTTATCTATGCTGTTGATACCATGTTGCCTTTTGCTGATAAAATATAATTTTATTACATAATACATATAAAAAAATGACTTAAAACTTGTTAAACAATAGATAACACAAAATAAATCAAATCAACATGAGGAAAACAAACCTAGTATTCTTTAAAAATCGTTCAGATAATAGTTAATTTTCCCCTGTTATTGTAGAAAATGAAAATGTTCAACAAACACAATATACAAAGGTTCTAGGAGTATTTGTATCTCAACGTCTAAATTGGAAACACAAAAAAATTCAGCGAGTACGAAATCATCAAAAGCAACAGTGGTATATTATATAGAGTGAGAATTCAACTAACACAAAAAGCATTGTTGAATGTATATTATACTTTATACGACCCTCATATTGTATATTGTATGTCTGTGTGAAGATGTATAGTACCTTGCCATATTATGTAAAGGATTTTATTGTTGCTCAAAAATAAAGTCATAAGAATATGTCTTATAAAGGTAAATATGATCATACAGCTGATTTATTCAGAGATTTAAACCTTTTAGATTTTTTGTCTGTACACAAATACTTATTATTATTGGCTATATATAATTCATTGTACACACAAGTTCCCAGCAGCAGTATGAGTGTGTTCACACGCACGGTGCACACTCAGGGCACACGGGACGCATTATTAGAAACTGTATATTGACTCGGCTTAATACCCCCCGCCAGTCAATCAAGAGCCAAATACGCTCGGCTAGAGTTGCCAGAAACCACCAACCACCTCACTTAGCGGAATAAAATTATTAGCCGCTCACTTACTGGCCATCGACCTCTGTGGCTCAGTCCGGAGGATGATTAGTTGGTGATTGGGAGGAGACTGATGCTACCCGTTCAAGTCCTCGTCGAGGCAATATAACTTTAATGATTTATTTTTTTTAATTAGTAGATTATGCTGGATTATGCTATGATAGATTATGTTAGGGTTAGGTTATTTTTGGTTAAGCCAGGTTGGTTCGTTTGGCAAAAAAAAAAAGTCACACGCTGTTGTAAAGTATAAGACAAGAATATATTGATTCATAGATTTGCTAGACTGCACGCGGGACAGCCTTACCAACCTGGTATGTACAGCTCCGGACAGATCAATGGTCCACACCCCATCCATCAGCGACTTGGTTTGTGCCTCGTCGGATCTGGTAACAGTTGCAGGTGGAGGGAGGGGGGATGTTAGTGGGAGAGGAGGAGAGAAATGTGGGCGGAGCTATATAGGATGGTAAAGAATGATCAGGTAGAGAGACGTTTGTCAGGAGGAATGAATGAAGCATACACTGTGAACGGTATCGAATCACCAATAGTATAAAGCAGGGTTCTTCAAACTTTTTCAATCGTGACCCAGTTTTTACTATGACATCATTCTCGCGACCCATACAGAAAAATCTTTTACAAATGATCAGAATTATCAACCAAAGAAAATACAAGGCCAGAAACTGAAACGTAATATTTATGATTAAAAGGAATTCTAACCAGAATTATAAACACTGCCTCACCTACCCCTCCCTCTCTCTCTCTCATTCTCTCTCAAGAAGGCTAATATTTGTGCAATGATTTTGTTTTATTGATAATTAAATATATGAATATTAGATTATAAAAATATGTTAGGTGGATTCATGTATGAACTTCATATTTATTTTATTGTCACGAACATTATTACTCTATTTTATTCATGTATTTATTTTTGTGAGCCTGCGACCCAGTTTGGAGGAATTCGGGACCCGTAGTTTGAAGAATCCGGGTTTAAAGAAGTGCATACTGCATTAACGTAGGTGGATATAGGAGAGAAGAAAAGTGATGATTTGAGGCGAGGGTGAGGGGGAAAAGGGTAAGAAAAATGAAGGTGATTAGTTGAAAAGTAATAATAATCAAATATAATTAGAATATATGTTACATTATATCCTTTAAATAAAGGCACTGTCTTTTGTTCACCATCGTAGTGGGATAGACTACTGAATATATATTATCCTTTGGATATTAGACAGCTATCCCTGTATTCCTGTTATCCCTCGTGCTTGCCCCGTAGGGGGGTATTGCCTGTAATGATGTGGGCAATACTTTAAGGGTTTTGGCGCCCCTTCGGCCCCCGCCACTAGCTTATATTACTTCAACTGTCCCTCCTTTCTTCCTATTTCATTCTTGCTTGCTGTCACACCTCTCTATCACCTTTTCCTGGTGCTAAATGACCTCGCTGTTACGCCACCTAATATCAATCAAATCCCTCGTGCATGTAGTCCACCCTATTTATCACCTTCTCCCAAGCCCAGCTGTTTTGTTTTCTTTTTCGGCTGAAGACGGTCTAATTTTTCTAACTTTTTTAATAATCATATTTGTCAAGAAATTCATTTAGCTATTTACCAGGATTTTTTCATCTAAATATGCATTTCCTTAAAAATAATCGATGTTAAACTTATATAGGCGCCGCTATATGGCGTTTTCAATAAACTTGGTCTAATTTTATGCATAGGCTATATATATTACAGTATCTCTCAAGTAACTGGCAACCTTACACATCCTCCCTACTGTCTTATCCCTCTCTCGCTTGCCCTTCCCTCCTATATTACCGTTTATCTTTTCTTTCTCATATTTTTAACCTTCTCATTCGTTCTTAAAAAGTTTTAATGACATAGGCCTTTCTCCCTTATCACTTATAGTCCAATTATATGATTCGAAAAACTACGGCTGAGATTATGTTGTAGATCGCATTTTGGTTCTCAATATGTAGAGGTTGATTGATTGATTGATATTAGGCGCCGCAACAGCGTGGTCATATAGCGCCAGAAAACGGTGATAGAGAGGCGAGACAGCAAGAAGGAAGGAAATAGAAAGAAAAGAGTGGTAGTTGAAAAACTAAAAGCTGGTTATCCACTAGTGTTTCGGGGTTATCTTGGCCAACGTTGACAACGCTGGGTGGGCCTCACGGGAGTATGACCAGCTGTATATAGGTATCTTTGGAAAATATGATGTATCATCTAAACTATATGCAATATTCACATCTCCTTAGGACATAATCATTTTCCCACCAAGACATTACTATTTGAAACAAAACACGAAATTAGTTCTTTAACATTAGAAATAGGGGGCAGTAAATATGTTAGTGGAGTGTAGCCTACTGCATAGGACGCCTTGAAAATTTCACACAGATCAATATTAGTCTTTTATTTTGTTGACATTATCAGTAATTAGTTTACCTCACCCTGGTGGTTTTTAGTCCAAGAGTTATTTGCAAAATTCTGTACATGCCTTGAAATAAATATCTTATACTTTTTATATTTTGTTTCCAGAAAAAATGTTTCTCATGATAGACAAGCACATTAATTTGTGTGTCAAACTTCGCTGAATGTAAATGCAGTAATTTCTTTTCATATATTTATATTATTTTTTCATCGTGGTAATCTACAAATTAACTTCTACTTTTACTGGATTCTGTCATGGGTGATGGTAAAGATATCGCGTTCTAAAAGGGAAATATATTTATCTTCCTACAGGAGTATAAAATATCAGAGATATTTCGCTGGTTGGTTATAAAAGTGTGTGTGAGCGTATCATTAATTATCATTATATATTACAGCTTGACATTTATCACCACTTTTTCTGATGGATGATTCAGGTGTGCATTGCTAATGCAACGTAGCCACCACCACATTTGGTTATCAATTAATATAATTGTATAGGATACATGTTAATTCTTAGCCTCCATAGACTTACTTATATATTAATTAATTAGCACTTTAGAGCACAGTGTATCTTATTGATCGGTCGTTTTATTGGTCTTATGAATGGAACTCGACCGTATCTTGTTTTGGGAGTCATTAATGCTCATTTGTATAAGAATATTTCCCTGGTCTAGCCACAAGTTTAACCCTGTCTTCCATTCTGTTTAACCTCCGGTTTTTTTTTTTTTTTTACCTTCTGACTCAATCATTAATATCAAAGTACATTGTCAATGTATCAGGATCACTAATCCTGCAACAATAAATATCATGTCCCTTTATAATGGGCAATTCCTTCTGTCCACCACGAGTTGCAGTACATATCACATCTACTTCATTAATATGGTGTGGATAATTATAATGTAATTGACTATTTTATTCAATTAACGATATCTTGCAACTTAGATAATAATTAATTTATCAGAATATAAACAACTCCAGACGAGATAGAATGTCATAAGAAAACTACCTTTTTACAATAGTTTGATCTATTAAATAAAAACCCTTTCTCTAATCCCCCTAATTTCACTATGTCTAGTCACTTATTATGTCTATTAATGTGAGGCAGCCCATTTCCCCTATGTACACTTACAAACATATGAAACAAACACACTTACAACGGACCCCTCATTGTTAGGATACACCACTACACACGTCGTCTCATCCTACCATAATGTTGGATGAAGTACCCGTTTTAAGTGTATCTGTCTCATGTGTCCTCAACTATACATTATGTTTCGGGAATCTAAAATATACCATCAAATATTGAGAATTAATTACTCATTGCAAACTAAACTCAAAGTCTATTAAAAAAAAATGAATACTATAAAAATAAACCAGTGATAAAATACAAGGCATTAAGGACCCTGTGACCGTGTATGAGACCTGTGCTGGTGATTCGATACCGTTCACAGTGTATGCTTCATTCATTCCTCCTGACACACGTCTCTCTACCTGATCATTCGTTACCCTCCTATATAGCTCCGCCCACATTTCTCTCCTCCTCTCCCACTAACATCCCCCCTCCCTCCACCTGAAACTGTTACCAGATCCGACGAGGCACAAACCAAGTCGCTGATGGATGGGGTGTGGACCATTGATCTGTCCGGAGCTGTACGCTGGCATGCACCACTCTGTGTCTCAACAGCGTGCCTTGTGCAGGATCTAGGCTGTGGAACACAATTCCACAAACAATTAAAACTACTACAACGTTATATTAATTTCAAAAAACAATCAAAGAAGTTTCTCTTTTAACTACAGTAATAATAAGTCAAAGAGTACGCATTAAGGTACTGAGAAGAGATGACTGCGTGGGATTTATATATCTGCTTATATGTAAGTATATTAGTGGATCATTTGTGTAACTGAAGGATTTTGGTGAGGTACTGTCTATATGTCTTGTGTATGTGTTTGGGTGTGTGTGTGTGTATGGTTGGGTTGGGGTGTTGTATGTGTGCATGAGCATGTGTAGGTCTATACGTGTATGTGTTCTGTGCGAGCGCTAGTGTTCATGTAACTGGTCTGTATATAGGAAAAATTAGAAATCAGGATTACTTGATATTTTTATATATTTATATGTATTGGCAAGTGTGAGTATTTAGTTATGAGATTGAGCTTTTTTAGTGGACTGCACTAGCACATATTGTGTGTATCCGTTCGTTCGTATGGTTGCATGTGATTGTGTACATGTATGTTATAGTGTGTATGTGTGTGTGTGTGCAAGGTTTTGATACTGTGTGCATACATATGTGTGTTTGTGTATGCGTATAGATATATAAATGTTTATTATTTAACTGCTATTAATACTTTGCAATGGTGCTATCATGTATTATTACTAGTGTGATTTGTATTTGAATCAAAAGGTATGGTTTAATATGCAAATAAACAATTGGCATGTGTATGTCAGACATTCTGTTTTAAGTTATATTATGTCTGCTAAGGATCCATTTATTGCTCGGCAGACTATACAATTAACTGTTTTTTTTATAATTATGCTCTGATGTGTAATACATTCTCGCTCTCTCAGCAACCCAACAATTAACGGGACACTGGGGTTCCGCTGGACTAGAAAGACCGATCACTTGTGTAACTTCTCATCTTACCTCAACATCTCCACCACTCCTGGCATGAAGACGGAAACCACCTCAGACAAAGAGGTATATATATATATATATATATATATATATATATATATATATATATATATATATATATATATATATATATATATATATATATATATATATATATATATATATATATATATATATATATATATATATATATATATTGTCTGTTAATTATCTGAATAATTGTCTGTACACGTTCATTTAAATAAGGAGATTTGCTCAGCAAATTTACGGACAGCCTCTATGTTTCTTATTTTGTTTAAATCCGTACGGTCATGAGTCATAGTAAGTATCCAGGTCTGCTTCGAATAACCTGATGGAGTATTAAACGAGCTCCAGCAATTATGTATGAGTCAAGATAAACGTTTTCAATTGGTTCGCAGGTATGTAAGATGATTCGAAACTTCAGCTAGACCTGGATAATTATTGTGACTCTTGACTATACAGCCATGGCTGATAGTGGTGGACCAAACTCCAAGGAGTGTTGGAGAGCAACTGAACAGAGTTCGACAAAATGAGTCTTCTAAACCTCTCTCAACGTTGAAAATAGTTTGGAAAATTCACTTGTTCGAACTCTGTTCAGTTGCTCTCCAACACTCCTTGGACCCTGGTCCAGTACTGTCAGCCATGGCTGAACACGCAGTGTTCCTGGACTCGAGAAATACATATGTTTTCTACACTTAATAATTCCGAGTCTATAAACATCGCGAGCCTCGGTGAAGCAAGTGAGGCGACAGGACTTTCGCCGCCGACTGTACATGTGTTTGCATAATGGCCCTGGCTTTGTTCGTTGGTTCGTTAGTTATTGTAAGTTCTGTTTATATTTTATAGAACTTTTTTTGGTCGCAAGTTACCTATATTTATCACACAGTAATGTGAATTGTCAAGCCAAATGCATGTTTTGTATATTTTCTTATTTTAACAATGTATTTCACTTACATATGTTTTGTTTGCTTATTGATGTACAGTCGGCGACAAAAGTCCTGTCGCCTCACTTGCTTCACCGAGGCACGCGATGTTCATAGACTCGAGTTTATTAGGTGTAGAAAACGTGCGTGTTTCTCGAGTCCATGAACACTGCCTGTCTCGGTGAAGCAGGTGAGGCGACAGGACTTCTGCCGCCGACTGTACTATTGCGGACAGGAGTTCTTCACCACCCTCCTCTGGCCAACCCGATGATGTGGCATCGTCGTATTCTTGGATATATGAGTTGCCTACTAGGTCATTATTATTAATCATAACAGTATTACCGAGATTAATCGATTAATCTTTCATCAATAATCCAAATGGTTATACTCGAGCTGAAAGTTTGACTGATATATCAGAGCGTCAATCAACAGGCAGGTAACAATACATACGGGTAGGCGGGACCCATGAGAATACAATGACTACAACCACACATACACACGCACACACACACCACACATGACTCCATGTCAGGTGAGAAAACGGCACAACCTGCTGCACCATCCACTTGCAATGAGCCATCAGTGTAGAGGCAGTATGGATCTGTGACGGAGGACGTCACTGTTTCTATGTGTTCCAGAGCCAACTGCCGCTGTAGAGAAGGCAATTCCGACTTGGAAGTAGGTGTGAAGCTCACATCAGGTGTTGGTAGCATCGACGTAGGGGGTCCGGGGGGGACGTCGGCCACCATTATATCTATATTAAGACTACGGAGCATAGAGGAAACAGACCTTATAAGAGTCCGTCCAGCAGGCAGTTTGGGAGGGACCGGGTAGTTTGGTCTAAGAGAAGTACTGATTAACGGAGAGTAATGGGGTGAAAGATGTGGGAAATGGAGGCACTTTACAGTGAAGCAAGTAACATTAGAATAAATTCGCTCCACTAACGGGGGAAGACGCAACTCACGCTGCATGTTCACTATCCTGGTCGACATTGGACAACCGAGAATTATTCTCATTGCTCTATTCTGAAATTTTTCTAAAGTTTCAAGAGTAGCCCTAGGAAGTTGAATCAAAGCAGGGGAGAGATAATCAACAACTGAACGGATAAAAGCAATATAGATAGTCCTGGCTACTGGGATGGAGATGCCCGAGGAGTTGTTAGTGAGCCATTGAAGTGGCGTAAGTCGGCGCTGGAGACGACCCAATAAGTCCTGGACAATGGGATGGTCTTGAGGTCTGGCAGGGATAATTGGCCAAATATTGACTGGCACGCCCAGGTAACGATACTGGGAACACATGGGAATGACAGTCCCTCCAATGGTGAACACTGGCCGAGCTTGAGGAAGGCGGCAGGTGAATATTCTGCTCTTATCTGGGGAGACAATAATGCCACAGTGAGAGGACACAGAGAAGGAGTCAAGAAACCGCTGGAGATCCCTTGGTGAGGTAGAATGAACACAGATATCATCAGCATAGCACGTAATTGTAGTTCCAGGTATATCAGGGAGAGAAGTGAGCAGCCGATGCATCAGAATATTAAATAACAATGGGCTGAGAACACCCCCTTGAGGCGTACCAAGATGAAAACAACGCAAAGGACTGAGCGCACCACTGAAAAACACACGGGAGGTCCTGTTACTCAGGTAGCCCCGAATCCACCGTAATAGATTATTACCCTTTATCCCAAAGTCAACCAGTTGATCCAAAATGACGTCTCTATTAGCAACATCGAAGGCACTTCGAAGGTCAATGAAGGCCACCACACTGTCCCTGTTAAGGCGAGAGTACAGGTCGACTAGGCAGTGGTGTGTGCTCCGCTGGTGAAGGAAACCAAACATCCATGGAGAAAGGCAATCTTGCAGTCTGTACATGAGACGATTGAGTAAGATTCTCTCAATAACCTTACAGACACAGGAAGTCAGGGAAATAGGCCTGAACTTCGCAGTGCCGGGCTTAGGGATGGGCATTATTGTGCTGCTGGTCCAGGCTCGTGGTACACAACCATCACGAAGACAAAAATTGTACCGTAGAAGTAGAGGGTTCCCAGGAACTTGTTGAAGTAGGCGCAGCACAGCATAAGTAATACCATCATCACCAGGGGAAGAAGCTCTATTTTTAACCGATTCAACCTCACCAGCCCAGCCATCAATTACCTTTTTAATAATGAAGGGATTGAGGCCGGCTAATGGGGCCAAAACAGTAGAATGAAACATTACAAATGAAGCCTACTTACGTCTATGTCAAGGTGTGATCGAGTCTCGGTTCGTCCGTCGTTTCGTGGTGGTGGTCGGTCATGTCCGCCTCCTCTGCTATACGGAGGAGGGATTGGGAGGGAGGGCAACATAGTTACCACTTCCCCTAATGGTGGGGGGAAGTGGGAAGAGGAAAAGAAAACACCAGCAGGAGATAATAACCAGCTCTAATTAACTAATGTTTGAGATCAACCTCTTAACCCACACGAAGGTGGTCCGACTGTGTTTAATCACACCAAGAGCTATCAGTGGGAGAGTCCACCATAGGCAGGAGGCAAATTTGATCACAGTGTTAAGATATAGACACCTACTATATCTTCTACCAGCTATGGAAGAAATGAATACTAGTTAAGCCTAGTGGTCACCAGAAGGGTGAAAAAAAGAACTACTGCAGGTGTGGCAGGCCCTGGCAGCTAGAGGAGAGCTCAACAGACACGTCTACACTCTCCACGACCCAGTCTCAAATTCCCGACACTGAGCACTTTTTATTTTTTCTCCTGGCCTATCTATCGACCTTGGTGTAGGTCATTGAGGCCTTTAATTTATTTAATTTTAGTAATTTTTATTTTATTTTATTTATTTGTTTATTAATTTTATTTTATTTTATTTATTTGTTTATTAATTTTTATGTATTTTTTTTTTTTATTATTATTTTTTATTTTAACATTTTGCATATTATTTTCTGCATTTATCATTCTTCTTTCTCTTATTATCATTACAATTAATCTTGAAACTAAACTTATATATATATATATATATATTTTTTTTTTTTTTTGTAACTTTATACAAATATTAATGTTTCTTAATTTTACGTCCTAGCTAATAAACTAATCTATGTACAGTTGCGGAAGCATATTCTGCCCCACATTTGTTTGGCATGTGGAGATATCTGGCAACTCTCTCTGAATAGACAGCAGCTCATACGAACCCCAATGACTGAACCACCAATGAACTCCAGTCACGAAGAGAGTGTGAAATTCCAGGTCACAAATTATATTCAGTAATTTTCATTGATATCACACACTCTCTTTGTGAGAGTTCATTAGTGGTTCAGTCATTGGGGTTCGTATGAGCTGCTGTCTATTCAGAGAGAGTTGCCAGATATCTCCACATGCCAAACAAATGTGGGGCAGAATATGCTTCCGCAACTGTACCTACTCAACCAATAGCTAACTAGACTAATACCTATTCAAACCAATCGCTAAACCTAGATAGACAAATCGCTAATCCTATCTTAGACAATCGCTAAATTTGAGCACCGGCTTCTCTCGGTATATATATACTTTTTGAGAATGATACGTCAGAGCCACAACACTCCAGGATTGGCTATCTCGTGAACTTGGAATGATCCTTGATTGGTGCAGAAGGAATCTGGAGCTTCATAACACCCCGTACACTCAAAACCCGACCAGGTCTTGGTCTTGCCTCGCATCCTTATCGTGGTCGAACAAGGCAACTAGCAGTTGCGGTGTGAAGTAGGTCTTCCACTCCCGTAACAGTGTTTATATGGTATTCAGTCAAAGGATACTATCTTTAATTGACGTATATAGATGTTTCGATAAATCACAGTAAACATTAAGAACATTATTGATTAGGAGAAAAATCTAGTAGGCAACTCGTATATCCATGAAATGCGACCCTGCCACATCAAAGGGTTGGCCAGAGGTGGGTGGTTACCTATCACTCGCTTTGCCTCACTTTTACCATCATATATTCACAAATATTTCTATTACTCCAAGTTCATCAACAACAGGTCTATTTAGTGCTGGCCAAAAGTTTATACCGGGTGCTGATTTCACGTACCACGATGCAATAAACAGTAATTATTTAATAAACTAATTAAATATTCTTACTTTTAATACTGTGTGCACCCTCCATGACGTTTCTTCACTTCTCTCAACCACTTGGGTAGTGATTGGGCAAGTTTGGGAAGAGTTTCTTGTGAAATACTTGCCCAAGATTGTAGAACTGCAGTCTTATTATTTTTATTATTATTATTATTATTATTATTATTGTTGTTTTTGGTACAGTTGTCATTACTACTGTTACAATAACTGGTATCATTATTTTCAGACTCGAATGTTCTGGCGTCACTTCCCCACCAAGAACAACAAAATCCTCTACCCATATTTTTTCCAACCAGAGCCTCGCATATGTTAGGTACCCAACTAGAAAAACTTTCGCTTCGGCCTCTACATAAGGATTATAGGCGTGATTGTAATAACAGCTTGATAGTGATGATAGCAATGTAATTGTAATTATTATGATGGTAATTATTATTATGATTATATTATGATAGTAAGTATAGTAAGAAACTAGAATTGTTGCTGCTACTACCACTAATATGCATAATGCCATATACTAACAAATATTCCTCAAAATAATTGTATGGATCAATTCGTTACTTACTCCTAATTGTAAGAAATAATTATATTGTCATCTAGATCCCTGTCAACTTCCTCAACTAGTAAATCAGATGAACAGTCTCCGTTGGTATTTACTTATTAAAAAGTATTCAACTAAGTATTATTTTCAAATAAATGTTTTTGTTTTTTCTACAATAATGTGAATATGAATCGTAATTCATTACATTTCTAAGTCAGGGATCGATTTTCAATTTACATAGTCAATTAGCCTGCAGTACGAAATAGGATAACGCAAAGTAGGAAGATGACCAGTTACAAGTATATATTCATTTTTGGACCAATCACACGCATCCTTTCATGTTGCTCAAGACACAGTCATGCCTTCGTCCAGAGAGAGAGAGAGAAAAGTGAGGGGAGGGGAGGGGGGGGTGGGAGATTATGGGATTTATAGCAGAAGGGATTATAAACATAGCAAAGAGGTGAGAATCCAGGGAATGGATAAAGGGTTGGCCGGGATCAGCTAAATGGCTTGAAGCCATTGGCGTTTCTAGGGAGGGGGGCAAGGGGGCCATGGTCTCAGAAATATGCTTAGCCCGCTGGTTGCCCCCCACCCCAGATTTTACCCATTTCAAAATATCAAATAAGTAAATAATAATGGAATTTCACCATGGTTTGAAGGGATTTTATCTTCTATTTTTCTGTTGTCTATCTATCTATGTATCTTCTGGATGACCACGACAGCCCAAAGTGCATTATAGTAATTTACCATGTTATAATATGATTGCATATAAAAATCGCCAAATTAATAAACTTTGTAAAAAATACGAATATTGCTCAATACAGAGTTGTCCTATATTTCTAGTGAATGTACACCCTGCCATAAAACTATCGGCATGACTTGGAAAATACAGGTGCGATAATACTGTAGGGTTGAGATACCAGAATTATGCTTAATCGTCGTCTCTGTTAATTTGTTTTATTGCCGATTGTTTTTTAGGAGGCATTACATTATAATTTATAAGACCTGCCTATTGCATTTACTATTTTGTTTGCCTTATCCTATGCAATAAAGAACCCTGGAAAAATACATTTAATTTGTATTTTATTTGAAATTATTTACCCTATACACAGTGATTGGTATGCATGTTAAACAAAAAAATACTTTATTACATAAATTGGAAAGTTTTAATGGGAACACTTTTCTGTTATAACAAATATTATTGCGATAGATGATTATCAATAACTATTGACAAAATGACAAACTTTTTTTGGGTACGTTTAGGTACATACTTTCATGTAATTTATCGTAAAAGGAAAGTTAAAAATCAGATACAAATAAATTTAGCTGTTACCATCTCAAATATGACAGTTTTAGCCATTTCGGGTTTTAAAACTGGCTTAAAACAGCCGCAGCAATTTCTTTTAAAAAAGTCGTCTTTGTTTCTGTTCAAAGTCGCTGCAAAAGTCGCGGAAAATTGGCGGTGCGACTTTGCTTAGTCCGACTTTTTAAAACGTTTGCAACTTTCGACTTTGTGACTTCGAAATTCATGGTGCGGCAAAGTCGCAACTCGGTGCCGCAACGCCCAGCTCTGGTATTTCACACCTTCAGCTAATTTTTTGCATTATAATAGATTAACAAAAGTGTATAATTAAAGCACTTGTCCCGAGAAATGCGTAATTTTATGAAATTTAACACTGGGATACGAACGATTATAATGTGACAAATATACCACGTCAGTCCACAATAATGTGTGTTGTCCAAAATTATTTTCCCATTTATCAGGATTATATTTCCGTTTACCAGTGTAGATTAGGTCTATACTCTGCATAAACATAGTGAATCAGGGATGATGGATGAGCAAATGATACAATTTGTTTTGATTAGTAAAATATTTTATATTATTCTTCATTATCCAAGAAGATGTTGTCTTCATTGTCAGCTTTCTTTGTGATGTACACAGAGTACAGCCGCATAATAAAAGTGTTCCTACAGCCACGTGGACAATGTAACATATTCGTCATGACGGACACCGTTGGCTCTCACATAGCATCTGACTGTGTGTAAACGTTTCTTAAATGTCCTGTACCCGTTTCACACGAATGAAACACGCCACTCATGAATTCCACCAAAGCATTGCTATGACGTCAAGTACTGGTGTTGTCGTTCACAACTCTACCATAATTGATTGATTGATTGACATTAGGCGCCGCAAGAGCGACGTCATATATGGTCAAAAAAAGGTCAACTCTTCCATATATATAAATACTAGCAGAGGTACCCTGCGTTGCCCGGGAAAGATGCACTCTGGACTTTAGAAATAGTCAATATTAACTTTTTAATATATGAAAGCATTTCAGTCTTGTTGCGTTAGTTAAAAATATTCCACTATCTCTGGCCGCTTGCCAGTTGCCATACGTACAGTCGCGGCAAATAGTCCTTGACCAGTCAGTGATGGATAGCCGTGACCAACACAGGAGCGTCCGAAAACTCGAAACATTTATGCCCATACTATCATCAGGCAGCTGACTGAAGCAACGAATCTACGTGTTCACAGTTTGAAACAGCTGGCCGCACCTTTCCATCACAGGCTGGTCAAGGACTACCTGCCGCTACTGTACATAAAGACGATATAGTATATATGTCTTTTCAGCTTGAAGGCCCGAGACTGACTAAATTTCCAAATAGCCTTTTTGCCTTCTTCAGCTCTAACGGAAAATTTTCGTTCGAGCTGTACAGCCATGGCTGATAGTGCTGGACCAGGGTCCAAGGAGTGTTGGAGAGCAACTGAACAGAGTTTGAAAAAGTGAGTCTTCTAAACCTCTCTCAACGTTGAGAATGGTTTGGAAAATTCACTTGTTCGAACTGTCTAGTTGCTCTCCAACACTCCTTGGACCCTGGTCCAGCACTATCAGCCATGTCTGTACATTTGGCACGCGTTTTTAGCGGCTTGAACGGAAAAAATGCATTCGAGCAGTACATTTGGCGCTCAATTTTAGCAGCTCGAACGGAAAATTTCTGTTCGACCTCTTCTTTATGGTTTCAACCAATAAATAGATTCAAAATATATAGTTTTGGGAGTGAAACCATTTTTTTTAGCAGATTTATAGTAGATGACGTAATTTTTACGTCAAGTTACGTCATACCAAAACCTGCGCCTGGTGATGGTGATTCAGAATATATATGGGTTTGGGATGTAAGTGTAACCGTTTTCGAGTTATAAGAGGACAAACAGAGACGGTTTGCCATTTATAGTCTAGATATCCTTGCGCTATTATGTATCACTATGATAATAAGTGATAACAATAACATTAAAACATAATGCCTTGCTAGCAATATATACCTTGTAGCAGACGGTGAGCACCTTCACCACACACATCCTGTAGTGCCCTTGTCAAGCGGCAGGCTGTACACCTGCGCACGCAGGTTAACCTGGCAGCCAGCCGGTGTAAAAGAGGCCCGAGTTACCTGCCCTGGGGGACTCCGCTAGCAGCCGCTCACCTGGACTCACCTCTACCTGCCCGCTGCCTCGCCGACCTGCTTCTCTAGACGTCGCCTGCTCAGCCTACTGCAGCCCCCCGCACCTACCATCCTTACCACATGGTGCTTGCCTTCCCTGCTACTATGCCCCGAACGGGAACCGCCTTGTCATGGTGGGGGGGCTTGCATGGATTTGAGACCTGGTGAGCTAGACTAGCGGGGGCTTCGGCCCCTGCTCTGTCCCTATTTCGGGGAGAGAGGGCTTCCCATGCTAGAAAGGTCGCCAGTAAGAGCCCAGACTAAATGGTTCCCATGCAAAAGGCTGCCAATATGAGCTAACAGTGCCTTCCGCCAGAGGGACCACCCTCTAGGGGCTGTCCTGTGTTGGATGGTTGGGTGTCTGGGCAAGGAGAAGGTAGTCTCAGCACCGTCATGGGCAAACTTTCAGGCCATTGGGCTTGCCTTTTAAAACGAGTTGCCCCTTGGGGGACGAGCTACCCCGCCCACGGCGACTAGCGCTGGGTCCCCTTCCAGTAGGTAGTAGCTCTTGGCTCCTGGGGCCATTATAATGATAATAATGTTATATGGATAACGAAAAGCCCCTCTCTCTTCCTCAAACGGTGGTCGACCAGGACCTCGAGACATCACACTCTGGTCGAGGTTGTATGCAGAATCCTGCAAATAAGAGAAAACCCAGCAGGTCGGGTGTGGTGTCGACGAACCCTGTTAGTGGTTTGAACATGTTAATGTGGACTAATGTGCTTGCAACCCTTTCCGATGGTGCTATCCACTCAATTTTTAAGGGTTTTGGAGTGGTTCTTCGTATCCGAATCACCTATGACAGTGACTGCAGATCTAATCGGTGCTATATTACTTTTAATACGAATGCTGCTGCCAAAGCAGCTTTTGAGGCAAAAGATTTTCTGTCTGTAGGGGATACTCACTGTAAGATTCAGATGATGTGGTCCATAAATGTAGATGACAGTGATAATGACTACTGCCCTAACATCTACGATGATTCTGTAGAGCATGTCCCTAAGGAGCGTCACGTTCCTACACTCTTTTAGTTTGAGGCTTATTACAGGGAGGGATGTGGTAACCTCATCCATGCTTCTAGGTATCTGGAAAAAGAAATTGGATTACTGCCGATGGGCCACATACAAAAGTATGGTAAGGGTGTTTTAATCAGAGCCAAAGATCTTGTACAGGCCATGATGCTCCTCAATCTCCCCTGTCCTTCTGATTCCATCAAACCACATCGAACATTTAATTATAGCAAGGGGCATATATACAATGAGGACCTGTATGAATTCTCAGAAGAGGACATTCTTGCTATGTGCCCAGATAGTGTCCAACGAGAAACAAAGATGAAAGGCAGTAAAAATATGATCATCCTCACTTTCTATGGCTCGCATATCCCAGATCGCATTAACATCAACCCTACCTCTTTTGAGGTCAAGCCTTTTGTTGATCGTCCTTTACAGTGTTTCTGCTGTTATGAGTTTGGTCATGGGAGGAGGAACTGCATAAACCGTTCACGGTGTGGTAATTGTTCTGCTCTTGACTCACATCCTACTTCTGAGTGTCAGTCTTAAAGTTACTGCTTTTACTGCTGGGATGCTCAGAGATTCACTCTGCCACACGCTCTTCAAAAAGAAAACCCAAGTCAACTAAACTGCAACAGAGATATCTTCGTGGTTCATCTGAGAAAATTGACTCCATGGACGTTCCTCCTTGCAAAGCAACCGTCTCTGTAGACTCATCCATATTTTCCTCTCAATTTCACCAGAAGCGTTCTCGTGGTTCTGATGAATCTATTAATTCAACAGATGTTTCCCCTCGCAAGCTTCATATGGGAAGATCGAAAGGGCGAGAAGTGAATTTGGATGCCTCGGATATTGTAACTTAAAAAAATACAGTCTCTCTCTCCAATTGAGCAGCGGAATGATTCTTTCACATGTATTATGGATGTTGATGTATCTGCCTGTGTCAGTGATACCACTATTGTACAGGACAAGACCAAAGTGGTTGTTTCAACGAATATCCCTGCTTATATACCTTCACCTTCTTCTAACTTATCAGATGCTTCAGGGACTCGTCTACGGGTCCCAATTACTGCCCCAAGTACTACTCCTCGTGTTCGCTCTTCTTCCAGTGGCCATGGATTAGAGAAAACTTGTCGTTTGAGAGTGGAAAGTCCCTCCGTGGCATTGCCGTGGCTTACGTGCCTCTTGGGAGGAACTGCACATTCTTATCTCTCGCTTCTCTCCTGCATGTGTTTCTCTCCAAGAGACAATGCTTGGGGACTACATTCCTGCAAGTCCTCCAGTATACTCTGCATTTCATTCCAATTCATGTGCAGGGCAGGGTCACCAGGATGGTTCTGCCATCCTAGTTCGAACCGATGTTCCATGCACGAGCCTGGAGCTTGACACTCAGCTCCAGGCTGTTGCAGTTAAGGGTTTTATGGACCGCCCATACACTGTGTGCAGTCTATACCTTCCTCCCTGTCTTACAGTTAAGAGGGATGATTTCAACTGTTTCGTACGGAACATCCCCTCTCCCTTCATTTTATTGGGTGATTTTAATGGTCGTCATCCTCTGTGGGGTGACAGTTCGGTCAATCCCAGGGGATTTTTATTGGCTTCTTTTATGAAGAATGAGAGATTAGGGGTTTTAAATACGGGAGATGTTACGCATCTCAATATCCTTACTGGGAGTTTTATTGCCATTGACATTTTCCTCATCCAGTGCTCTGTTGGATTTTACTTGGAGTGTGTTGCCCGATTTATATGGTAGTGACCACTTCCCTATACTCTTGGAAAATAACAGGTTCGAACCGCAGTTTCGTCTTCCTTGGTGGAGAACAGAGAAGGCTGACTGGCAGTTATTTAGAGAGCTAACTTCTCCGGTCTCTTCTGTAGCAGATTTTGGTAGCTCTGACGAGGCTGTAACATATTTCACTGATAGGCTTCACTCTGCTGCTCTCATCTCTTTTCCTAAAACTCCTCGCCACTTTCCCAAATGTCCTGTCCCTTGGTGGCCACCAGTCTGCACCACTGCTGTGCAGGAGAAGCACGCTGCTTTCCTTCGACTTCGTCACAATCGTGGGGACCTAACTCTTTTAGAGGACTTCCGACTGGTAAGGGCTCGGGCTAGACGAGGTTTAAAAGAGGCATGACGTGCATCTTGGAAGACCTATGTGTCTTCAAATAATACTAAATCCCCGTTCATCCAAGTGTTCAGGAGAGTCCGTAAGATGGAAGGAAAGTTTTCTCCTAATCCTCCACCTCTTTTTAAGGTCAATGGAACTAAGATCATGGATAGTTTAACAGTGGCCAACACCATGGCAGAGGCATTTGCAAGAGTCTCCAGCCGTGACTCTCGACCTCTGGCTGTCAGTCATGAGTTGGGAGCCCAGGAGCGCAATGTCCTGGATTTCTCGGGAAACGAGAATGAAAGTTATAACCATATTTTCACCCTGAGAGACCTGCACTCTGCTCTCTCTCTCTCTGCAGTGACACTCCTCCTGGACCAGATAACATCCCATATGCAATGTTGTGACACTTGGGTGAGGAGGCAATCTCATTTCTTTTAGTTTTGTATAACAGAATCTGGCTGAAGGGTGTCTTCCCTTCTGGGTGGAGGGTTGCTACCATCTTTCTTTTCCACAAGCTGGGCAAGGACTCTAGTGTTGCCCTCAATTACCAACCTATCGCCTTAGAGAAAGCCTATGACACTACATGGCAATATGGCATCCTGCAGCAACTCCATGCATATGGCCTGTGAGGTCGCGTTCCACGCTTTCTTAAGGAGTTTCTCAGTGGTCGCAGTTCTTGTGTGAGGGTTGGTACAGCCCTATCAGCATCTGTTGCACAGGAGGAGGGCGTTCCCCAGGGAAGCGTTCTCAGTGTGATGATGTTTGCAGTAGCAATAAATACCATTGTCTCATCCCTTCCATACGGTATTGGACAACTCGATGTACGTTGATGACCTGGTTGTCTCGATTGATGCTTCCGTATGTCAGTGGCGAAGTGGCACATGCAGCTTGCCCTTGACAGGGTGTCACATTGGGTTGGTTCTCATGAGTTTCGCTTCTCTTCTGCCAAGAGGGTTGATATGCATTTCTGCCACATCTGAGGCATCCAGCCCGATCTGGACTTATTCATGTATGGTCATCGGATACGTTGTGTCGAGGAGACTCACTTTTTGGGTCTTCTTTTTGACAAACGTTTGACTTGGGTTCTCAATTTACCTTCACTTAAGGTTTCTTGCCTCCAGGCTCTTAACCTGTTCAGGGTCCTGGACCATACTTCCTGGGGGGCTGATTGGGCCACCCTCCTCCGCCTATACCATGCTCTTATTAGGTCAAACTCGACTATGGGTATGAGGTGTACTCCTCTGCCACGAATTGTTACTCTCCTGCAGCCTTCTTTTACTATTTTTAGTGATTCATTTAGTGCCTTGCAGGCATTGGGCAAGTTTAACTCTTCCCATCCCCTGGTGTTGGCCCTTCTCGAGTGACTTGTCCTCCTGGGTCGTCGTGGCTGCAAAGTCACATTTTGTTGGGTCATGGCTCATGTGGGTGTCAATGGGAATGAGCAGGCTTACGCCCTGGCTAAGGCTGCGGCCTCAAGTTCTCGGGCTCCTGCCAGGCGTCATCCCGTACCTGCAGTGGATCTTTGACCCTACATAGATGCTGCTGTTTGTTCCTGCTGGCAGGAAAGATGTGGCATCCGCCAGCACCTGGGTTTGTGGAGCTACAGCAGCCTGTCCCACCGGTGGAATATGGTTCTTGCCCGTCTCTGCATTGGCCACTGTGACAACTGGAAGAACCCAGCTGTAGAAAACGTCAAAGGGACTAACTACATGTGTACGAGCCTACACAGTGTGAACGACCCAGGTGCTGTTTAGTTGTTGGTTGGGAATGTTGTGAAGCTGAAACCTGTGTTGGACTTCTTCCCGAATCAAGAAATTGGCTCAACGAAGATGACGAGGGAAGTGTGAGGAGAGAGGTCAGGCAGTCTAGATCTGCACACGGGAGAGGATACAACCTGTACTTACGAGTGTTCTTGTGTAAAAGCCGGCTCGAGTACTGGGTGATGTGATATGGCTTAACCACTGAGTGTTTGTGACATTAATTAAGTGTTATTATTTTAACTATGTAGGGAGTTGACTGGTGAAGGCTACTGAGAGGTAATGTTATTATTGTAACTATTATTTGATGACCTAATTGTAACTATTTATTATTTTGTGTCTTTTGTTTGTAACAAGCAGTGGGTGGTTTGGAACCTATTATTAAATACCTGGGTAATGATAAATGTAAACCTTGGGATAATATACTCTTGTATTTATTTTGGTTGTTTTGTTGCAAAGTTGATAGGTTTCCTAAGTTTGAAGGCATTGTAATTATCGAGTGTGTCACTGTGTAAGTGCAACACACGTTACGTTTCTAGAGGAAAGGTAATCAGCCTAGATCATAACTGATCAACTAGGGACGTAACCCCACACACTATTGACTCATGGTATTTCTAATGGAGAGGGCACCCCTCCCTATTGTGATGATTGTGTGGTGCTTATGACAGTGCAGTATCTTCTTGTTGAGTGTCCCAGCCTAGGGGACCTTTGCCGTATGCACCTCTCTGAGTAACGGGTGGGTGACGGTTCTTACAGTCTCTCACAGGTGCTCGGGGAGGAGGCTTGTAGTGTGGGAGGAAACACCCTCTCCTATGTGGAGAAGGCTGGCTACCTCCACAAATTGTGAATTTTATGATATTTATGGCTTCTTAGATAGTTCAATGTTTTTAATTAGGATTCTTTTATATATTTTACTTAAGTTGTTGTTGAAGTTCCTCAAGCTGTCTGGCCGAGCAGCCCCGAGCTAATGAGGAAGGTCATGGCCTGAATCGGGCTTTCCCACGATGCCCTCAGAGAGTGTATGTTGTGTTGTTGGCTAGTGTGGTTGTGTACATTGCAGTCTTCCATAATGTGTTTAATAGAATGGGGTGCTGTGTTGCACCCTGGACAAGCATCCAAAATGGCTCCATCCAGCTTCTTCTGATGTGTCAGAAGGGCCATGTGGTGGCCACACTGCAGCCTGGCCAGGTTGACTCTGTCCTCACGGAGAAGGGAGGATTCAGATGGGTGGATGTCAGGAGGTCGTGCATGCAGCTTTGTGTTGTTTTTGAGTGTTTGGATGGACTGATGAGTGATTTGAGTATGGATATGTTTCTGGAGATTGGTTTGGAGTGGGCAGGGTGTGTATGTGTGGGTTTATTGCCATGTAGTGTAGGCTACAGCAGGTGTTTGTGTGCCTCTCATGTCAAGATGATCCTTGATTTTGAGGACTTTGGTTTCTTGGTGTAGGTGGTGTGTAGGTGTGGTAGCTGTGCAGCCTGTGATTGTCTTTAGGGCTCTGTTCTGTATGGTCTGAAGTGTGTTGATATGAGTCTCAGCGAGGTTTGAGGCCCAGGCAGGGCTTGCATAATCCATCAGTGATCTGATATATTGTTTGGATACTGTGATTGTGGTTTCTTTGTTGTGTCCAAATGTTGTGCTGGCAAGTGATCTGAGGGCTTTAGGCCTTTGCATGCATTTGTTTTTGATGGCCATGATATGTTGTTTGAATATCATGGATGTATTGTATGTTATGCCAAGTATTTTGTGTGTGTGTGTGGTATAGGTGTGTTGTTTATGGTGAGGTGTGGTGTGTAGCGGTGTTCTGCGTTCCAGTTGGTGAGAAGGGTGGCAGTTGACTTGTTGGGTGCTATTGTGCTATTGTTGTGAACCAGGCATTAAGTGTGTTGAGGTAGTGTTGGAGGATGTGAGTGGCTGTGTCTGCATTTCGGTGTGTACAGTTGGCTCCACTTCCGCGTTTACCACATTGCGTTGCCAATGTTGAGCTAGCCTACCCAGAAATATGTATCCCGAACCACGTGTCATCATAATGGGAAACACTCATTACCGAGTGAGATGGAAAGAGGAGTTGGGTTGGGGGGAGTGATTCAGATACCATGTGAGTGTATGAAAATCATCTTCAGTTTTCGGACACTGCTCACGTCGACACTGGTGATTGGTTCAACAAATAGCGATGGTGTCATTCGCTACAAGATTATTACATAATTATTTTCTAGAGACCATCTTTATCGTAGTCATAATTTTATTTACTTGATGTTATATGTTATTTACCTTTGCACCTTTTGAGTATATTTAATTCAAGTTCTCTCTCTCTCTCTCTCTCTCTCTCTCTCTCTCTCTCTCTCTCTCTCTCTCTCTCTCTCTCTCTCTCTCTAGCGTCTGAATGTCTGGCCTAGTCATTTTCTCTGATGACTTTATCAGGGTAATAAAATGTCCTGCCATATTGCATTGGTTGAGCATGTATAAAAATATCACATATTTCTTTTTTGGGCCTGAGTACATAATATTGGATTGATCATTTTCGGCTACACACAGAATGATAATGAAGGTGATGAGAAGGAGAGTGAGGTGGGAAAGTGGAGGAATAGAGTGAAGGTGCTGGGAAGGGGAGGGGGACATGGATTGATCGAGGACATGGTGCGGGAGATGAGACAGAGTGATTATTGGGTAAATATGACTCTCCACTACAAAACACAATCCTTTGGTAACCATTAACGCAAAACGGTCTATCAGAAAATGTCTTGACTGCTGCCGAATAACGAAATTAGCCTTACTTATAATATCTCCCAGAACCATTATGATCTTTCTTCCTCGTCATTTGCTTCAAAAAGCTAAACCATTGAGCACATCCATATCATATTTAAAAGTGAACGTTAGTACCTTATCTGTCCTTAATAGAAGACACCTAACACCTGCGGACTATGCAAGGAAAGAAAGCCGGATGACTGTGTTCAGTTGGTATTGCCTTGTGTAAACGTTACACTGTTATATTGACAAGATATATACAGGTATTAATTCATTATAAGATCTATGAAAACTACGTTTATCGTTCTCAAGTTAGTCTCACTTACAATACTACAATTGTTTACCACGACAAAACATAGCGACAACAAAATTATATTCATGAAGTGGGTGGTGTTTGGACACGACCTTTAACGATTATGAATGTTTTCGTAATGATTATTCCCTTTCCTTTTCTTAGTAATCGGCTGAGTAAGAATCATTACAAAACTCACAAAGAAAGCATTTATTAATCATCAGTAATTGCTGACGTGTGAATGTTATTGCTACGTAAAGTTTGTCATAATTTTCTATAATAAAGCAAATCTCTTTGAATGTAGCATTCTCTTGGATTTAAATATCAGAAGAAAAATTGTTAAGGTGACAGTCGGGTTTGTTGTCTTATAATCTCAGGTATTTACTGTTGTTGTTGTTGTAGTTCCCCAGACTGTCTGGCCGAGCAGTCCCGAGTCTGCTTGACCGAAGCCGCGCAGATGCTCGGACCCCCAAATGGGAGTCAGGGTGATAGTGAGATCTGTTTTTTCGAAGGCAACAGACGAGGGGACTGCCGGTTCACGGGTATGTACAGTCGGCGGCAGAAGTCCTGTCGCCTCACCTGCTTCACCGAGACGCACAGTGTTCATGGACTCGAGAAATACCCATGTTTTTACACCTAATAATCTCGAGTCTATGAACATTAAGTGTTTCGGTGAAGCAAGTGAGGCGACAGGACTTTTGCCGCCGACTGTACCCCCGAGCCAACATTCCCACTGTCTGTAGTCTCCCTTGTTGTGCCACCCAATCGGGCGATCTCGTCAGCTACCCAGAAGGAATGAGAAATAGTAAGAGAAACAGACAGAACAGGCCAGGGTATGGTAGAGGATGCCAAATTCCTCATTTCTAGATAGTACCAGCCCTCACCAGTGGGAAGGGGTGATAGAGAGGTGGGACAGCAAGTACGAAGGAAAGAAAAGGAACGGAGGGATAGTTGAAGAACTGAAAAGGATTGGCTGGGGCCGAAGGGACGCCATAACCCTTGAAGTACTGCCCACGTCACCGCAGGCAATACTTCCCTTACGGGGTGGTATTTACTGTAATACTTCTCTCCCTCTCCAATAATAACACTTGATCACTGTTGAAGCTTTCCCTTTCAAACCCAACACCTTTTTCCATCTCACGAGCTAGTGAGGGATTCGCATCATGATAAAACTGGGTTCGGGATTCAAATTTCTGGATGGCCCAACATTGGCAACGCAAAATGGTAAACGCGGAAGTGGAGCCAACTGTACATGTGAGTGTTATGTCGTCTGCGTAGGAGGCTATGTGTATTTGTGGTGCCTGGGGTGTTGGTAGGTCGTGCATGTATAGGTTGAAAAGGGTGGGTGAGAGTACAGAACATTGGGGGACAACATTTGTAACACCCCTATTTTATATGTATTGTTATTTAGGATATTTACGGGTATTATATATTTATATGTATTAGAATAGGTTTTTAGTGTAAGATTGTAGGCTGAGATTATCACTGACGAATAATCTCGGTGGTGTGCTTCTTCAACACAAAATGAGTGTAAGATTGTAGGGAGTAGCCAGGCTGAGATTATCACTGACGAATAATCTCGGTGGTGGGCTTCTTCAACACAAAATGTTAATATGAGGAAAATAGAAGTAATGATTATAGTTAGACAAATAGGTTAAAAAGAGGAATAATTGAAACTTAGGTAGATTGATAGGGATAGAGAAATACGTGGTGATTTAAGAGGTGAATGTAAAATAATTTATTGGAGACAGGGAATAACCTGCATTTATAATAATAATGTATAATTACGAAGCTAACATTCCTATACTGTTACCGGCATTTAATTGTAACTTACTTAGAAAATTAATTAGATTAGTTAGGAACTGAAGTCGGGACAGTACATTTTCTTGTTGGCGGAACAATACATGCCTTGAATATGTAAATTACAGTAATATAAAACTTTAAACAAGGGAGAATGCAATGTATTTGAGCTCAATAATATGTTTAAATCATGTTGGGTAACTATATACCCCAGTAAGGGTGGAACTGATGGATTTGCCAGAAATTGAGATACGTTGGTCACTACTTGGCTTGGGGGGGGGGGGATTGAGGGAGATGACGAGGCAGTACCATGCGTTGCTTCTTCCTCATTCTGATCTCGTCTTTTGCTGGTGACGGGTAAGAGCTCAAACTCGCTCTCATCATAAATATTGCAGTGTGAATATAGTGTGGTGAATCTATTAGTCCCGTGATGGGATATAACTAACTAAAGAATATTGTGTGTTCACATTCAGACATAGTAAGTAAAGTATGTTGTTTTTTTCTCAAGCTCATTCTGATCTCGTCTTTTGCTGGTGACAGCCATTATAGCATTCTCCCTTGGTGTTTAGTGAACCACGTGGTACCAAAGAAAATTAAGAACATTTGCTGGCAATTTTATCTTTTCATTATTATAGTATTGAGATTAGGATGTGATTTTTTTTTATTGTATTAACTATATTGCGGCCTTGTTGTGAAAAAGTTATTACTAGGAATTATTTGGGATATTATTGGGATATTACACTTCATGTAATATTTTTTTTTATATATGTACTTAGCTCTGTCAACTGGCGAGACGAGGAATGGTTCCGGTCCTAGTTGACAGAACGGGGAGTAGGAAATATTAGCAAGGGAGGGGGGAACAGAAATTATCTTTATATTGTTTTGTGTTCGCAAAATAGGTTGATAAAAATAAACGAGTTTTTAATTGTCTGAGTATTTCCGTCACCGATATAACAAATAGACTGTGTACCTATATAGATGTTAGTTCTCAATTCACAACACTGATCGTACCCCCGTTAAAATTGTAGTCTGGGTTGCTTACTCGCGAGCCTTCTTAACGTAACGTTACGCTACCCTTCCGATGTGTGCTTACTTGGTTCCTCTGATCGACTTTGGTCTGGTGGTGGCAGCGTTTACCCAGTACTGGAGAGGAGCGGGACTTGTCCTTTGTATGATTTATTTTTGGTATTCGCAAGGCGAGTCCTGTTCCTCATCGGTATCTTGTTTTTTTTTTCCAGACCAAGTTGATACAACTGGTGTTTTTTTTTTTTTTTTTTTTTGAAGGCAGTGGGTTTTTGTTTCCCTCCAAGAGTAAAGTAAGGGGGCAAAAATACCAGCTTTTACACATTGGTGAAACTTTTAATGTTAAATGACTAACCAGCAAATGTAACATGGGCTACTCTTCCTCCCAGGAAGTTGGCCAGCCATCTTTTTGTATTATTGTGCATATTTGTGTTGTATATTTTGTTTGTGAGGTTGTGGTGGGGGATGACATCAAATGCTTTATTAATGTCCAGTGTAACTAGGAGTGTTTTGTGTGGGGGTTTATCTGAGTTGATGCCATCATAAATTCTTTGTGTGAGGTCTGTAAGAAGAGTGTTTGTTGAGTGTATTGGTCTGAAACCATGTTGTGAGGATGCAAGGGGGATGTGTGGTGTGATTAGTCTAATGATGAGGGGTTCAGTAACTTTGGAGGGGGTACAAAGGAGGGTGATGAGACGGTGTGATGAGGGTAGTGTGGGATCCTTGTTGGGTTTGGGGATAGTGATGATGTTCCGTGTTTCCAGATGTTGGGTAATATGTTGTGTGAGTAGCTGTAGTTTTGCTATATTAGTGAGTGGTCCAAGGTGTTTGAGGTGTATGTTACTGATGTTCGCAGGGCCACAGGCAGGTGAGTGTTTTAGGTTGTGGATGATGTGATTTATATGACAGTTTTTGAATGGTGTATAGTCTGGGTCAGTGGGGGTATATCTCTTACGTCTAATGATTTGTCGGTCTTCAGGGTGAGAGTGAAGGTGGCTGACGTGAGAAAAATGCTGGATGAGGGTGTTTGCTTGTTGTTTGTTAGAGGGTATGGTGTCTGTTGTTATGATGGCTGTATGTGATTGTGTAGTGTTGCTGTTGGACAGTGTGATGCTGCTTAGTGTTTTGTATAGTTTGCTGGTGTTTGTTTTATGGTCAAGTGTGTTAACCCTTTGCCAGTTTAGTGTTTTTTTTTTCTTTAATTTTATTGTTTTTTTTTTGTATTTAGTGCTTGTATTTGGTGTACTGTGTGTTGTGTAAGAGGAGTTGGGGATGTGTGTTTAAGTGTGTCTCGTTGTCTGATGAGGTCTTGAATTTCTGTTGTAAAGTTGGGGTTGTATTTTCTTCTGTTACCTCTCGGGATGTGATGTTTGTCTGCGTTTTGTATAATTGTATTGAATTTTTGAACAGCTATGTTGATGTTTGTGATGGGTGTACTGTTCAGTGTTTCAAAGAGTTGTCCTGTTTCAGTAGTGAAGGCTTCCCAGTTGGCACTTTTGTAGTTTGTGTCTGTGTGTCTGTGACCAACTGGGGTGATTCTTGTTTTTCTGGTGACTATGATTGGGAGGTGGTTAGAGCCGAGGGTTCTGACCACCCTCCATGATGTTCTGGGGGCGAGGTTGGGGGAGCAGAAGGATATATCGGGAGAGGATGGTTGGAAGAGGGCTTGGTGAAAGATATGAGTGTGTTGTTGTGGGTTGTTTAATGAAATGAAGCTGTCTGTTTGTGAGAGAATTTCAAGCCCTCTGTCTGTGTCTGGGTTGTTGACATACCAGGCCGACGTCTTGGCGTTGAATCACCACCCAGGATGAGGTCAGGTTGGTTAGTGATATGTCTGAGCTGGGGGGAGAAGTTTTGGAGAACTGTTGGGCTGGTTTGAGGGGAGATATATAAATTTGCAATTGTGATGCTTGATGATTTCCCAGTGTGGACTTTAATTGCTTGGATTTTACTTAAGTTAATTAATCAGGTTATTTTAGTATAAATGTGCCTTTTAGTTTATATGTCCTTTTAATCATGCTGCCTATCCCTTGTGGGTGGTGAAGCCTGTTTGGTGTGTGTACATATTATATTAATGATGCAGGTGACCATTTTATGTTGGGCGGTATATGACCCTAGCTGCTGTGCCGCCAGATGCCTAGTGGCATCTATTATCAATCAATCAATTCCCTGTTACTACGTGCCCCTCGCCTCCTCATATTGTCCAGCGTGATAGAGTGTACCAATACAACTGTGAAGCTACATCAATAAAGTATTACTGTGTACTCTGCGAGTTTACCACCCAACTAGTAACCTACCAAGTTGTTACAATTGGTGACCCCGGAACTCAACTCGCAGGCACAACCTACTCCAACAACTAACAACCCATCAAAGCTTCACCAACGGTTCGTCGAACGAAGAACAACCCAGCGGCACAACCTACTCCAACAACAAACAACCCACCAAATCTTCACCAATGTCGCGTCAAATGAAGAACAACCCAGTGAACCTCCTCTTTCTACAACAACACAACTCATCAAAGCATCACCAACGTCTCATCGAACGTAGATACAACCAGCGGCCCTCTAACAACCATCGCGTCCATAATCCTCTACATTCCCCCCCCCCCAATTATCCAACATACCCTCCACACATTTATCGTCTCCCTCTAAAAACTCCCTAATAATTATAGTTTATTTCCTTTCCTCCCCACGTGCCCTTCAACTCCTTTGTTCACCTCCACCTTACCCACCACGTGTGCTCCACCGCTCTTCCACTTTCTTACCAATGTGATTGCTCTCCTATTTTAGCACTATTTTCTCCACACCATGTGTTTCCCTCCAGTATTTCCTTTCATTTTAATTTCCCCCATACCTTATTTATTCCGTATTGTACCTTAATTTCTGTCTCATCACGAGCCCCTTCCATTGTTTCACGTATCCTCTAGTCCCTTTGTTGCACCACATTCTTCCGCCACATGTTCCCTCCCACATTTCGTACTTACCCTATAACTTCCTTTTCTATTTTCTATTCTCTCCACGTCCCCCTCCCCTCATACCTTCATGTACCTTCCATTTTCTTTGTTTCCTTACGCTCTTCCCTCCACGTGTTTCCCCTCACCCAAAGATCTTACACAGGCCATGATGCTCCTCAATCTCCCCTGTCTTTCTGATAGCATGTTTGAATCTATCAAACCACATCGAACATTTAATTATAGCAAGGGGCGTATATATAATGAGGACCTGTATGAATTCTCAGAAGAGGACATTCTCGCTATGTGCCCAGACAGTGTCCAATGAGTAACAAAGATGAAAGGCAGTAAAAATATGATCATCCTCACTTTCTATGGCTCGCATATCCCAGATCGTGTTAACATTAACCCCACCTCCTTTGAGGTGAAGCCTTTTGTTGAGCGTCCCTTACAGTGTTTCTGTTGTTAAGAGTTTAGTCATGGGAGGAGGAACTGCACCAACCGTTCCAGGTGTGGTAATTGTTCTGCTCTTGACTCACGTCTTACTTCTGAGTGTCGGTCAGAGAGTTACTGCTTTTACTGCAGGGATGCTCACCCCTTACGTTCTCGCCAATGTAAGATGTACCTCCATGAGCAGGATATCCTCCACTTGGCTAATACCCAATTCATCAGCATTGGTAGTGCCAGACAGCAACTCAACTTCAGGCGTAAGAAGGAAGGTGGTGTGAAGACATACGACTCCTCCCTTCGCCCTAAATCGGTTGCAGCACCCTCTCAACTCTCTCAAGAAGTGGCTGCTTCTTTCTCTAGGGGGACCGTTTCTAAGGTTTCACTACATAATAGTTTCTATGTCTTTGAAACTTTATCAGACACTCATTCTGGTGACCCTTCAACTGATGATAATTCTCAGATTTTAGCTAAGGTGTCCTTGTGGTAGAGGTTCACGCTGCCACACGCTCTCCAAAAAGGAAACTTAAATTAGCTAAACTGCCAAAGAGACGCCTTCGTGGTTCCTCTGAGGCACTTGACTCCATAGATGTTCCTCCTGGTAAGGCAACCGTCTTTGTGGACTCTTCCATAGTTTCCTCTCAATTTCACCAGAAGCGTTCTCGTGGCTGTTGAATCTGTTGAATCAAGAGATTCAACAGATGTGCCCTCTCGCAAGCTTCCTTCGGGATCATCAGAGGGGCGTGAAGTTAATGTTAATGCCTCGGATGTTGTGACTTCAAAAGATTAAGTTTCGCTTAGCTTGAACAGCGACGTGATTCTACCACCTGTATTATGGATGTTGATGTATCTGCCTGTGTCAGTGATACCACTGCTGTACAGGACAATACCAATGTAATTGTTTCTAAGAATATCCCTGCTCATATACCTTCACCTTCTTCTAACATATCAGATACTTCAGGGACTCGTCTACGGGTCCCAATTACTTCCCCAAGTACTACTCCTCGGGTTCGCTCTTATTCTAGTGTCTCAGAATTAGATAACACTTATCGTTTGAGTAAACCCTCAGGTCAAGATGGTAATGGGAATTACCTACATGAGGCTTCCCAAAAATCAGTACTAAAGTAACACTGTTCAAGGTCCTTCAGTGGAATTGCCGAGGCTTGCGTGCTTCTTGGGAGGAACTGTGCATTCTTCTCTCTAGCTTCTCTCCTGCATGTGTTTTTCTCCAAGAGACAATGCTTGGGGACTACATTCCTGCCAGTCCCCCAGCATACTCTGCATTTTATTCCAATTCATTTGAAGGGTAGGGTGACCATGGTGGCTCTGCCATCCTAGTTCGCCGAGATATTCCATGCACAAGCCTGGAGCTTGACAATCCGCTCCAGGCTGTTGCAGTTAAGGTTTTTATGGAACGCACTGTCCTGGATTTCTCAGGGAACGAGAATGAAAGTTATCACCATATATTCACCTTGAGAGACCTGCATTCTGCTCTCTCTCTCTGTGACGACACTTCTCCTGGGCCAGACAACATCCCATATGAAATGTTGCGACACTTGGGTGTGGAGGCGATCTCATTTCTTTTAGCTTTGAATAACAGAATCTGGCTGGAGGGTGTCTTCCCTTCTGGGTGGAGGGTTGCTACCATCCTTCCTTTCCCCAAGCTGGGCAAGGACTCTAGTGTTGCCCTCAATTTCCGACCAATTGCCTTGACCTCCTCTCTCTTTAAACTATTTGAGAAGATGGTGGATGTCAGACTGGTATACTTCTTGGAATGGGGTGATTGCACAAGGCCTGCAAGGCACTACAGGAATTGCTAAAAATAATAAAAGAAGGCTTAAGGAGAGTAAAAATCACTTGGAAGGCATATGAAATGGCCGAGAGCTCGGCAGTAAAAATTGACATGACAGAAGGGAGCCTGCCACCATGGCCAAAATCAGGAAAGACAACTCCAAAGCCAACTCCAGCATCAGACTTTGACCCATCAGTGTACACAAGGAGGGACTCCCTGTGAGTGAAGGCATGTTCTAAAAAGAGGGAACGAGCCACTGGAGGAGGAAGGGATTCCTTCTTGTCTGTAAAGCAGGTGCAGGGGAAAACTTCTGGAAGCCATGGAGCCACCCTGGGGACCCCTTATAGGACAAATCTGGAAGTCATCAATGCCCATCTCCTCCATAGCCTTCCTGACCTGGAAGCCAAAGGGCCATGGTGTACAAGAATGTAAAAGGTAGTACTGGGCAAAATATCAGATGACACCGCCAAGCAGGGAAGGGAGTCAGGAAGTCGATGTAATCAATGCCAACAACGAACCATCAAGGACTGGCGACGGAGATCAAGAGGTGGCTCATTAGCGTCCACCAGGAGACTGGGGATTGGGGACGACCTAAAGGCTCCAGTTGCCAGACAAACTCCAGCCTGATGAACAGTTTTTTTTTTTTTTTTTTTTTTTTTTAATTAATTGCGCCGTAGCGTCAATCAACAGGCAGGCAACAATACATACGGGTAGGCGGGACCCATGAGAATACAATGACTACAACCACACATACACACGCACACACACACATCACACACACACATCACGAAAACATAACAGAATAGAGCACAAGGATTCAGACAAATATTTACACTATGACCTATTTAAATCCACAAAAACGAGGGTGGCGTACCAGAAGTTCCTCCAGAACCTGGTGGTTCAGCAGGTGTCGACAAACCACATCAAGTGGCAGGCCCCGGGGAAGCAAGTGTCGGACAGTGGGGCAGGCCAGGCAATAGTGCTCTACAGTGTTAGCACGAGGTGCTCAACACAAGCGACACTCAGTGAAGGGAGGCTCACCCTGCATCCCAGCAACCTGCCACGGTGGCCGGTAGCCAAGCCTCAAACGAGCAGAGACTACATTGTGCCTCCGAACCATGAGGCCTCGACGACGGTAGGAATATTTGTGACGGTAGACAGACTCATAATGTGTGATGGAGATGCTGAAGGGCCTCTCTGCATCCCTGCGTCGCCGTACAGGGAGGAGAGCGGCGGAGCGGACTTTAGAGAGGTAACATGTCAGGGAGAGAGGACGTCCAACACCACGAGGAGGCAGATGGCAGGCTTCCTTTGCGAGTCTGTCAACTGTACCATTGTGACGTAATCCTACATGGGATGGCACCCATAAAAATTTGACAGTCAAGTTACGATGACGCAATAAGGACAACAGTAGAGTGTGTGGGCTGAACACTAGAGAGAGAATGAAGGGCAGGTCTGGAGTCACAAAAAATGGCAGCATTCACTCCACGTTGACAAACAAGACTAACAGCATCCAGAATGGCATACAGTTCACAAAAAGTTGAGCTAGAGTGGTTACAGAGACGACGGCCAACCCAGCCCCCTGGAGGTGACTCCATGTCAGGTGAGAAAACGGCACAACCTGCTGCACCATCCACTTGCAATGAGCCATCAGTGTAGAGGTAGTATGGATCTGTGATGGAGGATGTCACTGTTTCTATATGTTCCAGAGCCAACTGCCGCTGTAGAGAAGGCAGTTCCGACTTGGAAGTAGGTGTGAAGCTCACATCAGGTGTTGGTAGCATCCACGGAGGGGGTCCTGGGGGGACGTTGGCCACCATTATATCTATATTAAGACTATGGAGCATAGAGGAAACAGACCTTATAAGAGTATTTCCAGCAGGCAGTATGGGAGGGACCGGGTAGTTTGGTCTAAGAGAAGTCCTGACTAACTGAGAGTAATGAGGTGAAAGATGTGGGAAATGGAGGCACTTGACAGTGAAGCAAGTAACATTAGAATAAATTCTCTCCACTAACGGGGGAAGACGCAACTCACGCTGCATGTTCACTATCCTGGTCGACATTGGACAACCGAAAATTATTCTCATTGCTCTATTCTGAAATTTTTCTAAAGTTTCAAGAGCAGCCCTGGGAAGTTGAATCAAAGCAGGTGAGAGGTAATCAACAACTGAACGGATAAAAGCAATATAGATAGTCCTGGCTACTGGGATGGAGATGCCCGAGGAGTTGTTAGTGAGCCATTGAAGTGGTGTAAGTCGGCGCTGGAGACGACCCAATAAGTCCTGGACAATGGGATGGTCTTGAGGTCTGGCAGGGACAATTGGCCAAATATTGACTGGTGCGCCCAGGTAGCGATACTGGGAACACATGGGAATGACAGTCCCTCCAATGGTGAACACTGGCCGAGCTTGAGGAAGGCGGCAGGTGAATATTCTGCTCTTATCTGGGGAGACAATAATGCCACAGTGAGAGGACACAGAGAAGGAGTCAAGAAACCGCTGGAGATCCCTTGGTGAGGTAGAATGAACACAGATATCATCAGCATAGCACGTAATTGTAGTTCCAGGTATATCAGGGAGAGAAGTGAGCAGCCGATGCATCAGAATATTAAATAACAATGGGCTGAGAACACCCCCTTGAGGCGTACCAAGATGAAAACTGTGCAAAGGACTGAGCGCACCACTGAAAAACACACGGGAGGTCCTGTTACTCAGGTAGCCCCGAATCCACCGTAATAGATTACCCTTTATCCCAAAGTCAACCAGTTGATCCAAAATGACGTCTCTATTAGCAACATCGAAGGCACTTCGAAGGTCAATGAAGGCCACCACACTGTCCCTGTTAAGGCGAGTGTACAGGTCAACTAGGCAGTGGTGTGTGCTCCGTTGGGGAAGGAAACCATACAGCCATGGAGAAAGGCGATCTTCCAGTCTGTACATGAGATGATTGAGTAAGATTCTCTCCATAACTTTACAAAAACAGGAAGTCAGGGAAATAGGCCTGAACTTCTCAGTGCCGGGCTTAGGGATGGGTATTATTGTGCTGCTGGTCCAGGCTCGTGGTACACAACCATCACGAAGACAAAGATTGTACAGTAGAAGTAGAGGGTTCCCAGGAACTTGTTGAAGTAGGCGCAGCACAGCATAAGTAATACCATCATCACCAGGGGAAGAAGCTCTACCCCGAGAGAGAGCACGTCGCAACTCCTCCTCAGTTATCACCTCTGCATCATCGTCATCATCTTGCAACAGAGCAGACATTAGACGTAGCCGAGAACAGGGTTTAAGACTCTGAGACGGGCATCGGTGGCAGAGGAGTACACCTTACACCCATAGTCGAGTTTTGACCTAATAAGAACATGGTATAGGAGGAGGAGGGTGGCCCGATCAGTTCCCCAGGATGTATGGCTCAGCACCCTCAACAGTTTAAGAGCCTTGAGGCAAGAGACCTTAGGTGTACGTAAGTGGGGAACCCAAGTCAAACGTTTGTCAAAAAGGAGACCCAAAAAGTAGTTCTCGTCGACACAACTAATTCGACGACCATACATGAATAAGTCCGGATCAGGGTGGACACCTCGGATGTGGCAGAAGTGCATAGCAACTGTCTTGGCAGGAGAAAATCGAAACCCATGAGACCTAGTCCAACGTGACACTCTGTCAAGGGCAAGCTGCATGTGCCGCTCTGCCACTGACATATGGGAAGCAGCAAACCAGACTGCCATGTCGTCAACGTACATCGAGTTGGCTATACCGTCTGGAAGGGATGAGGCAATGGCATTAATTGCTGCTGCAAACAATGTGACACTGAGGACACTTCCCTAGGGGACGCCCTCCTCCTGTGCAACAGATGCTGAGTGGGTTGTACCAACCCTCACAGGAAAACTGCGACCACTGAGAAACTCCTTAAGAAAACGTGGAAGATGACCCCGCAGGCCATATAAATGGAGTTGCTGCAGGATACCATATTGCCATGTAGTGTCATACGCTTTCTCTAAATCAAAGAATACACAGACAAGGTGTTGATATCGTGCAAAGGCCTCACATGCAGCAGCTTCCAACCTGACCAGAACATCTGTAGTGAAACGGTGTTTACGAAAGCCAGACTGGGATGGAGACAGAAAATCACCCCGTTCCAAGAAGTATACCAGTCTGACATTCACCATCTTTTCAAATAGTTTACAGAGTCAGGAGGTCAAGGCAATTGGTCGGTAATTGAGGGCAACACCAGAGTCCTTGCCAGGCTTGAGGAAAGGAAGGATGGTAGCAACCCTCCACCCAAAAGGGAAGACGCCCTCCAGACAGATTCAGTTATATAAAGCTAAAAGAAATGAGATTGCCTCCTCACCCAAGTGTCACAACATTGCATATGGGATGTTGTCTGGCCCAGGAGAAGTGTCGCTGCAGAGAGAGAGAGCAGAATGCAGGTCTTTCACGGTGAATATATGGTTATAACTTTCATTCTCGTTCCCTGAGAAATCCAGGACAGTGCGCTCCTTGGCTCTTAACTCATGCCTGACAGCCAGAGGTCGAGAGTCACGGCTGAAGACTCTTGCAAAAGCCTCTGCCATGGTATTGGCCACTGTCAAACCATCCATGATCTTAATTCCATTGACCTTAAGTACAGGTGTAGAACTAGGAGAAAACTTCCCCGCCATCTTACAGACTCTCCTGAACACTTGGGTGAGTGGAGTTTTAGTATTAATTGAAAACACATAGGCCTTTCAAGATGCACGTCGTGCCTCTCTTAAAACTTGTCTAGTCCGAGCATTTGCTCATCGGAAGTCCTCTAAAAGAGTTGGGTCCCCACGATTGCGAGACAGCGAGAAAATGCAGCTCGCTTCTCCTGCACAGCAGTGGTGCAGACTGGTGACCACCAAGGAACAGGACGTTTGGGAAAGTAGCCAAAAGTTTTTGGGATAGAGTTGAGAGCAGCAGAGTGGAGCATATCAGTGAAATATGTTACAGCCTCGTCTGAGCTTCCAAAATCGACTACAGAAGAGACCGAAGAAGATAGCTATCTAATAAACTGCCAATCAGCCTTCTCTAATTTCCACCTAGAAAGACGAGACTGTGGTGCGTACATGTTACATTCTAATAGTATATGGAAATGGTCACTGCCATATAAACCAGGCAACACTCTCCAAGTAAAATCCAACAGAGCACTGGGTGAGCAAAGATAAATGTCAATGACGGTAAAAGTCCCAGTAGGGCAATTAAAATGTGTCACATCTCCCGTATTTAAAACCCCTAATCCCTCATCCTCAATAAAAGAAGCCAATAAAACTCCCCTGGGGTTGACAGAACTGTCATGACACAGAGGATGACGACAATTAAAATCACCCAAATAAATAAAGGGAGAGGGAAGGTCCCGTACAAGACGGTTGAGATCACCCCTCTCAACTGTAACACTGGGAGGAAGGTATAGACTGCACACAGTGTACGGGCGGTCCATAAAATCCTTAACTGCAACAGCCTGGAGTGGAGTCTCAAGCTCCAGGCTCGTGCATGGAATATCTCGGCGAACTAGGATGGCAGAGCCACCATGGTGACCCTGCCCTTCAAATGAATTGGAATTAAATGCAGAGTATGCTGGAGGACTGGCATGAAAGTAGTCCCCAAGCATTGTCTCTTGGGGAGAAACACATGTAGGAGAGAAGCTAGAGATAAAAACGCGCAGTTCCTCCCAAGAAGCACGCAAGCCACAGCAATTCCACTGAAAGACCTTAAACAGTGTTACTTTAGTACTGATTTTTGGGGAGCCTCACGGAGGTACAGCTAGTCACACTCCCGTTAGGCCCACCCAGCGTTGTCAACATTGGCCGAGATAACCCCGAAACACTAGTTGTGAGCTCTGCTCGCTCGAACCATTCACTGTTGGGAAGGAGAAGTATGGAGGGATTTGAGGAGGGTATGGGGGTGCCTATACAAGAGAGGTAAGAAATTATTCTTGGGGGAGGTGAAAAATGAGTGGAAGCTTTAATAAAAGTACGAAAATACACCCGGTTATCAATTATTTATATACCGATATTCGTGTCAATTATTAACATCATTAAAGGTAAGATTAACTTTTTCATATTATGATGTAACACAAAAACAACTGAGGTAACATTATTGTATACTTTTTTCGTATAATATTTAATGGTTATTATCAAGAACTAAACGCTGAAAAATACTTACACAATAACTGAATAAGAATAATGAACCAGAATGCTCTTTATTAAATGAAGCAAAAGCCTTCAGGTCGTCCCCAATCCCCAGTCTCCTGGTGGACGCTAATGAGCCACCTCTTAATCTCCGTCTCCAGTCCTTGATGGTTCGTTGTTGGCATCGATTACATCGACTTCCTGACTCCCTTCCCTGCTTGGCGGTGTCATCTGATATTATGTCCAGTACTACCTTTTACATTCTCGTACACCATGGCCCTTTGGCTTCCGGGTCAGGAAGGCTATGGAGGAGATGGGCATAGATGACTTCCAGAGTTGTCCTGTGAGGGTCCCCAGGGTGGCTCCATGGCTTCTTCCAGAAGTTTTCCCCTGCACCTGCTTTACAGACAAGAAGGAATCTCTTCCTCCTCCAGTGGCTCGTTTCCTCTTTTTAGAACATGCCTTCACTCACAGGGAGTCCCTCCCTGTGTACACTGATGGGTCAAAGTCTGACGCTAGAGTTGGCTTTGGAGTCGTCTTTCCTGACTTTTGCCGTGGCGGCAGGTTCCCTTGTGTCCGGTCCATTTTTACTGCTGAGCTCTCAGCCATTTTATATGCCCTCCAAGTGATTTTTACTCTCCCTCAGCCTTCGTTTACTATTTTTAGCGATTCCTGTAGTGCCTTGCAGGCCTTATGCAATTTTAACTCTTCTCATCTCATGGTGTTGGCCATTCTTGAGTGGCTTGTCCTCTTGGGTCGTCATTGCCGTAAAGTCACATTTTGTTGGGTCCCGGCCCATGTGGGTGTCAATGGGAATGAGCGGGCTGACGCCCTGGCTAAGGCTGCGGTCTCCAATTCTAGGATCCTACCAGGCATCATCCTGTTCCTGCAGTGGACCTTCAACCCTACAGAGGTGCTACCGTTCGTTCCTGCTGGCAGGACAGATGGGACGCCGTCGGGGCAAACAAGCTCCGCGACATCCACCAGCACCTTGGTTTCTGGAGCTACAGTGGCCTGTCCCGCCGGTGGGAGACGGCTCTTGTCCGTCTCCGCATTGGCCACACATTATTGACTCATGGCTTTTTAATGGAGAGGGCTCACCCTCCCTACTGTGATGATTGTCTGGTCCCTCTAACAGTACGGCATCTTCTTGTCGAGTGTCCCAGCCTTGGGGACCTTCGTATTAGTCACCTCTCCGAGTACCGGGTGGGTGACGGTTCTTACAGTCTCTCCCAGGTGCTCGGGGAGGAGGCTTGTAGTGTGGGAGGGAACACCCTCTCCTATGTGGAGGAGGCTGGCCTTCTCCACAAAATATAATTTTATGATATTTATTGTTTTTAGATGATTTTATGTTGACGTGTTCTTTTAGTAATAATTTGCTTTTTAGTTTGTGTGTCTTTTAATCATGGTGCTAATCCCTTTCGGGTGTTGATGTTTTATTAATTATGTAGATGACAATTTTATGTTGTGCGGTATATGACCTTAGCTGTTGCGCCACCAGATGCTTAGTTGCATCAAAATTAATCAATCAATCAATCCCGTATTTTAAACCCCTAATCCCTCATCCTCAATAAAAGAAGCCAATAAAACACCCTTGGGGTTGACCGAAATGTCACCCCACAGAAGATGACGAACATTAAAATCACCCAATAAAATAAAGGGAGAGGGAAGGTCCCGGACAAGACAGTTGAGATCACCCCTCTCACTGGTAACACTGGGAGGAAGGTATAGACTGCACACAGTGTACGGGAGGTATATAAAAACCTTAACTGCAACAGCCTGGAACGGAGTGTCAAGCTCCAGACTCGTGCATGGAATATCTCGGTGAACTAGTATAGCAGAGCCACCATGGTGACCTTGCCCTTCAAATGAATTGGAATAAAATGCAGAGTATGCTGGAGGACTGGCAGGAATGTAGTCCCCAAGCATTGTCTCTAGGAGAGAAACACATGCAGGAGAGAAGCTAGAGAGAAGAACGCGCAGTTCCTCCCAAGAAGCACACAAGCCACGGCAATTCCACTGAAGGACCTTGAACAGTGTTACTTTAGTACTGATTTTTGGGAAGCCTCACGGAGGTACTTCCCACTACCACCTCGACCTGAGAGTTTACTCAAACGATAAGTTTTGTCTAATCCTGGGCCACTAGAAGAAGAACGAACCCGAGGAGTAGTACTTGGGGCAGTAATTGGGACCCATAGACGAGTCCCTGAAGCATCTGATATATTAGAAGAAGATGAAGGTATATGATCTGGGATATTCTTTGAAACAATTACATTAGTGTTGTCCTGTACAGCAGTGGTATTACTGACACAGGCAGATACATCAACATCCATATTACAGGTGGTAGAATCACTCCGCTGCTCAAGCGGAAGAGAAAAGGAATCTTTTGAAGTCACAACATCCGTGGCATCCACATTAACTTCACGCCCCTCTGATGATCCTGAAGGAAGCTTACGAGGAGGACCTTCTGTTGAATCAAGAGATTCGTGAGAGTCAAAAGAATGCTTCTGGTGAAATTGAGAGGAAACTATGGATGAGTCCACAGAGATGATTGCATTACAAAGAGGAACATCTATGGAGTCAAGTGCCTCAGAGGAACCACGAAGGCGTCTCTGTGGCAGTTTAGGTGACTTAAGTTTTCTTCTTGGAGAGCGTGTGGCAGCGTGAACCTCTACCACATGGACACCTTTAGCAAAACTCTGAGAATTGTCATCAGTTGAAAGGTCATCAGAATGAGTGTCTGATAAAGTTTCCAAGACAGAGAAGCTATTATGTAGTGTAACCTTAGAAACGCTCACACTAGTTAAAAAAGCAGCTGCCTCTTGAGAGGGTTGAGAGGGTGCTGCAACCGATTTAGGGCGAAAGGAGGAGGCGTATGTCTTTACACCACCATCCTTCTGTCACCTGAAGTTGAGTTGCCGTCTGGCACTACCAATGCTAATGAATTGGGTATTAGCCAAGTGAAGGATATCCTGCTCAAGGAGGTACATCTTACATTGGTGAGAACACAAGGGGTGAGCATCCCTGCAGTAAAAGCAGTAACTCTCTGACCGACACTCAGAAGTAAGATGGGAGTCAAGAGCAGAACAATTACCGCACCTGGAATGGTTGTTGCAGTTCCTCCTCCCATGACCAAATTCATAACAACAGAAACACTGTAGGGGATGCTCAACAAAAGGCTTCACCTCAAAAGAGGTGGGGTTAATGTTAATGCGATCTTGGATATGCGAGCCATAGAAAGTGAGGATGATCATATTTTTACTGCCTTTCATCTTTGTTACTCGTTGGACACTGTCTGGGCACATAGTGAGAATGTCCTCTTCTGAGAATTCATACAGGTCCTCATTATATATACGCCCCTTGCTATAATTAAATGTTCGATGTGGTTTAATTGATTCAAACATGCTATCAGAAGGACAGGGGAAATTGAGGAGCATCATGGCCTGTGTAAGATCTTTGGCTCTGATTAAAATGCCCTTACCATATTTCCTTATGTGGCCCATTGGTAATAATCCAATTTCTTTCTCCAGATACCGGGAAGCTAGGATAAGGTTACCACGTCCCTCCCTGTAGTAAGCCACAAACCAAAAGGGTGTAGGAACCCGACGTTCCTTTGGGACATGCTCTACAGAGTCATCAAAGGTGTTAGGGCAGTAGTCATTTTCACTGTCAACTACATTGGTGGACCGCATCATCTGAACTTTACAGTGAGTATCCCCTACAGTCAGAGAATCTTTTGCCTCAAATGCTGCTTTGGCAGCAGTAATATAACACCGATTAGACCTACAATCACTGTCATATGTGATTCGGATACGAAGAACTACTCCATAGGAAAGGGGTGCAAGTACATCCGTTAACATAAACGTGTCAAAATCGCAAACCGGGTTCATCGACACAACACCCGACCTGCTAGGTCTACTCTTATTTGTTGCTTTCTGCATACTACCACGACCAGAGAGTGACGTCTCAAGGGCATGGTCGACCACCACTCGAGGAAGAGATTGGCGCTTTTCTTTATCCATATATCATTGATTTAATGTTGTTGGTCCCAGGAGTCAAGAGCTACTACCTACCGGGCAGATGAAGGGACCAAGCGCTGGTCGCCGTGGACTGGGTACCTCTTTGCCCACGACGGTGCTGAGACCCCCTTCCCTAACATCTCCCAGCCCAGACACCCAACCATCCAACATAGTACGACCCCTAGAGGGCAGTCCCTCTGGAGGGCAGCACTGTTGGCCCGTACTGGCAGCCTAATGCATGGGAACCATTTAGTCTGGTCTCTCACTGGTGCACTTACTAGCATGGGAAGCCCTCTCTCCTCGAAATCGGGGCAGAGCAGGGGCCGGAGCTCCCTCTAGTCTAGCTTGCCAGGTCTCAGAGACATGCAAGCCCCCCCACCACCTCAAGGCGGTTCCCGTTGGGGGGGAAGCACTTCCTCGAGGACGGGATGTTCCATATCCTTACGGACCACAAACCCCTTTACCACGGCCATGCACCAGCTCGGCACTAACTGTTCCCCTTGGGTTACATGACACTTGGCGTTCATCTTGGAGTTCACCACTGACTTCTACTATGTCCGGGGAGAAGACAACGCCGTATCGGACGCCCTCTCAAGATCACCGCCGACACACCCTCTATTCTCCAACACATCCCGCCCCTGGAATTCCAGGTGCTCGCAACCGCTTAACTGGCCAACATGCACCTCCAAGAACTCCTCTCAGGTGAAATGGGGCTACGGCTGGAGTACCTGACAGCTCCCGACTCTACCACCCAGCTCTGGTGCGACACCTCCTGTGGCATACTATATTCCTGCGTAGTTCAGGCAGCCTGTGTTCCAACACTACCACTCCCTCAACCACCCGGGTGTAGTAGGAACACTCCGCCTCATCAGCCGATGCGCAGTATGGCCAATCATGAGGTGAGAGATCAAGGACTGGGTTATATCATGTCTCCCCTGCCAACACGCTATGGTTGGCCGAGACACCCGTCCGCTGCTCCACGAATTCACTGTTCCTTCCAGAAGGTTGCACACGGTACACGTAGATATCGTGGGCCCACTTCCCCTTTCACGTGGATCCTGTTACCTACTCACGTGTGTCGACAGGACGACACATAGGGACAGCCCGCCACTTCCTTAGCAACTGTGTTGCAGACTTTAGTCTTCCATCAATCATCATCACCGACCAAGGCACCAGGTTTGAGTCTAGGGTGTGGCAGGATATACTAACGGTCCTGGGAACACGACGCCTGCATAGTACCGCCTATCACCCCTGCAGCAACGGTATGGAGGAACGGTTTCACCGCCACCTGAAAGATGCCTTCTTTGCCCTACAGCCAGACCAGTGGACGGACTCGCTTCCACTCATCCTCATCACCATCCGTACCATCATGAAGGAGGACTTCAACCACTCTCCAGCAGAGCTGGTATACAGTGAAGACCCACACCTCCAAGGATAACTAACAGCTCCGGACGTAGACACCTCCAGCCTCTCCTTGCCAGCACTCAAGCGCGCCACCGCTAACGCTGCACCTACACCGACACGCCAGCATACCAGGCCAACCTAAACACAACCCGGCGCTGCTACACACCTCACCGTCTCTTCTCCTTAGGACTGATTCGCACCGTACTCCGCCCCAGCAGCTGTATACTGACCCTTTCCCCCTTGCTCGCCAGGACTGATGCAATGGTCACCATATAAATCCATGGCAAACCTTACGTCACGGAACGGGTAAAACCGGCCCACACTACAGCCTCACACAACACCCTTAAACACCCACCCATCCATTCACACACCACGTCGATCACGCTCCACCTGCCACGCACACAACCTACACCACATTCGCCCCACCGTCCACCACTCCTACCTACACCACACTCACTACCACTCAGCCACATACACCCTCAACAAACCACACCATCACACCACTCCCCACGCCACCACTCCATACCACCCGTCATACCCCAACCACCATCTCTCACCAACACCTCCATTCCCCCCCTCCCACTGCCATCTTACGCTCACCCTATCGTATCTCTACCCGCCTTTTTCTCACCACGTCACCATTCAACCATCACCACCACCCACCCATACCCCTCTCCAACCTATCCAGGCAACACCCCACCCCAACTTGCTTCCCCCTCCTAACCTTCCTGACCCTCTCCTTTCTCGACCACCCATGCCTCTCGCCAACCTCGTTCTTATACCCGACCTTACCCCACCTTCGCTTCCTGACATACCACCCCCCTCCACCCTTGACCTACCCAAACCTCTCCAACCTTGTCCCAGTACCCGATATTCCTATCCTACTGCCTCTTCCTCACATACCATCCCCCTTCACCCCAGACCTTCCCGAACCTTCTCCTTCCCCACACACCGACCCCTTGCCTACACCCGAAAACTCTAATCCCGACCCTATACCTCACCCTACCTGAACTGTCACCTCTACCCGACCACTACACTCCTGACCCTATCCCGTTACCTAACTACACCCTGCCTGAACCATTACCTCTACCTGACCTGCCCGCACCTGAACATTCCTCGATTGTTTTAATCCCTTTTAGTATCCCTCAGGACCAGCCACCTGTCTTTCACATTATACTTGCCACACCTCCTAGTCCCGCTAGCCCTCGCCGCAGCATAACGCCTCCACCACGCCCTGAGACGCCACCTTCGCCACACAGCATGCACATCTGTGCAACACAATTTTTTTTTTTTTTATTTCCATATATATGTATTTTTGTATGTCACTTTTACATTTTTGTCCATGTATATCACTTTTACATTTTTGTCCATGTATGTTACCATGTATTTATATGTATGTATGTCTTCCTCACTTATATTACCTTGTCTATTTTGTATATGTATTTTTACCATGTATGTATTTCACATGAAATTTTTCTATATATGTAACTGTAGTGATTAAGCACAAGGATTTCCCATTCTCCATGTACACCTGCACATCCTCGCCTTCACCTGTCGGCTTGCGTGCGAGCCTCTACCGAAGGCTAGCCGATCGCCTTCCCTACCCACGCTCTGACACTAGCATCGAGACCGCCAGCCACCCAACAACTCTCTCCTCCCGCTTCGCCAACTGCCACTCCTCGCCTTGCCGCACAACGCCAGGCTCCCTTGACCCTCACGTTACCCTCGGTCACGGTCACCCTCGAGCAACACCACAACTACCTTCTACAAGCAACACGTTACCTTCTACAAGTAACATACGCAGTCAGGCAAGCGGGAAGTCTCCACTCTGGTGCTTGGGTCTACTCTGTATATTTCACTTGTGTTACTTATTAATAAATTCGTGCCTAATATTCGAGTCTATTATACACCCTCGGTAGTAACGGCCTCCCAACGTTACAATATCTATTCCATTGTTAATTTTTTTTGTTTTCGATATAAATCTTGCAGTTGTTTTATTCTATGTATTGTATTCGTGTCTGGTTCATTTATGTCTATGTAATTGTTACTTGTTACTTGATGTTCGATATTCTATGCCTCGCTCACCAGCAGATGGTGTTCCGCAGGGCTTCCCTCAATATTATTTAACACTATAATAATTTCTAATGTAGAGCTCCGGACAGATCAATGGTCCACACCCCATCCATCAGCGACTTGGCTTGGGCCTGGTCGGATCTGGTAACAGTTGCAGGTGGAGGGAGGGGGGATGTTAGTGGGAGAGGAGGAGAGAAATGTGGGCGGAGCTATATAGGAGGGTAACGAATGATCAGGTAGAGAGACGTGTGTGAGGAGGAATGAATGAAGCATACACTGTGAACGGTATCGAATCACCAACAGTTTAAAGCAGGGTTCTTCAATCTTTTTCAGTCGTGACCCAGTTTTTACTATGACATCATTCTCGCGACCCATACAGAAAGATATTTTACAAATGGTCATAATTATCAACCTAAGAAAATACAAGGCCAGTCGCTGAAACATAATATTTATGATTAAAAGGCATTCTAACCAGAATTATAAACACTGCCTCACCTACCCTCCCTCTCTCTCACACACACTCATTCAAGAAGGCCAATATTTGTGCAATGATTTTGTTTTATTTATAATTAAATATATGAATATTCGATTATAAAAATATGTTAGGTGGATTCATGTATGAACTTCATATTTATTTTATTGTCACGAATATTATTATTCTATTTTATTCATGTATTTATTTTTGTGAGCCTGCGACGCAGTTTGGAGGAATTCGGGACCCGTCATTTGAAGAACCCTGGTTTAAAGAAGTGCATACTGCATTAACGTAAGTGGATATAGAAGAGAAGAAATGTGATGATTTGAGGCGAGGGTGAGGGGGAAGAGGGTAAGAAAAATGAAGGTGATTAGTTGAAAAGTAATAACAAACAAATATAATTAGAATATCTGTTACATTATGTCCTTTAAATAAAGGCACTCTCTTTTGTTCACCATCGTAGTGGGATAGACTACTGAATATATATTATCCTTTGGATATTAGAGAGCTATCCCTGTATTCCTTTTATCCCTCGTGCTTACCCCGTATGGGAGTATTGCCTGTAATGATGTGGGCAATACTTTAAGGGTTTTGGCGTCCCTTCAGCCCCAGTCACTAGCTTACATTTCTTCAACTGTTCCTCCTATCTTCCTATTTCCTTCTTGCTTGCTGTCACACCTCTCTATCACCTTTTCCTGGTGCTATTTGACCTCGCTGTTGCGCCACCTAATATCAATCAAATCCCTCGTGCTTGTAGTCCACCCTATTTATCACCTTCTCCCAAGCCCAGCTGCTTTTTTTTTTTTTTTTTTTTGGAGGGGGCCAGAAGACGGTTTAATTTCCTAACTTTTTTAATAATCATATTTGTCAACAAATTCATTAAGCTATTTACCAGGATTTTTTCTTCTAAACATGCATTTAAAAATAATCGATGTTAAACTTGAATAGGCGCCGCTATATGGCGTTTTCAATAAAATTGGTCTAATTTTATGCATAGGCTATATATATTACAGTATCTTTTAAGTAACTGGCAACCTTACACATCCTCCCTACTGTCTAATCCCTCTCTCGCTTGTCCTTCCCTCCTTTCTTACTGTTTATCTTTTCTTTCTCATATTTTTAACCTTCTCATTCGTTCTTAAACAGTTTTAATGACATAGGATTTTCTCCCTGGTCCAATAACTGGAAAATACGGTTTTCAATAATGGGCCGTTTTATATCCCTTGTCCGTTTGCACACAGGGTCAAGATTAGAACAGTGTTGAAACAATTATTGACCAATTATCTAAATTCATTGAAATCCCAATATCTAATGTAAACTATAATGGACAGATACTGGTACCATTATGTACATCCATTAAACATTAGGGACCAATTGTCTAAATCCGTGGTAATTCCAATATCCTGTATTAAACCACAATGGGGTAATGTAGGTACAATTACTAATATCCAATATATTTTATAATATGGATTTCGTCTCTGCAGCCAATTTTGTCAAATATTTGTTATTCCAATATCCATTTTCAAATTATATTGGACAGATGCCGGTACGATTTGTTAAATCCACCATTTTTCATAAAATGGAATTCCAATTTGGTACCTATGTAGATATACACTGGAATCCTATTGGGCAGTAACTGGCCCAATTATACATAACCAATCACCTAATATTTATGGAATTCCGATATTATAATAATTTTGGCTATTCACAATATTTCTGGTTTCCATTATTGGACCAGTACAATAATCCATTCACTTACCGCTGTCCAGCGGGGTGAAAGGGTGAAACAAGCGGTGTATGTAAGCTGGTCGGTGATTGGCTGGCGGTGATGCTAACATCAATCAGCCACCAGCTTACACACACGGCTTGTTTCAACCTGTCCCCCTGCTGGACAGTGGTAAGTGAATGCATTATAGGAAAGTAACTTACACACAAATATTATCGAGGGTTTCCCTTTCATTTTAATGTCAAAACAATGAACTTTGAGAAATTGTAATATTGTTAGATTACAATTCATAAGATATTTTACTTGTTATGCTAATGAGTACATAATGATGCACTGCCCAATATGTGATTCAGTGCACTATTCCTGTACTGTATAATGGAGCAGTGTATGCTAAATACTTTTTATAACAGCCAACAAGTGCATCACAATAGGTAATGCATCTACTATCCTACAACATAATTTTACAACATTAGTCCAAAGTTCATTGATATCAAATTTATACGAAATATAAACCCTTAATATTATTTGCGTACAAAATACCTTCACAGTACAGGTGCAATACATAAAACCAGGAAGCTTAATTGTAAATAGCCAGAATTTTCATGAGACTGGAATTTGGTTTGAATTAATTTACTTGTTATTAAAATGAGCACTATATAAAAGTCACATGAGTTATGAAAACATTCAAGATAACTTCCACACCATATGGGAGTAACAATAATAGCAAACACTACAGAAAGAAAGAAAAAACATAGAAATTACAACAATGAAACAAATGTTTATTCAGATACTAAATAAATGCATATATATTCTATTGTAATGCATAGCATTTTTTCATATATACCAATACTTGCATGTGTACTGTATGTGCATTTACATACTTGAATGAAAATAAAGTACAAGCCCACTTTGGAGTACAATAATTAATATATGAGGTAATAATATATGTGGTTACAATATAATTGCTAAGTAGATTCATAATAAAGGTTTCACACTTTGGTATTGACAACTTCAGTAGTTCACATAACTTTTATGAAGTAAATATTATTTTAAATCCCCAATAGGCTACATTTTGACTATGCTATCCACCATTATGCAACGTCCACATGAGCGGGCAGTGCCCGAGGGCCAAACAGTCTTTCCAAATCTCGTGTGGATACCAATACAAGGATGCCCAAAAGTGGCCAGTGGGTGCAAGGAACTGCATGATCTGATAACACTGATAAAAAGCTAGAGATATGAGGTGTCTAGTGGCAGAGGGGCTTTCGCGTCGCGGCAGTATTTTTTAGTAAATGAAGGTTAAAGTCTGATGACACTCAGTCAGCAAATATGTACAGAAACCCACATTAGTATACACCAAATGATAGTTTATTTTCTACTCTATTTGGTTATGCATAAAAACAATTTAAAAAAAACACAAAAAAAAAGCAAACAAACACCAAATTTGGCGTGTAAGCCCCTCTGCCGCAACAAGCCTCATACTGCATACACTTGGTGGGCAATGTCTGTTGCCCACTGCCTGTTCCTGTGGACGTGGCATTACTCTGCTGTTCACAATGTTTACACAATACTATACCCTTTATTATTCAAAAATAAAAAGTATCATTTGCGGCATTAACCCACAATGACCCAAGAGTTAAAATACACATCACAGACGAAGTCTGCCAAACACCATAAAGTAATGCCCACGTCATTGCAGAAATTACCCCCCTGCGGGAAACAAAAGAAAACATTTGGAAGTGGAACTTAGTCTTGATCTTGAACAGTCATGTTCAATCACTACCTTGCTCGTCATGACCTTGAACATCATAACTTTTCACTGGCAAAGTCTGTTCCAAAACAAATGTATCTGGTAGAGCAGAAGCCGAAAAGTCCTTCATAATTTTGTTTTCTATTTCCTTGACAATGATTAGCATCTGGGCAAGGGTCTGGACAAGGGTCCTTTGTTGCTCTTCTAGTTTTGCCTCACATTTTGCAATAGCCAGAAGGACAGGTCGAAGGGCTGCAAATTGTCAAAATTGTAATTAAAGCATATAATCTTAGGCTATTTATTTAAAATACATGCTTGCTGTAACTTACTGATATCACTGAGCTATAATGACTGGTCTGGTAAAAGAAAAAAATGTGAATACATATGCTCACACCCAGATGTACAAAAATTTTTTTACTTCTGCTTCATGATGTGTTTTCAGTCCATTTTATAGGGTCGAATATCAGACCATGATCCATTTTCAGAAGTACAGTACTAATCTATGTTACCAGAAATATGTGAAACTTTTTGGCAATATATGGAATATCAAGGCATTCTCTACAGAATTCTACCCCATTTTGACAAAATATGAGCTTAATTCAGTTAAGTCATATGGGTACACTTTACCTAGGAATTTAATAGATTAACTTGGTGTTATATTTAGTTCCCAGGTAGACGACTGCATAAAGCAATTGCATCCTTAGTGAGCAGTCGTAGGTTCCAGTCCACCAAGGGACACATGCCGGAGTGGATAATTACATGGTACTGGTTGCCTAACTTGCCGTAAAATAAAAATATAAGCAATTCGGTATTCTATACAATGTGCACCTGGTAACTTGTACGTTTCTTAATTTGTGCAGTATACCCAGAATGATTTCACCTGAGGGGCTGTAAATGTAGACGTGGCACATCAGCACTTAATTGTATGTCTGCTATAGTCAAATTACATGACAATAGACTTCTAATAGTGAAATACAATGCAGATTTAAGAACATTTTATATCCTGAGATCTTGTCAAATAGGGTACAGGCACAGTACTTTTGGTCCTTTTATGAGCAGGACAAAGACATAAGTGTTCATGAATCATCACAAATGACTGAACTATATTTGCAAAAGAGTACCATTATAAATGTATGGATAATAGATGGTTTTCCATCTGTGTAAAACTTCGATCATTGCATTTTTTTCTTTTTCAATCATGCCACGTCTTGTGATATAGCTGTGGCATGATACAGCCTATACACAGAAAGATGCACACATAGCCTATGTACAGTCCAAACGGGGCTGCTTGGCCAGATAGCTTGAGGAACTTCAACAACAACAACAGTACAAATTGAGTAAACATAATATACCTTCATCGATTCCTATGGATGAGGGAGTGCCCATGCTCTGAGTGGAAGAGGACTGAACCTGTAGCATAGGTGCATCCTGTGACATGGGTGGATGCTCTATAGCAACAAGTTCGCCAAGATCTAACACTGGGGGAACTGGTAGATTTGCCTTCTTTTCTTTGGGTTGACTGGTTCCAGCTCCGACTCAGAACTGCTGTCCAAATCTCTGTGTAGAGGCTTGAATCTGAAAAGTAACAAGTAGGTTCTAATTGGTTTCATATACTGTACTGTGAAATTACTATGATACCATAGTACTGAAAATCTTAATATATAGCTTTAATTTTGTGCAATGTTAATCCTTATTCTATTTTAATAGCATGTTTGCTAATAATTGCAAACACTTAAGAATATATAGTACAGAATTTTTGAATGGAGGCCAGAAGCAATAATTCTCATCAACCATCCAACAAGCTAAATGCTGGTTAGGTTAGGTTAGGTTAGATTATGTAATGCGTTGTTTATAAGTAATTTCACAAAATAAAAATGGTAAAATAATGGGTGATTTCGACTCACCAAAAGTGTGAAAATCATGTATGCAGTCAATCGCAATAATTACCATTTATTTATTTAATATTATATTTTCATTTATATAGGATGTGACAAAGAACCCAAATTGATGTCAGGTTAGGTTACTTAATATTTGTCACCTCTGTCAATCTTTCTCAATTCATTCGGTATAGGCTGTTGTAAAAATTGGAACATTATGGTGGGTTGTGTTATGTTAGGGCAGGTTGGTTTAGGTTAATATTTTTCGGTATGGACCAAACGATACACAGTACAGTATACCCATAGTTCAGCCGGTATATTTATGACCCATTTTGGTATAACTGTATAAGAGTTCCACGTGGCAAAATATTTACAATGTATTATATTTCAGTAGGGGACAATGTAGTGTGTTCGTGTGTAGTGAATTTAAGAGGCGATTGTACTTACTTTCGGCAGAATAGGCTTTTTTAAAAATTACGAACGGTTCGGTCCCTGTAGTCTGCCCCGGTTAGGTCCCGGTAGTTTGCCCTAATTAGGTCCCAGTAGTATGCCCTGGTTGGGTCCGGGTAGTCTGCCCCGGTCCAGATTAGGTTAGGTTAGATTAATTCTCGAAAGTTGGCTCGGATTTCCCAAATCTTGACATGAAACTTAGAAAACCCGAGTCAAGTTTTGCCCAAACTTGGCTGAGATTTAACAAATCTTGACATATATAGCAGGTCATTGAATTAAACACCAATTCTGTTCTAAATTGCATTTTCTCCGGGGATTCCCAGTTCTCTCCCCCAAGTTTGAAGGGGTTAGGGAATATGTTTAAAACAATTAAGTGCTTTCCCAAATTCCCATCTATATTATGGTAACGAATGAAAACCCTGGTATGATAGCTTAATGTATGATCTTATGTACATTAAAATAACTTACCAATTACCAGATGTGTGTGAGGAACAAAGAAGTTGAACACGTACAAGCCTGGGAGGTCTAGCTGTAACTCACTTCTGGTATCAGGGATCTCATGAAGTATTTAGGTTATTACCTTAAAAAATGGGTTGAAAATACCTTAGATACTGAACTAGGTGACAATTTCAACATAAATGTAACCCTTGACATACCGTATTTTTAACTTTTATGTAATTATGATAGTTTTTGACAGCAATTAATTTTTCTTTTACGACGACCCATGAAATAACAGAAGGATTCATGACAATTACCTAAGATGGTCAAAACTTTACCTTAAATACACTAAACTTACGCTAATCTAGGGCAAATTACCTTAATGAGAACATTGTCTGGTATAACAATGGAAAACAGCGTCTCCGATTTTATATTTGCATATATATACTTTCATTATTTTGAAACTGTTAAAACCTTTATTAGTCTGTATACAAAAATTAATGTAATAAATGAAAAACTACACCATAATTACACTAATGGGACGTTAAACCATACATACTAATTAACTCTATCAACGCTAGGGCGGTGACTTTTGGATACCATCAATGGCTTTTTGCATAAATGATGACTGTTTTCTTATAAAAGCCTAATATTAAACATTTGGTACTATCAAAACTCAGAGAATATAACCAATAATCACTCTGAGCGAAAAAACCAGGTTGAAATCGGCTCAGTATCAAATTACAGCGAATTTGGTAAAAAAAAATTCTTCGAAATATGACGAAAAACACGTTAACAATTGACACAGCGGAGACAGCGATCTTAGCGATGTGGGAGGTGGTGTGACTTGAGGCTATATGAGTTGCCAGTTTGTCACTAGAACGTCAGTTACCTTCCATACATCAATGAGGTAAGGTGTGTTTGGTTAGCTGCATTATTCTTCACTAAAATTCGATATATACTGTACACCCGAGCTTGTAAATTCGCGACCACGTACAGCTCCGGACAGATCAAGGGTCTACACTTCTTCTACCAGCGACTTGGTTTGGGCCCGGTCGGATCTGGTAACAGTTGCAGGTGGAGGGAGGGGGGATGTTAGTAGGAGAGGAGGAGGGAAATGTGGGCGGAGCTATATAAGAGGGTAACGAATGATCAGGTAGAGAGACGTGTGTCAGGAGGAATGAATGAAGCATACACTGTGAACGGTATCGAATCACCAACAGTTTAAAGCAGGGTTCTTCAATCTTTTTCAGTCGTGACCCAGTTTTTACTATGACATCATTCTCGCGACCCATACAGAAAGATATTTTACAAATGATCAGAATTATCAACCTAAGAAAATACAAGGCCAGAAGCTGAAACATAATATTTATGATTAAAAGGCATTCTAACCAGAATTATAAACACTGCCTCACCTACCCTCCCTCTCTCTCTCACACACTCATTCAAGAAGGCCAATATTTGTGCAATGATTTTGTTTTATATATAATTAAATATATGAATATTCGATTATAAAAATATGTTAGGTGGATTCATGTATGAACTTCATATTTATTTTATTGTCACGAATATTATTATTCTATTTTATTCATGTATTTATTTTTGTGAGCCTGCGACGCAGTTTGGAGGAATTCGGGACCCGTAATTTGAAGAACCCTTGTTTAAAGAAGTGCATACTGCATTAACGTAAGTGGATATAGAAGAGAAGAAATGGATATTTGACAGCTATCCCTGTAAAGCAGGGTTCTTCAATCTTTTTCAGTCGGAAAGCGGATGGGGACGGCTGGCCATTCTTTGCTAATGGGTCTTGTGATTGGTGCAGCCAGCACCTCCAGTAAGCGCGTCCCTCATTGGTCCATCATTCCTCCCCCCCCCCCCTCGCCAAGCGTCCCGCGCTCTGTAGTGACACTATAAAATGTTATAATGTATGTAAATGTAGTATTAAGCATATATTTCTTTTGGTTCTTATATTTTGTAATTATATGTTTGTATATATTTTAATGCATATATTAGTTGTGAAATGGTGTATGTGTAATATGTTTTACACACCAAGCTTCAGTCATTTGTGTGGTGGTTTACTGCTTCAGTCATTTGTGTGGTAGTTTACTTCTGGGTTGGTTTCTGGAATTCATGTCACTTACTCTCACTACATCTTCAAGTTAACACGTGGGAGCAGTGGTGACCCCGGAGTGACCTACAGCCTGTTGGAGGATTGGTGTGGATGCGAGTGTTGCCTGTGGTGTTTTAGTGACGGACATGACTGACCTGGCAGCTAAGCAAGGCTCTACTACTACTACTGTGACTCCAGTGTCGACGTCTGCAGTCACCGTTAAACCCCCACCGTTCGACGAAGCTTCAGTTACCAGGTGGTTTAATATTGTAGAATCTCAATTTTTATTAGCTGGTATTACCACTTCCTCAACTAAATTTCATCACATTTTGGCCAATTTACCTGTCGGTGTACTCAGTCAACTTAATGATTCTGTTATAAATTCTGCTTGTTACGAGGATTTGAAGAAAGCACTTGTATCTCTCTTTGCTAGGTCTAAAACAGAATTATTTGATACCCTAGTGAACCAGAATAAGGTATTGTGTACTAAACCCACCTTGTACTTGCAAAAGTTGCGAAAAATCGCTGCCCCATTAGAGGTTACTGATGATTTCTTAAGGATAAAATTTTTAAAGGCTCTCCCTAATACAATCAGACCTCTTCTTGTAACGTATGATTCGAGTACTACCCTTGAGGAATTGGCACGTGTTGCAGACACATTATTAGAGTATGGTGGTACTAGCCAGTCTGTTTCATTCTTTTGTGAAAACACCTCAGACTCGAGGAATACATCTGATAGACGCCAAGCGCGTGGAAACAATGTGCAACCTAGACATTTATATAACAGAGGTTCAGACACACATACAAACATTCAAAGATCATCAATACCTGACTATTCACATACATCTATTCCTATTGGGATACGTGCATTTCACAGAAATCAGCGTCCTAAGGTGTGTAGATATCATCTGTATTATGGAAATAGTGCAAAATCTTGTAAAGGTTGGTGTATACTTTCATCATCAAGCTTGAATGTTTTGCCTAGCTCACGTCCATCTTCTCGTTCATCGTCCCCTGCACCTGAGTGTCGTGAACAGTCGGGAAACTGAAGGAGCAATCCGTTAACCTTGCAACCGTCGGATTGCCACTTAAAGTAAGTGCCAAAATCGGTTGCAAAACATATGTATTCTTAATTGATACTGGCTCCACAATTTCAATATTGCCTTTTGAACCTAATCTGACTCCGTTTTTAAGACCTACAGCAGTGACTCTTATTAGTGCTTCAGGATCATCTATTCGATGCCATGGTGAGGTTGACATGGACTTTAGTATTAAGTGTATCAGACGGTCATTTTCATGGTCATTTGTTGTTGCTGATGTAGTGCAACCTATTTTTGGAACAGATTTCTTAGCTGCTCAGTCTCTTATAGTAGACTGTAAGAGTAATATGCTACTAGATTCAATTACTCAGAACCACATTTCTCTCAATACTTTAGAAGGACCTGTCTCTACATATTTTATTGATTTTGATGGAGTGGACCCTCGGGCTAGGTCTCTCCTCTCACAATATCCAGTTCTCACTGCTCCATTACAGTTATCAACTATTGAGAGTATGGATGTGCTTATAAAACATCATATAGATATTGGGAACAGCCCCCCTGTTAATTTTAAAGCACGCCCCTTGACTGGTGTAAAACTTAATGCTGCCAAAGAAGAATTTCAGTTTTTGCTTAAGGCTGGTATAATTCAGCGTTCTAAATCTCCTTGGGCTTCTCCTTTGCACCTCGTTCCGAAAAAGGAGCCCGGTTCATGGAGACCCTGTGGAGATTATCGTGGTCTCAATAGTGTAACGGTAGATGATAAGTACCCAATTCCCCATTTACGGAGTTTAACCATGTCTTTGCATAGTAAGAATATATTTACCAAACTTGACTTACAAAGGGCATATTTACAGATTCCTGTCGCGGAGAGTGATATTCCGAAGACCGCTGTGTGTACGCCTTTCGGATTATTTGAGTACAAGTTCATGCCATTTGGACTTAAAAATGCTGGTTCTACATTTCAAAGAGTGATTGACACTGTCCTTGCTAATTGTAAGAATGTCTTTTGCTATTTAGACGACATTTTGGTCGCTAGTGCATCATCAGAGGAACATTTTAAGGACTTGAATGTCGTACTTGCTCAACTAGCTAAGTATAACTTGCGAATTTCCCTTAACAAATGCGAGTTTTTCAAGTCTTCGCTCATTTTTCTCGGATATAAAGTAAGTTCTGAAGGTGTCAGACCGCCCGTTGAACGGGTCACTGCCATCTCAGAATTTCCTTTGCCTCAGTCATCCACTGAACTACGCCGTTTTATGGGCATGATTAATTTCTTTAGACAAATGATTCGTAACTTTGCAGGAATTGCTTATCCTATTACAGAACTTCTACGTCATAATCCATCTGCTAAGTTCTTGCCTTGGACAGATTCTGATAAAGAATCCTTTCATAACCTTAAGATAGCTTTAATTAATTGTCCTACTTTAACTTTTCCCTCAATTGTGTCTACTAATTATCAGCTTGTAACAGACAGTTCTAACCTAGCAGTTGGTGCTGCACTCTATCAAATGGTAGACTCTCACCCAACACCGCTGGGTTTTTATTCTAAAAAACTATCTGATGTTCAGAAAACCTACTCAACTTATGATCGCGAACTTTTAGCTGCCTATCTGGCCGTATTGCACTTTAAGACATTAATTGATGGACATACAGTTACCCTTTTCCTAGACCATAAACCTATAGTGTCAGCATTTTACTCAAAGTCCCCTGCAAAGTCGGATCGTCAACAACGACAATTGTCACTAATATCGGAGTATATTTCTTATGTAGAATATATTCGTGGCAATGAAAACATTGTCGCTGATTGTCTTTCTCGGACAACGTGCGCCATCACTGTGGATCCTTTTGACTTGCATGGTATTGCTCGTGCTCAGGAAAGTGACTCTGAGATTGAAACTTTCAAAGATCGCCTTTCTCAATATAAATTATCCCCTAATCTTATCATATGGTGCGATAATGCCACTGGATCTCCTAGACCTTTCGTTCCTTCTTCCCTTCGAGATGTCATAATATCATCCCTGCATAATCTTTCTCATCCGGGAGTTAAGAACACTTCTAAGCTCATTAAGCAACGATATATTTGGCAGCATATGGATAGAGATGTAAAAGAATTAGTAAGACATTGCTCAAATTGTCAACAAGCTAAAACACAACGTCACACACGATCAACCGTGGTACCCATTAATGCACCTACTGATCGGTTCCAGACTGTGCATATTGACATAGTCGGGCCACTTCCTCCAGCAATATCGCCTGATTGTCCTTACCCGTTACCTTTTAAATATCTTCTTACTTGTATTGACAGAGCAACACGCTGGACGGAAGCTCTTCCTCTTGTTGACACCACTGCAGTTTCAGTGGCTACAACTTTTGTGGGAGGCTGGGTTTCTCGCTTTGGTGTCCCACTTCATGTAGTCACTGATAGAGGTGCTCAGTTTGAAAGTGAATTGTTTTCTGAACTCTCTAGCATTATAGGATTTCATCATATGCGCACTACCAGCTATCACCCTCAGTCGAATGGTATCATTGAACGTTACCACCGTTCCCTCAAGTCTGCCATTAGGGCACTACGAGAGAATTGGTTTTGTGCATTGCCTATTGTATTATTGGGATACCGTATGACTCCTAACTATACACGGTTCTCTCCATTCACTGCCGTTACCGGTGCTCACATGATGTGTCCTCAACCCCTCATTCAAAAGGAATATGTTAACCCTTCTACTAAGAGCACCATACAACTTTTAATCAAAGAAATGCAGTCCATTAACTTTCCTGATTTTGCATCAGGAGACTGTCACTCCTGTCCTCAAACATATGTGCCACTTGATTTGTTAAACTGCCCAAAGGTTTGGATGCGTGTGGACCGCGTACGTAAGAGTTTGGAAGCACCTTATACTGGTCCATACGAGGTAGTTCATAGAGAACCTAAGTACTTTATTTTAAGGCTTTCCCAAGGAGATAGATACTTCAGTTTCAATTGATCGCTTAAAACCAGCTTATCTTCCTTTATGCAAGGATACTTTCCCCAATGACACAGACCCTAGAAACATAACAAAAGCTCCTGTAATTTCTATTCCACCTTTCCCAGAACTACCTTTTGTTGATGAACCTCGCAAAACCCGATCCGGTCGGAATGTTCGCTTCCTAAAGCAGCCGGATTATGTATACTATTAATTAAGTACACTCCGTTCTGGAAGGGGAAGTATATGTAGTGACACTATAAAATGTTATAATGTATGTAAATGTAGTATTAAGCATATATTTCTTCTGGTTCTTATATTTTGTAATTATATGTTTGTATATATTTTAATGCATATATTAGTTGTGAAATGGTGTATGTGTAATATGTTTTACACACCAAGCTTCAGTCATTTGTGTGGTGGTTTACTGCTTCAGTCATTTGTGTGGTAGTTTACTTCTGGGTTGGTTTCTGGAATTCATGTCACTTACTCTCACTACATCTTCAAGTTAACACGTGGGAGCAGTGTCCTCTTGTACTATAATTATTGTGTCTGGGTGAGTTTACATATTGTTTTTTCTTGTGTTATATAAATATTGTGAATATCATTCAATGTAATGTTGTTAAGTGAACTTTGTATTATGGTAACCTATCGTGTGGGGTGATGAGTGTATCATGAAATAGTGGGCGCTTGTTGTGTGTTCATATAATCTCGCCTAGTGTTTAATCACCTAATCAACACTTGTATGCTTAACATTTCTGCAGTTACTTCGTAGCTATGTATTGGTTTGATATATTATTACTGTGTCATGTTTTCAGGCCTCTGTGACTCTGGGACTCTGTCTACTCTGTCCAACACTGTTTTGTATAAACAAAAGGTAGTTCTGGGAAAGGTGGAATAGAAATTACAGGAGCTTTTGTTATGTTTCTAGGGTCTGTGTCATTGGGGAAAGTATCCTTGCATAAAGGAAGATAAGCTGGTTTTAAGCGATCAATTGAAACTGAAGTATCTATCTCCTTGGGAAAGCCTTAAAATAAAGTACTTAGGTTCTCTATGAACTACCTCGTATGGACCAGTATAAGGTGCTTCCAAACTCTTACGTACGCGGTCCACACGCATCCAAACCTTTGGGCAGTTTAACAAATCAAGTGGCACATATGTTTGAGGACAGGAGTGACAGTCTCCTGATGCAAAATCAGGAAAGTTAATGGACTGCATTTCTTTGATTAAAAGTTGTATGGTGCTCTTAGTAGAAGGGTTAACATATTCCTTTTGAATGAGGGGTTGAGGACACATCATGTGAGCACCGGTAACGGCAGTGAATGGAGAGAACCGTGTATAGTTAGGAGTCATACGGTATCCCAATAATACAATAGGCAATGCACAAAACCAATTCTCTCGTAGTGCCCTAATGGCAGACTTGAGGGAACGGTGGTAACGTTCAATGATACCATTCGACTGAGGGTGATAGCTGGTAGTGCGCATATGATGAAATCCTATAATGCTAGAGAGTTCAGAAAACAATTCACTTTCAAACTGAGCACCTCTATCAGTGACTACATGAAGTGGGACACCAAAGCGAGAAACCCAGCCTCCCACAAAAGTTGTAGCCACTGAAACTGCAGTGGTGTCAACAAGAGGAAGAGCTTCCGTCCAGCGTGTTGCTCTGTCAATACAAGTAAGAAGATATTTAAAAGGTAACGGGTAAGGACAATCAGGCGATATTGCTGGAGGAAGTGGCCCGACTATGTCAATATGCACAGTCTGGAACCGATCAGTAGGTGCATTAATGGGTACCACGGTTGATCGTGTGTGACGTTGTGTTTTAGCTTGTTGACAATTTGAGCAATGTCTTACTAATTCTTTTACATCTCTATCCATATGCTGCCAAATATATCGTTGCTTAATGAGCTTAGAAGTGTTCTTAACTCCCGGATGAGAAAGATTATGCAGGGATGATATTATGACATCTCGAAGGGAAGAAGGAACGAAAGGTCTAGGAGATCCAGTGGCATTATCGCACCATATGATAAGATTAGGGGATAATTTATATTGAGAAAGGCGATCTTTGAAAGTTTCAATCTCAGAGTCACTTTCCTGAGCACGAGCAATACCATGCAAGTCAAAAGGATCCACAGTGATGGCGCACGTTGTCCGAGAAAGACAATCAGCGACAATGTTTTCATTGCCACGAATATATTCTACATAAGAAATATACTCCGATATTAGTGACAATTGTCGTTGTTGACGATCCGACTTTGCAGGGGACTTTGAGTAAAATGCTGACACTATAGGTTTATGGTCTAGGAAAAGGGTAACTGTATGTCCATCAATTAATGTCTTGAAGTGCAATACGGCCAGATAGGCAGCTAAAAGTTCGCGATCATAAGTTGAGTAGGTTTTCTGAACATCAGATAGTTTTTTAGAATAAAAACCCAGCGGTGTTGGGTGAGAGTCTACCATTTGATAGAGTGCAGCACCAACTGCTAGGTTAGAACTGTCTGTTACAAGCTGATAATTAGTAGACACAATTGAGGGAAAAGTTAAAGTAGGACAATTAATTAAAGCTATCTTAAGGTTATGAAAGGATTCTTTATCAGAATCTGTCCAAGGCAAGAACTTAGCAGATGGATTATGACGTAGAAGTTCTGTAATAGGATAAGCAATTCCTGCAAAGTTACGAATCATTTGTCTAAAGAAATTAATCATGCCCATAAAACGGCGTAGTTCAGTGGATGACTGAGGCAAAGGAAATTCTGAGATGGCAGTGACCCGTTCAACGGGCGGTCTGACACCTTCAGAACTTACTTTATATCCGAGAAAAATGAGCGAAGACTTGAAAAACTCGCATTTGTTAAGGGAAATTCGCAAGTTATACTTAGCTAGTTGAGCAAGTACGACATTCAAGTCCTTAAAATGTTCCTCTGATGATGCACTAGCGACCAAAATGTCGTCTAAATAGCAAAAGACATTCTTACAATTAGCAAGGACAGTGTCAATCACTCTTTGAAATGTAGAACCAGCATTTTTAAGTCCAAATGGCATGAACTTGTACTCAAATAATCCGAAAGGCGTACACACAGCGGTCTTCGGAATATCACTCTCCGCGACAGGAATCTGTAAATATGCCCTTTGTAAGTCAAGTTTGGTAAATATATTCTTACTATGCAAAGACATGGTTAAACTCCGTAAATGGGGAATTGGGTACTTATCATCTACCGTTACACTATTGAGACCACGATAATCTCCACAGGGTCTCCATGAACCGGGCTCCTTTTTCGGAACGAGGTGCAAAGGAGAAGCCCAAGGAGATTTAGAACGCTGAATTATACCAGCCTTAAGCAAAAACTGAAATTCTTCTTTGGCAGCATTAAGTTTTACACCAGTCAAGGGGCGTGCTTTAAAATTAACAGGGGGGCTGTTCCCAATATCTATATGATGTTTTATAAGCACATCCATACTCTCAATAGTTGATAACTGTAATGGAGCAGTGAGAACTGGATATTGTGAGAGGAGAGACCTAGCCCGAGGGTCCACTCCATCAAAATCAATAAAATATGTAGAGACAGGTCCTTCTAAAGTATTGAGAGAAATGTGGTTCTGAGTAATTGAATCTAGTAGCATATTACTCTTACAGTCTACTATAAGAGACTGAGCAGCTAAGAAATCTGTTCCAAAAATAGGTTGCACTACATCAGCAACAACAAATGACCATGAAAATGACCGTCTGATACACTTAATACTAAAGTCCATGTCAACCTCACCATGGCATCGAATAGATGATCCTGAAGCACTAATAAGAGTCACTGCTGTAGGTCTTAAAAACGGAGTCAGATTAGGTTCAAAAGGCAATATTGAAATTGTGGAGCCAGTATCAATTAAGAATACATATGTTTTGCAACCGATTTTGGCACTTACTTTAAGTGGCAATCCGACGGTTGCAAGGTTAACGGATTGCTCCTTCAGTTTCCCGACTGTTCACGACACTCAGGTGCAGGGGACGATGAACGAGAAGATGGACGTGAGCTAGGCAAAACATTCAAGCTTGATGATGAAAGTATACACCAACCTTTACAAGATTTTGCACTATTTCCATAATACAGATGATATCTACACACCTTAGGACGCTGATTTCTGTGAAATGCACGTATCCCAATAGGAATAGATGTATGTGAATAGTCAGGTATTGATGATCTTTGAATGTTTGTATGTGTGTCTGAACCTCTGTTATATAAATGTCTAGGTTGCACATTGTTTCCACGCGCTTGGCGTCTATCAGATGTATTCCTCGAGTCTGAGGTGTTTTCACAAAAGAATGAAACAGACTGGCTAGTACCACCATACTCTAATAATGTGTCTGCAACACGTGCCAATTCCTCAAGGGTAGTACTCGAATCATACGTTACAAGAAGAGGTCTGATTGTATTAGGGAGAGCCTTTAAAAATTTTATCCTTAAGAAATCATCAGTAACCTCTAATGGGGCAGCGATTTTTCGCAACTTTTGCAAGTACAAGGTGGGTTTAGTACACAATACCTTATTCTGGTTCACTAGGGTATCAAATAATTCTGTTTTAGACCTAGCAAAGAGAGATACAAGTGCTTTCTTCAAATCCTCGTAACAAGCAGAATTTATAACAGAATCATTAAGTTGACTGAGTACACCGACAGGTAAATTGGCCAAAATGTGATGAAATTTAGTTGAGGAAGTGGTAATACCAGCTAATAAAAATTGAGATTCTACAATATTAAACCACCTGGTAACTGAAGCTTCGTCGAACGGTGGGGGTTTAACGGTGACTGCAGACGTCGACACTGGAGTCACAGTAGTAGTAGTAGAGCCTTGCTTAGCTGCCAGGTCAGTCATGTCCGTCACTAAAACACCACAGGCAACACTCGCATCCACACCAATCCTCCAACAGGCTGTAGGTCACTCCGGGGTCACCACTGCTCCCACGTGTTAACTTGAAGATGTAGTGAGAGTAAGTGACATGAATTCCAGAAACCAACCCAGAAGTAAACTACCACACAAATGACTGAAGCAGTAAACCACCACACAAATGACTGAAGCTTGGTGTGTAAAACATATTACACATACACCATTTCACAACTAATATATGCATTAAAATATATACAAACATATAATTACAAAATATAAGAACCAAAAGAAATATATGCTTAATACTACATTTACATACATTATAACATTTTATAGTGTCACTACAGAGCGCGGGACGCTTGGCGAGGGGGGGGGGGAGGAATGATGGACCAATGAGGGACGCGCTTACTGGAGGTGCTGGCTGCACCAATCACAAGACCCATTAGCAAAGAATGGCCAGCCGTCCCCATCCGCTTTCCGACTGAAAAAGATTGAAGAACCCTGCTTTACAGGGATAGCTGTCAAATATCCATTTCTTCTCTTCTATATCCACTTACGTTAATGCAGTATGCACTTCTTTAAACAAGGGTTCTTCAAATTACGGGTCCCGAATTCCTCCAAACTGCGTCGCAGGCTCACAAAAATAAATACATGAATAAAATAGAATAATAATATTCGTGACAATAAAATAAATATGAAGTTCATACATGAATCCACCTAACATATTTTTATAATCGAATATTCATATATTTAATTATATATAAAACAAAATCATTGCACAAATATTGGCCTTCTTGAATGAGTGTGTGAGAGAGAGAGGGAGGGTAGGTGAGGCAGTGTTTATAATTCTGGTTAGAATGCCTTTTAATCATAAATATTATGTTTCAGCGTCTGGCCTTGTATTTTCTTAGGTTGATAATTCTGATCATTTGTAAAATATCTTTCTGTATGGGTCGCGAGAATGATGTCATAGTAAAAACTGGGTCACGACTGAAAAAGATTGAAGAACCCTGCTTTAAACTGTTGGTGATTCGATACCGTTCACAGTGTATGCTTCATTCATTCCTCCTGACACACGTCTCTCTACCTGATCATTCGTTACCCTCTTATATAGCTCCGCCCACATTTCCCTCCTCCTCTCCTACTAACATCCCCCCTCCCTCCACCTGCAACTGTTACCAGATCCGACCGGGCCCAAACCAAGTCGCTGGTAGAAGAAGTGTAGACCCTTGATCTGTCCGGAGCTGTACGTGGTCGCGAATTTACAAGCTCGGGTGTACAGTATATATCGAATTTTAGTGAAGAATAATGCAGCTAACCAAACACACCTTACCTCATTGATGTATGGAAGGTAACTGACGTTCTAGTGACAAACTGGCAACTCATATAGCCTCAAGTCACACCACCTCCCACATCGCTAAGATCGCTGTCTCCGCTGTGTCAATTGTTAACGTGTTTTTCGTCATATTTCGAAGAATTTTTTTTTACCAAATTCGCTGTAATTTGATACTGAGCCGATTTCAACCTGGTTTTTTCGCTCAGAGTGATTATTGGTTATATTCTCTGAGTTTTGATAGTACCAAATGTTTAATATTAGGCTTTTATAAGAAAACAGTCATCATTTATGCAAAAAGCCATTGATGGTATCCAAAAGTCACCGCCCTAGCGTTGATAGAGTTAATTAGTATGTATGGTTTAACGTCCCATTAGTGTAATTATGGTGTAGTTTTTCATTTATTACATTAATTTTTGTATACAGACTAATAAAGGTTTTAACAGTTTCAAAATAATGAAAGTATATATATGCAAATATAAAATCGGAGACGCTGTTTTCCATTGTTATACCAGACAATGTTCTCATTAAGGTAATTTGCCCTAGATTAGCGTAAGTTTAGTGTATTTAAGGTAAAGTTTTGACCATCTTAGGTAATTGTCATGAATCCTTCTGTTATTTCATGGGTCGTCGTAAAAGAAAAATTAATTGCTGTCAAAAACTATCATAATTACATAAAAGTTAAAAATACGGTATGTCAAGGGTTACATTTATGTTGAAATTGTCACCTAGTTCAGTATCTAAGGTATTTTCAACCCATTTTTTAAGGTAATAACCTAAATACTTCATGAGATCCCTGATACCAGAAGTGAGTTACAGCTAGACCTCCCAGGCTTGTACGTGTTCAACTTCTTTGTTCCTCACACACATCTGGTAATTGGTAAGTTATTTTAATGTACATAAGATCATACATTAAGCTATCATACCAGGGTTTTCATTCGTTACCATAATATAGATGGGAATTTGGGAAAGCACTTAATTGTTTTAAACATATTCCCTAACCCCTTCAAACTTGGGGGAGAGAACTGGGAATCCCCGGAGAAAATGCAATTTAGAACAGAATTGGTGTTTAATTCAATGACCTGCTATATATGTCAAGATTTGTTAAATCTCAGCCAAGTTTGGGCAAAACTTGACTCGGGTTTTCTAAGTTTCATGTCAAGATTTGGGAAATCCGAGCCAACTTTCGAGAATTAATCTAACCTAACCTAATCTGGACCGGGGCAGACTACCCGGACCCAACCAGGGCATACTACTGGGACCTAATTAGGGCAAACTACCGGGACCTAACCGGGGCAGACTACCGGGACCGAACCGCTCGTAATTTTTAAAAAAGCCTATTCTGCCGAAAGTAAGTACAATCTCCTCTTAAATTCACTACACACGAACACACTACATTGTCCCCTACTGAAATATAATACATTGTAAATATTTTGCCACGTGGAACTCTTATACAGTTATACCAAAATGGGTCATAAATATACCGGCTGAACTATGGGTATACTGTACTGTGTATCGTTTGGTCCATACCGAAAAATATTAACCTAAACCAACCTGCCCTAACATAACACAACCCACCATAATGTTCCAATTTTTACAACAGCCTATACCGAATGAATTGAGAAAGATTGACAGAGGTGACAAATATTAAGTAACCTAACCTGACATCAATTTGGGTTCTTTGTCACATCCTATATAAATGAAAATATAATATTAAATAAATAAATGGTAATTATTGCGATTGACTGCATACATGATTTTCACACTTTTGGTGAGTCGAAATCACCCATTATTTTACCATTTTTATTTTGTGAAATTACTTATAAACAACGCATTACATAATCTAACCTAACCTAACCTAACCAGCATTTAGCTTGTTGGATGGTTGATGAGAATTATTGCTTCTGGCCTCCATTCAAAAATTCTGTACTATATATTCTTAAGTGTTTGCAATTATTAGCAAACATGCTATTAAAATAGAATAAGGATTAACATTGCACAAAATTAAAGCTATATATTAAGATTTTCAGTACTATGGTATCATAGTAATTTCACAGTACAGTATATGAAACCAATTAGAACCTACTTGTTACTTTTCAGATTCAAGCCTCTACACAGAGATTTGGACAGCAGTTCTGAGTCGGAGCTGGAACCAGTCAACCCAAAGAAAAGAAGGCAAATCTACCAGTTCCCCCAGTGTTAGATCTTGGCGAACTTGTTGCTGTAGAGCATCCACCCATGTCACAGGATGCACCTATGCTACAGGTTCAGTCCTCTTCCACTCAGAGCATGGGCACTCCCTCATCCATAGGAATCGATGAAGGTATATTATGTTTACTCAATTTGTACTGTTGTTGTTGTTGAAGTTCCTCAAGCTATCTGGCCAAGCAGCCCCGTTTGGACTGTACATAGGCTATGTGTGCATCTTTCTGTGTATAGGCTGTATCATGCCACAGCTATATCACAAGACGTGGCATGATTGAAAAAGAAAAAAATGCAATGATCGAAGTTTTACACAGATGGAAAACCATCTATTATCCATACATTTATAATGGTACTCTTTTGCAAATATAGTTCAGTCATTTGTGATGATTCATGAACACTTATGTCTTTGTCCTGCTCATAAAAGGACCAAAAGTACTGTGCCTGTACCCTATTTGACAAGATCTCAGGATATAAAATGTTCTTAAATCTGCATTGTATTTCACTATTAGAAGTCTATTGTCATGTAATTTGACTATAGCAGACATACAATTAAGTGCTGATGTGCCACGTCTACATTTACAGCCCCTCAGGTGAAATCATTCTGGGTATACTGCACAAATTAAGAAACGTACAAGTTACCAGGTGCACATTGTATAGAATACCGAATTGCTTATATTTTTATTTTACGGCAAGTTAGGCAACCAGTACCATGTAATTATCCACTCCGGCATGTGTCCCTTGGTGGACTGGAACCTACGACTGCTCACTAAGGATGCAATTGCTTTATGCAGTCGTCTACCTGGGAACTAAATATAACACCAAGTTAATCTATTAAATTCCTAGGTAAAGTGTACCCATATGACTTAACTGAATTAAGCTCATATTTTGTCAAAATGGGGTAGAATTCTGTAGAGAATGCCTTGATATTCCATATATTGCCAAAAAGTTTCACATATTTCTGGTAACATAGATTAGTACTGTACTTCTGAAAATGGATCATGGTCTGATATTCGACCCTATAAAATGGACTGAAAACACATCATGAAGCAGAAGTAAAAAAATTTTTGTACATCTGGGTGTGAGCATATGTATTCACATTTTTTTCTTTTACCAGACCAGTCATTATAGCTCAGTGATATCAGTAAGTTACAGCAAGCATGTATTTTAAATAAATAGCCTAAGATTATATGCTTTAATTACAATTTTGACAATTTGCAGCCCTTCGACCTGTCCTTCTGGCTATTGCAAAATGTGAGGCAAAACTAGAAGAGCAACAAAGGACCCTTGTCCAGACCCTTGCCCAGATGCTAATCATTGTCAAGGAAATAGAAAACAAAATTATGAAGGACTTTTCGGCTTCTGCTCTACCAGATACATTTGTTTTGGAACAGACTTTGCCAGTGAAAAGTTATGATGTTCAAGGTCATGACGAGCAAGGTAGTGATTGAACATGACTGTTCAAGATCAAGACTAAGTTCCACTTCCAAATGTTTTCTTTTGTTTCCCGCAGGGGGGTAATTTCTGCAATGACGTGGGCATTACTTTATGGTGTTTGGCAGACTTCGTCTGTGATGTGTATTTTAACTCTTGGGTCATTGTGGGTTAATGCCGCAAATGATACTTTTTATTTTTGAATAATAAAGGGTATAGTATTGTGTAAACATTGTGAACAGCAGAGTAATGCCACGTCCACAGGAACAGGCAGTGGGCAACAGACATTGCCCACCAAGTGTATGCAGTATGAGGCTTGTTGCGGCAGAGGGGCTTACACGCCAAATTTGGTGTTTGTTTGCTTTTTTTTTGTGTTTTTTTTAAATTGTTTTTATGCATAACCAAATAGAGTAGAAAATAAACTATCATTTGGTGTATACTAATGTGGGTTTCTGTACATATTTGCTGACTGAGTGTCATCAGACTTTAACCTTCATTTACTAAAAAATACTGCCGCGACGCGAAAGCCCCTCTGCCACTAGACACCTCATATCTCTAGCTTTTTATCAGTGTTATCAGATCATGCAGTTCCTTGCACCCACTGGCCACTTTTGGGCATCCTTGTATTGGTATCCACACGAGATTTGGAAAGACTGTTTGGCCCTCGGGCACTGCCCGCTCATGTGGACGTTGCATAATGGTGGATAGCATAGTCAAAATGTAGCCTATTGGGGATTTAAAATAATATTTACTTCATAAAAGTTATGTGAACTACTGAAGTTGTCAATACCAAAGTGTGAAACCTTTATTATGAATCTACTTAGCAATTATATTGTAACCACATATATTATTACCTCATATATTAATTATTGTACTCCAAAGTGGGCTTGTACTTTATTTTCATTCAAGTATGTAAATGCACATACAGTACACATGCAAGTATTGGTATATATGAAAAAATGCTATGCATTACAATAGAATATATATGCATTTATTTAGTATCTGAATAAACATTTGTTTCATTGTTGTAATTTCTATGTTTTTTCTTTCTTTCTGTAGTGTTTGCTATTATTGTTACTCCCATATGGTGTGGAAGTTATCTTGAATGTTTTCATAACTCATGTGACTTTTATATAGTGCTCATTTTAATAACAAGTAAATTAATTCAAACCAAATTCCAGTCTCATGAAAATTCTGGCTATTTACAATTAAGCTTCCTGGTTTTATGTATTGCACCTGTACTGTGAAGGTATTTTGTACGCAAATAATATTAAGGGTTTATATTTCGTATAAATTTGATATCAATGAACTTTGGACTAATGTTGTAAAATTATGTTGTAGGATAGTAGATGCATTACCTATTGTGATGCACTTGTTGGCTGTTATAAAAAGTATTTAGCATACACTGCTCCATTATACAGTACAGGAATAGTGCACTGAATCACATATTGGGCAGTGCATCATTATGTACTCATTAGCATAACAAGTAAAATATCTTATGAATTGTAATCTAACAATATTACAATTTCTCAAAGTTCATTGTTTTGACATTAAAATGAAAGGGAAACCCTCGATAATATTTGTGTGTAAGTTACTTTCCTATAATGCATTCACTTACCACTGTCCAGCAGGGGGACAGGTTGAAACAAGCCGTGTGTGTAAGCTGGTGGCTGATTGATGTTAGCATCACCGCCAGCCAATCACCGACCAGCTTACATACACCGCTTGTTTCACCCTTTCACCCCGCTGGGCAGCGGTAAGTGAATGGATTATTGTACTGGTCCAATAAACACCAGGGTGGTAGCACGGATGTATTGTTCGTCCACATAGGTACACAATTTCACTCAATTCAACTACCATGACTCCTAAAGCTCTTCAACAGGTGACAAACGTAAACAAACTGAGAGCATAGCCATGGCGGGAGTGAATTCGCCTTTTCTTAAATGTAATTACTGTAACAAGGACTTCACAAGAAACAGTTACAGGAAAGTGCATGAACAGAAATTTCACGGTGTATGTCCTAAAAGGAAAGAGTTAGTCGAGAAACCGGCTGATTCTTCCTTAGTGTGCAGCATTTGTGATAAGCTTTTTACACAAGTTAACAACAAGCGGACCCACGAGCGGAATATACACGGTGTAAAGCTTCCGCCTAGGCCTATACCATGTAAAGATGACGGTAGATCTACTTTGGTTAAATGCAAAGAGTGCAATGAAGCCTACCCAACACTTAATAACTATCGAGAGCATCTCCTTGCACAACATCAGATTGAAACTCACAAAACTCAGCATGAGTTCACCTCTGAAAAAGGTAAGCTTGAAGATGTTAAAAGGTAATGTTAGATGAGGGTAAATTTACAGAAGAACTGGGTTCACTATATTGTGTATTTTAGTATCATTACCCACTATTTGGGACCATTCTAAAACACTTTTATTCTATGGTGTTTCTTTCGGAGATATGCCCCGTTTTACAAACATAATTTGGAAATTAGTCTGACCTCACCTGACCTGACCTAACCTAACCTAACCTAGACAACATCAGACTACCGGGACCTAACCTGGGCAAACTACCGGGATATAACTGGTGTAAACTATCATAAAGTGACTGGGGCAAATTCCCAGGACCTAGCCGGATGTGGTAACACTGCGCGATCCTAGCCAAAAACCCAGTTATTCTGTAATAATACCTAGATGAGTAATACTTTATGAGAGCTCTGCCTCATTTTTTTGCATATGCATATATGCAAATATGCATGAAAATATATAAAATGTGGCAAAAATCCACATGGACCTCTTGTAAAGAATTACCATGATATATACATATAATATGGTAAAGACAGTAGGAAAAATTTTGTTTCGCCTGAAAATTGGTTAGGCCAGGTCAGGTCAAGTCACGTAAAAACAAAGTTATCTCCTCACAATATTTTACACCCTGTTCCACCACTGTTCACTATGCAAGCATTGCGCCACATATATATTTGACTTTAACCTAAGTACATGTACTGTATACTATTTTTTCTCCTTGCAGAATTCTTGGCATGGATAGGTTCTATAGAAATGGATGTAGGAGTTAACTACACAACTCATGGTGGATCCTGAAAGTCCAGTGAAGGAAATAAACAGATCTTTTACTGTCGAAGATCTGGTGAGAAGTCGTCCACAAAGACACAAGATACTTCAGAAAAGAAACGTACTGAAAAAAGCCAAGGTATATACTGTACAGTATCATTTTCCTCTTTGAATGTGCCGCCTTTACTGCTCATTTGATTCAGATCAGTTTTCTGGGAGACATAGAGGACTGCTCTCTTAACAGTATGATCAAGAGAAGAATTTCACTGACATATCAGATTCTAGGAAGTTGTGAGATCATATGTTGAAAGATGATTATAGGGCTGTAGGCCTAATATAATTACAGTAGACTATACTGATCAGCATGTTATTTTCCTTTGGCTCTCAACAGGTACTTGTAAGTTGGGGCTTTACTGCACCTCATCAATGAAAGTTGTGAAAGCAGATGGACGGATTTGTGTAACCTTTTACACTGACCATCATGATCACGAACTTGGATTTCCAAACTTAGTTCACATGGTACTGCCCAGGAGTGAGAAAGATAGAATTGCAGGTAATGTGACAGTTGACTACACAGTAGTTTTCAATGTTTATAAATGATACCAAAAACAAATAATGGAAGGACACATACCAGTATAGATATTTGATTCAGATTTTTAAAAATGTAAATACCCATTAAAGTAGAATTCTGTACAAGAATGGGTCACTACTTGATATATGTACTGTACAGTACTTTATTGAACTAAAGGCAAATGCTGTATTCTATAGGTTTAGATTTCAGTATACAGTACTATATTTCATTCTACTGTACAGTACTAGAGATTTGTAATGTTGTGTCATATTTTCACAAGGAATTGCAGTATTCAAACATAAGTGCATAATTCTTTATGTTTAAGAATTTATACAGACTACTTAAACTGATATATTTATTTTTTTTCTATGTGGTACAGTACTTTAATATCTATGATCATCTTATTTCTTTTTAGCAAGCAAGAGCTCCTCATGTTCACAGAGTAAGTTGGAATTAATTAATACCTGAATGCAATTTCTGCAATGTATTCTTTTGGCTGGGTGAAGATGGTGGTGCACTTTTAGATTAATTTTACATTGCTGTGCTATATTCTAGTTGTAATATGGTTTATGTAATTTACTATAGTTGCTACATAAGGCTGCATCTTATTCTATATATTGGGACTGCATTAAGCTTATGATCTTGTACAGTAGTTGCATGTGAACCTCTGGCTGTGAATTGATTGTTTAACATCATCTAGAACATTCTCCTCCTTTTGGTGCATTTTTTTACCGTAGATTACGGTAGACGTTGTACCGGAAGAGGCTCACGCCTGTAACTCCGGATCACCCCCCTCATCGTCACCAGCAATATAGCCCCGGCTTTGTTGGCGGCTTGGAGCGTTGGTTATTTGTTCTTTATAGTTAAATCTTTGTCCTTGATGTTTCCAATATTTGTCTAATTTTGCCTCAAATTTCTCCACCGATACTGCACCCACTACCCAATCTGGCAGGTCATTTCAGTTATTAATCACCCGCTGAGAAAACGTATACTTCCTTACAATTCAGTCTTGTTCGCTTCTTATATATCTTCTTGATGTTACCTCGGGTGATATAATCTCCTCTCCTCTTGAATATCCCTTCTGTGCAGTCCTCGTCATATACACCTCCCACAATCTTAAAAGTCTCTATCATATCTCCTCGTGATCTTCTGTAGGTCAATGTAGGCAAATCCAGCTTCTTCAAGCGCTCTTCATATGACAAATCTTTTAGTTGTGGTATCTGAACATTTTCGATAGCTTCTATATCTTTTACCAGATGTGGGCACCAAACCTGATTTGCATATTCAATATGAGGATGTACTAGCGCTGTATATAAGCCCTTGAATATTTCGAGGTCTAAATTTACAAATGTCCGCCTGATAATACCCATAATCTGATTTGCCTTATTTATGTTTTCAGAGAGATGCTCAGAGAATGACAATCTATCATCCACAATCACACCAATATCCTTTTCCGAGGAGGTCTTGACTATCTTTGATTGCAGGATGTATTCCTGTTCTGCAACCTTTGATTTCCCTATCCTCATTTGTTTGCTCTTAGCAGGGTGAAAGTGCAACATCCACATTTTTGTCCACTCATGGATTTCATTTAAGTCCTCTTGCAATTTTCTACAATCATCATCATTCTTTATCCTACTGAACACTTTTGTGTCATCAGCATATAAGTATACTTCACTGTTGTTCTTTACTACTTCAGGGAGATCATTAATAAAAATCACAAACAACAGAGGTCCCAGTACAGATCCCCGAGGAATACCACTGGTAACATTTTCCCAATCTGATGCAGTACCATTTACTATTACCTTCTGTTTCCTTCCAGTTAGGAAGCTCCTTATCCATTCAAGGCACTTTCCCTCAATTCTATAACTAGCCACTTTCTCCATCAATCTTCTATGTGGGACACGGTCAAATGCCTTGATGAAATCACAGTACAGTACATCTATAGCTTCACCATCATCTAAAGCCTCCGTCCAACTATCAAGTACTTTAATTAGTTGCAGTACTGTTGACCTTCCCTGAATAAATCCAAACTGTTTCTTACTAAATAAGTTATTTTTAGATTAAGTTTACATTGCTGTGCTATATTTTTATGGTAATATGGCTTATGAAATGTACTGTAGTTGCTAGATAATACTGCATCTTATTATGTCAATCGGGACTGCTTTGAGCTAAATGGTTGTGCATTACAATCATTATCTTATGCTAGTTTTCAAGAAAGAGATATTTTATTGTGTGTTCTTAACCATAAAACTGTATACAATACTGTAAATTGTCCAATAGATTATTGACTGACGAATAGTGTACTTTACAGTACCTGTACTGTATATATATTTGCCAGAACTAGTTGCTGTTTAAATCTGCTAGTTCTTTACTTTATTATTTTTAGTTGCTGCAGGTGAGATTATATTTTAACATATTAAATTAATTTCAGATATTGTGACTGTATATTTTGTTTTTCAGGTATGATTATGCAAGGGATAGAGCATCACAAAATTCTAGAACGAGTACGGGAGACATCTGGACGAAATCGAACATCGATCCTGGAGAAGAAGGACATAGAAAATATCATTGCTGCATATGGACTAAGTGTGAATCAGAGTCATCACTCTGATGACAGCACAAGTGTACGTCTGATTGCTCAAGATATGAAGGATGCTGGAGAACTTCTATACTTTAAAGATCAAGGGGAACTGGATCCACAGAATACAGAAATCCCCTCGGAAGAATTCGTGCTTGCATTTATGAAAGAAGGACAACAGCTAATGTTCTCAGAGCAGTTAAAAAACACTGAAAAACTGCAAGTATGTATGGATTCCACCCACTGCATTAGTCAGTATACTGGATTTCAGTTGACAACATTAATGACTATTACTGATTTACACCAAGGTTTCCCAGTGGCTTTTCTGATCAGTAGCACAGTAAATACTGAAATTGTTAAGGTCTTCTTAGATAAGATAAAAGATCGCATGGGTGTAGTGCAAGCACAGGTGTTCATGAGTGATGATGATCCCCTTTTCCGAAATGCATGGTATGCAACTATGGGTGGGGATATAACTGTTAAATACTTGAACTGCAGCTGGCATACAGATAGGGCCTTCAGGAAGAGTATTAGTTCCTCCCCTATCTAATACCACAGGGTCGATCGCTCTATGTGTGTAGCTCTGTGGGTGGAATACTTCCCACACAGTGTTACCAGCTCAGATGAGATAAACATGATCGTGAATTTCGGGCAACAGTGTGTATATCCTGCCACACCAACTCACTAAATATAAATACATTATATAAAAACCATAAAGTGAGATGTAACGTTAGAGTGTTAATAACATGGAATAACCATACTGTAAGTAGTCCTAGTCCTAGTGAGGGAGATGATAGTTTGTTCGTTATGAATGGATGATATGGAATTTATTTATTTATTTTATAATGTCTAGTATGATAAATAACAGACCTAGCCACTATTGCTTTAGCTGCTCTTTGCTTGCCGCACTCAAATACTGAATGCGAAAGAGTGTTTAGTAAAGTTAACCTCTTTAAAACTAAATCAAGAAACAGACTGAAAACAAAGACAGTTAATGGGGCTCTTCTCTCTGCTAGTTGCATCAAAGGATCAGGAGGGTCATGTGTTCAATTCACTCCTGCAAATTATATGTTTTCCAGAATAAATAATCATGCTCAGTTATTCCAGAACATCAGACGACATTAATTGGATTTGGAAGAAGAGTCTTAGATATACAGTACAGTTATTATTTATGTTAATTTGCTTAAAAGCTTTGAAATTGCCTCTTAAGTTCACTTATCTTTTCTACTCAGTAATGTCTAATTTCATTCAATTTTGGTTAACAAAAGGCAATTTTATGAATCTGTGGAATGACCTCGGTACTGACGGGATTAAACAATCATATTTGTAAAAACAAATATGTTTCATTTGTAATTATGTAAAATACAAGATATTAATAACTACAAAGAAATCATACATATATTCTTCTATTTGTCAAGTTATGAAAATGTGTTAGATATCAGAAACATTGTACGATAATAGATACGAAAAATTTTACAATTCTGTATGATAATTTTACTGAAACCCCATAATTTTGAGGAGCCAGTACGATAATATCAATCTGAGAGTGTGGCAACACTGCGTGGAGAGTCGGTAGTTGCAGTGTCGCTTGTGTAGTAGTGTAGGGCAGGGGGACAGCGTGTGGATGTAATGAGAACACGTGGACTGCGGGTGTATGACGACGGCAGGTTTGGTTGGTCCTTCCTCCTTAGTAGCTCGGTGGATAATCTACCACACAAGCGCCGCTCATCTCATTTATATCCTTGCTCTACGTTCCCGTATGTAGCATCATTCACGTGATCACGCCATCCCCTGACCTGCTACACCCCCCTCGGTTCATACCTGGAGGAAGCGGGAGGCTGGCGGCTGGGTTCCCAAGAGTATGCTAAGCTGAGCCAGGGGACAGGATTAACCAAACCGCCAGACTGTGGCTTGTCTGGGACGGGGAGATCACAAAGGAACAGGGAGTGGCATACCAGCACATGGAATATATATATATAGGAATACGGAGTGGTGCGTATGCCACCACTACATTACTCCCCCTCCCCCCAACAGAGTCATTTTATTAGGGGAGAGGGGAAGGCTCAATACATATCAAGTAACAATTAACATAGCACCAAAACAAAAATAAGAAATATATATACAGGTGAGCACATATACAGTGTAGGGCATAGTGTGCGGTGGGGGGTTAGATGCAACTGAGTGTGATTAGTAGTAGGGACTGTGTGTGTGCTGGAGAGTGTAGTGTGTATGTATGTCTGTGTTGTACAGGGCGGCAACATATTTACTCGGGTGCCGTATTGTGCACCCCGAGCGGGAGGTGAAACCATCAGGAACCATCATCGGTTCGTCGTCCCGCTGCTCCTGACGTGGTGAAGGTGGTGTAGCAGGGCGAGGTGAGGGAGTGCATCCTCGAGGAGGGATGGCGGGACGAGGAGGAATGGCTGGTATGATGTGGATGATGGGTGGCAATTCCTGTGGAAGACTAGAAGGGATTACGGTTATAGAGTCATGGTCAGGTAACGGGTCGTCAGGCCTAGGAGTAGGGGTAGACAGGTGAGAGTCAGGTAGGGGTAGGGGAGTGGGGTGTGGTGCGAGGTGGGATGGGAGAGGGGTGGTGTCAGGTAGGTCTGGGGGGTTGATAGGGGTAATGAGGGGTATGGGTAACAAGGGAAGGTCAGGAGAGGGAGGCGGTTGAGGTGTGGGCGGTGCAGAGGAAGCTGAAGAGGTAGCGGGAGGAGGTGGTGGGGAATGGATAGGAGATGGTGCGCATGTGGGTTGAGGAGAGGGATTATGAGGGGTAGCAGGTGGAAGGTGAGTAGGTGTTGGGGGAATGGGTATGGTGGTGAGTGGTTGGGAGTTGGTGCTGAATGAAGTAGATGGTTGAGGTTGAGGGGGGTGTGATGTGGCGCAGTGTTTGGAGGTGAGTGGTATATATGTGTCTGTGTAGGCATATGAGTGGTAGGTGGGTAGGTGTGGTTGTTGGTGGTGAGTGAGGCTGGTGGAGAGGAAGTTGGTATGTGTGTATGGTGTGGTGGAGTGGGTGGAGATGCGTACTGTGTACGCGTGAGTGGCACTGCGCGAGGTGTAGGTACGAATGGTGGTCGTCGTTGTGTGTGAGGTGGGTGGTGTGTAAGAGGCGAGGGATGAACTGGTTTCACCCATTCCCAGGACGTGACGTAAGGTTTGTCGTGTATGCTTAGAGTGACAGTTGCGTCTCTCCTGGCAAAAACGGAGTGAGGGCCGGTGTACATCTACTGGAGCGGTGTGGGGTGCGAGTCAGTCCTGAGTAGCGGCGAGGGTGCGGTGTGCAGGCCGAGTGGTGTGTAGGTAGGCCGGGTATGCTGGTGTGTAGGCGTGGGTGGGGCGTTTGCGATAGTGCGTTTTAGTGCCGGCAAGAATGAAAGGTTAGATGTGTCCAGAGAGGTGCTGTTCAGGGTGTTGAGACGTTTGGGGTGTGGGGCGGTGATGTTAGCGGCATTAGTTGCTATGTATCAGTACACTAATAGTACACTAGGAACCACTGTTATTACTGAAACACTTGGGGTTAGGCAGGGATCACCCACATCTTGCATTTTATTTATAATATTTGTCAATGATTTAATTTCGTTAATCAAACAAGGCTGTTGTAGGGACGGTGTGTTGTCGTGGTTACATATACTCGCACTGATGGACGACACTGTGTTACTTGCCACAACCAGACATAATATGATCAAGAAGCTGACTATGCTACAAGATTATTGCGTGGATTATGGCACCAAGGTGAATCAGAGCAAAACGAAATTTGTTGTAGTAAATGCCAACAGAGATGACAGAGAGCCTTTATTGGTGAACCGACTAACGGTAGAGTGGTGTGAGAGCTATGTATATTTGGGCTCGCCCTTTACTTGTGATGGTAATGTGTCACACTCTGTCAAAGTCCACGCTGACGCTAAGTTACCACATGTCCTGAAGTTTATATCATTTGTTAATAAAAATAATGATGTGCCCTTCTCTGTGAAGCGTCGTGTGTTTGATGCTGCTTTGATGTCTGCATTGCTCTATGGTTGTGAATCGTGGATTGGTGCAGACCTCAAGCCTGTAACTAAATTGTACCATTGGTGTTTAAAGCAACTCTTAAATGTAAGGAAAACAACCTGCAACGACCTTTGTTGTATAGAAGCAGGATACCCCTTAATGACTGACCTGGTAAGACAAAAGCAACACAAATTTTTGAGAAGTATGTGGCGTGAAAGGTGCGAGATGGATGATGATCCACTGATTCATGTAATTAAAATCGTCATTGACAGTAATTGTATCACTAGTCGAACAGTTAGCGAGTATATAAGAACTGAAGTAAAAGATTTGAAAGAAACCAGGCAACTTATGATTCAGTCAGTTATCAATAGTAATTCCTCCCGACGTGTGACTTATAGGGACATGAATCCATCGTTAACAGTGTCAGACATATATACAGAACAACACACCATAAATGAGCACCATAGAGTGGCGTTCACACGTTTTCGTGTTAGCGGCCACTCGTTGATGTGTGAAACGGGTCGTTGGAATAGACGTGGGCGAGGACGTCTGCCACTGGAACACCGACTCTGTATATGTGGTCAGGTGCAGACAGAGGCTCATGTTGTTACCTCCTGCCCAGTGTCTCAGCACCTGAGAGATGTATATGGTTTTACGGATGTTCATTCGTTATTTTCAGACTTTTCTTTGGAAGTGATATGTAAACTAATATATGAGATTTTGTCTTTGTATAATTAAGCTGGTACTGTTAGTTCCAGCCTCTTAAAAAAAATATTTGTTGTAAGTGTTGATATGCCAATATTTGCCTTATTCTTTTACATTTTTGCTGGAGTGCAGTATTATATGTGTTGGTGTTAGAGTTAAAGTGTATTATTTGGTTTTAGTATTTGTATTAAGTTATTTCAAATATATTGTAACGCTGTAGTCAATAGACTATTTGATATTCATTCGTTATTTTCATTGGATATGGTATGTAAACTAATATATGAGATTTTGTCTTTGCATAATGAAGCTGGTACTATTAGGTCCAGTCTCTTAAAATTATTTGTTGTAAATGTTTTTTATGCCAATATTTGCCTTATTCTTTTATATTTTTGCTGGACTGCAGTATTATATTTGTTGGTGTTAGAGTTATAGTGTATTACTTGGTTTTAGTATTTGTATTAAGTCATTTTATATATATTGTAACGCTGTGGTCAATAAATTATCTATCTATCTATCTATCTGTCCACTTTGGATGCAGTAATCTGGCTAGGGAGGCGTAGGTCCTCGCTGAACACAAGTTCCGCTGGTGAGTGTTTAACCTGTTGGGTGCGATAAACCACAATTCAGGCCTTAGTGAGGTAGTGCGGCATGCTTATATACAGCCAGCTACCTGTCGACCCAGTTGAGTTAATTAAGGTCATGGCGATATCCGTCAACCCCTTCCATATGTCAAATTTTCATCAACTTAGTGAGTTAGTGTCTTAGTCAGTCACCCCACAGACACCATGGAAGGAGGAAGTAGTGCTCTATTGGACTCTAGCCAGCCACTCACTTGCAGGGAGAATAGTTAGCAGAAGGCGGATGCCGAAGTCCCTTACTTACTCCAGCAGTAGTGAGAAAGAAGATGAGGTCATCCCTACAGTAAGAAAGAAAATAAAGGGAGATCCACAGAAAATGCGTACACCTTTTTGCACGTTCCCTATCTTCGAGCTTTTATCAGCAGCTTCACCCCTCCTCCTCCTCTACCACCATTACTCTGCCTAAACAATCCACAAGCACATAAGGACAGCTAGCGTATGAAGAAAGGGATGCCCAGCTTGACTCCCCAGTTAAAGGTCCGCCAATGAGTGGCAGTCAATGGGACAGAGTGTAGCACACACTGTGTGTATGAAACACAACTATAGCACACATCACAAGGCCCAGAAACCTCTCCACCCACGTGAGACCCGAGTCAGCCTCGGCTATGGCTGAGTAAGCAGGAAGACCTCAGACAGCTGACTCAAACCCCCCACCCCTTGCTCACAGGGGTGGTAACCTCTGGCATCACTGAAAGATTTTTATCGTGTCCCGAGCAAGGATCGAACGCTGGGCCGCAGTATTGCAGCCGCAGACTCTAGCACTGTGCTAGCCAGAAGCTAGTATCACCAAGACATACGAATCGGAAAAATAGAGGCCGCTCAACTACCATTCCTCCATCATCCATCACCACCACTGAATCTGTGCCCACTCTGACTGTTCCAGGTCCGAGTACTTCTCGTCATTCATCCACACCACGATCACATCCACGTCAGCATAACCTAACACCATAAAAAATTATACCGCTTTTGTTTATGGAGGCTGGTGGGAGTGAATCTTGTGGGAGTGAATCTGACGTCATTGGCAGTGACGAAGTGTGGTTAGGTAACAATGCACTTAGTTCTAGCAGTGACGAGGACGAAGGAAATGAGAACGACGGAACATCTGTAAATCTGCGTGAAGTGTTTTCTTTTGACTGGTTAGAGGGGTTAGACTTTGTACCAGACCAGCACGATTTTCGGCCAAACAGGAGTGGTACAACAAGGGACTTGCCCTGCAACGACGAGGCGAGAGAGTGCCTTCTTTCGTGCCTTCATAGATGAGGAAGTGATGTCATATATAGCTGAGAAAACGAACAGATACAACAGTTGGGTGTCTCAGCATATGTGTTCTCTGGCAAGAAAGACCTTACTTACTCCAGACACGTAATGATTGATGATGTGTGGTAGCTGGCGACTGGTTCGTGGTCTTTGTCTTTTTATTAGTCTTTGTAGTATTATTAGTCTTTGGCGTCTCTTCGGAGTATGATTTTAATTATATGGTTTTCTATAATTATATGGTGTAGGAGAGGTAGCAAGCGTCTGTAGTTTGCACAATTTATTGATAACCCGAGTGAGTACAGTTTCACAAATATGTTTGGGGACTTGAGCTAACTTTAGAGAGATTATATGCTAAGGTAACCTGTTGAGTGTTTGGTTATCAATAGCTAACTGAGGCTGAAGGAGCGGGAACAAGGCGTCGCTTGGTAGGTCACTTGACTTATGTCGTCACTATATGCTAACGTGTTAATGGTTCCCACAGTGAGCTAGGGTTTGTATCCAAGCCTACGCTAGCCGTTTCACGGCATCATGCGATGTGTGACTCACTCTTGTAAGTGAGTATAAGTGATTATAAGTAGCCTCTTAAATGTAGGTTTAACCGGAACAATGCTCGGCCACTACCATCCTTCGCCCTCGAAGGAATATTACACATATACATAATATATATATTCTTATTTTAATACATGCAATCTGTAGATAGTTTTATTTTATTATGTCTACAGATAATAATGATTATAACATGTACAATATATATTATGGTAAAATACATCCTATCTAAATGTGTAGGAGTGTGTAACTAACCTATACATTTGTATCCTCATTACCTTCTGACACTTGTCTCTGTCGTTCGCGAGCCGATAATTGTCGGTACCGAGCGTACACCTTCCGTATACACCAGCTAAACACAATAGTACAAACAATCAACGTTAGTGCAGGTATGACGTGTAGAGGGAATACAACTTATCTTGAGAGATGTACAGGTAACAAATTATCCAATGTTGAGGTAAACTCTGAGTCATTTAAATACTGAAGGAACTATATTTTATCTGAAACAATAGTGATTTTATCTAAAGAGATGTTTGCTACAAGGTTAAGTGATTGTAACTCTGTAGAAAGTGTAGACACAAATGCTTTATGGTGATGAGTAGGTATGTTAAGGAAATGTTCATTCCTAATCTCACAATGGTCCGGTGCCATATAATAACCATCCACCCAAATGTGTTGGACTTTACCATTGCAAATTAATGTCACGCTTGTTCTCTTTTGGAAATAGTAGTAGTGGTTAGTACCGAAGTGCTCATGGTAGGTAGTATTATTACTTACAGTTTTGAAAGTACAGTAAGATGTTGGGAGAGTTGATTCAGGATTTATGAATGAAAGTTCACACTGTGCCTTGTTTGTTAAACTGAAGGTAAACATATACGCAGGACATACATACAAGTGTAAGTACGAGGTGAGACAGTCATCCAATGAATGTTTTTCTAAGGTGTCTATGGCAGTATAACCCTCAGATGCGACTATGTACTGGCGTGACTTGTCAACAACCAGCAGGGTATTATTTACTCTAATTGGAAAAGGTCGTAATTCCCAAATATTAATTGACGTTTTTGACTTAAAAGGAATATTTAATAAGATACTTGATTCAGTTAGAATTGATCCAATGATGGGGTAATAATATTCCACGTCAGATATGGTAAATATGGGGGTTAGCTTATAAGTATTTATAGCTACTTCCACTGCTGCTTGCAACTGCCGTAGAGGTAACAACTTAGAGTTCACTCTACCCAATCCAGCATCTACTAGGTCACTTATTACTAATTAATTTAAATCATTTAGTTCCCTAACAGCTATCTCAATGGCTGCTATGTACTCACTAATTAATTGGATTTGTTCAATGTTGGGTATTATTCCAATTAATTTGTTTACCACAGAAGTCAATTGGTTAGTGGTTTCTATTATTTCATGAGTTTTCTGTTTTAGGTATTGGAAAGCCTCGTAGGTTTGAATAACTATTCTATTCTGTTGTCCCAGGGCAATGGTTACTTCTCCTAATTTCTTTCCTAATGCAGTTACATCGTCGGCCATTGCTGTGCCAAACAATTGTTTACTTAACAGTCCCATGAAATTGAAAAGGCCACGTCTCTGACGACGAGCGTGGGCAGATTGCCTCGCCTTATGTGGTTCTTCAGGAAATGATAACTTCATATTATGTATTATTGTTACTAGCCTATCTACCCTGTTAGTTTGTAACTGTAGAGTCATTTTTACAGGTCTAGTATTATTATAGAAGTAGGCTAGAAGTGGGTAAGTTTTAACATCAGAACTAGCATTCATATCCTGGTTATTGTAAAAAAATTATTTACTTGTGTTGTGATAGCTTCTACATGTCTGTGTAATTCTGATACATGCTGTCCAAGGTTACAGATTATCTCTGGCATATCAAGTAATCCGTGAACTTCCAGTTGTACAGTAACTAAATCTTCCACTATCAAGACTTTTCCTCTATGTTCAACTAAAGCACCTGTCTTCAGTACTTGGGCTGGAACTGCTGTTTGTTGGGCAAGTGTAACAAGCGCTGTGCCCAGCAAAAACAGTAATAGAGTCTTGTTCCCCATCTGAAACAAATGTCCTTATTTAGTTTGTTTTGCAGACCTTAGTTTTTGTCTGTATGTATTTCTTTTACTTGATGTGGGAGTGGAGTTTATTATTTCTTGTGATTGTGTTGTGTGTGTTATAGGAGGTTCATTTAAGTTTATCTTTTTACACCTATCCACATGTACTATTTCTACCTTCCCCGTTTTTATATCCTGTATTTTTATTTTATTTCCATGGGCCATGTCAATTATTTCATATGGACCATCAAACTTTGGATTTAACTTTGATACTCTTTCTGGGGATTTTACCATGACATTCTCCCCTACAGCAACATATATCTTCACAGCTTGAGTATGTTGTTTGATCATCATCTCCTGCCTGCTACCTTCTAGGTGTTTCCTGACTTCCTTATGGATGTTATTAAACACTTGTAGTTGTCTAATGGAATAGTCATCCATATTATATGCTGGAGAAGAATTTCCAGTTATTATGTCATATGGAAGTCTTTTGTCCGTTCCATATAGAATATAATGCGGGGACTTGCCCACTGATGAATTTATGGAACCGTTAATGGATGCAGCTGTAAAGGATATCCAGTCTTCCCATGAGCCTTGCATAGGATTAGCCACATGTCGCAAAACTTCAAGTATTTTACGATTTGCTCTTTCTGTGAGACTGTTGCTGGCTGGATGATATGCTGTAATAAAAGTTTGTTTTATATGATATTGATCACATATGTTTCGTAACAAATTATTAGTAAATTCTTTACCATTGTCTGTTAGTATCACCTTAGGTTGAAAACCTTAGGTGTGGTGTACTGGCAAAGTAAATTTGTTACAAGTTTGTGTGCAACCTCTTCTGCTGTTTTTATCTGCAAAGGAGTAATAACCACATAACGTGAGAAATGGTCTACACATACAAGGCAATATTTGGAGCCTTGATGACTCATTGGTAAGCTTAGAATATCTATACCAACGACATCCCATGGTTTTTCAGGTATTGGGTAATTTAACATAGGGGCTGGGCCCATTGTATTACCTTTATGAGCATGACATGATTCACAATTCTTGATATGTTTCTCCACGTCTGCGCGGAGAGTGAACCGATAATATTTTTGTCTAGTTTCTGCTATACAGCGATCTCTTCCCGGATGTCAGGCTTGTGGATGATTATGCATAAACATTAGTTCAGTCTTAATTAGTGTATCAGGGACTACCACCTGTGAATTTTTTTTAGTTTGTTTCTCAAGCTTCCTGAACAAAGTGTCATCTATTACCTCAAACTGTGTTAGTGGGATTGGTAACTCTGGTAGGTTAGTCTCGTCACCTGAAACCAAAGCATAAATGACCCGTGACCAAAATTTGTCTTTCTTTTGTTCAGTCTTAACAAGTTCCACATTGAAGTCTACATCACTATAAGTGGGAATAACAGCAGCAGCCGATACATTGCGAGATAAAGCATCTGCAACTCTATTAAAACGCCCAGGAAGATATTTAATTGTATGTTGAAATTCTGAGATTGTTAAGTACCATCTGGCTAACTGACCTGTCAAATTTTTACCATTGAAGAGACCACACACAGGTTGATGATCTGTATATATGGTGATAGGATACCCCAGAATTATTTCCCTGAAGGTCTTTAAGGCCCAAACTACCGCCATAGCCTCTAGGTTTGTGACGCTATATTTCTTCTCTGCATCATTCACAACACGACTGGCATATGCACAAACCTTGCAACGACCCTCAGTGGAATGCTGCATGAGCACTGCGCCTAGACCATCCTGTGATGCGTCAGTACAGAGAGAAAATGGGAGGTTATAGTTTGGATAACTTAAAATTGGAGCAGTTGTGAGTTTAAGTTTTAATTGATCAAAACTATCTTGCTCTGTCTGTGACCACTTAAATTCGATATTTTTCTTTAGGAGTCTTGTTAGTGGGCTGGCTATTTTAGCAAAATTGATTATGAATGACCTGTAGTATGAACATAATCCAAGGAAATTCCTTATTTGCTTTACTGTAGTAGGTTGAGGGAATTCCTTTACTGTCTTAATCTTGGAATCCAAAGTGTGAATTCCTTTACTATTTACTTTATGACCCAAAAATTCTATTTCAGCCTTAAGGAATGTACATTTTGACAGTTTAACCTTTAATCCAACATCCTGCAATCGTTGTAAGACTCTGTTTAGTTTTTGTAGGTGTGAATTGACATCAGGGCTGACAATAATTAAGTCATCTAAGTATGCAACAACGTCTTGAGTCATGTTGCTGAAAATAGTATTTATCATCCTTTGGAATGTTAAGGGGGCATTGGATAATCCAAAGGGCATTCTGACAAATTGCCAATGACCATTAGGGGTGCTAAAAGCTGTAATAGGTTTGGATTGGTCATCTAATTCTACTTGCCAATAACCACTAATTAGGTCAAGACTAGTAAAGACTCCATTATTTTCCCCAATATCCATGAGGATATCTTTAAGTTCAGGTAATGGGTACCTATCCTTGACAGTTTTCTCATTTATCTTCCTAAAATCAATAACAGGACGGAAATCACCTGTTTTCTTAGTAACTAAGAATAATGGGCTGTTATAAGGACTGTTTGAAGATTCTATGATTCCTTCTGCTGACATATCATCCACCATTTTATTCATTATTTGTCTCTGACTATGAGGTAATCTGTAAGCTTTCACATATACTGGATCTGTGTCAGTTAATTTTATGTGATGTTTAACTAGTGTTGTTTTTCCCAACCGCTCACCAGGTAAGGCAATAGCCGACCTGTGATTTGCTGATGTGTGTAAAAGCTGTGTGCGATGTGAAGGAAAATCATTTACTTTTACATGCTCACATAATTCCTTAGTAGTTTGCCTAAGTTGTAATTCATCAACAATGTGTATGTTGGCAAAGGGAGGAGATTCTTTTTCCACTTATATGGGTTTAAGAAACACAAGAAAGTCACCTATGTAAGTACCTGGTTTAATGTTCACTGCCAGATCAACCTTGTTAAAAATTAGAGCTTCGATGAAGTTGTCTTTTTGTATCAGAGAGAATATGGATTCCATACCGATATTATTTATTCTTTATGTTTCACTTAAAGATATGACTTCATTCCCTTCATAGTTATTATCACTTTTCACTTGCACCTTTATGATAGCAAACCCCTTACTTGGTAAATGTACCGTACTTTTGACAGTGGCTGCCAGTCTAGTCTGTGAGTCACTGACCCTTGTCCCCAAGCCTACAGCTGTGCACCGCTGCTGACTCAGAGGACAACATGGGTACACGCGCCCTTGAAAGATAATTGACTGGAGTGATTGATTGATTGATTTAGAAATGCCATGAGGCATTTGGCGGCGCAACAGCTACGGTCATATACCGCCCAACACAAAGTAGTCATCTACATCATTAATAAAATATTTACACAAACTAAACAGACTTCTCCACCCCGAAAGGGATAGGCAGCATGAATAAAAGAACATACAAACTAAAAGGCACATTTATACTAAAAAAAACCTGACTAATTCAAGTAAAATATATAAAAGATAAGAAAACGTTGAACTATCTAAAAAGCCATAAATATAATAAAATTCACAACTTTTGGAGGAGGCCAGCCTCCTCCACATAGGAGAGGGTGTTCCCTCTCACACTACAAGCCTCCTCACCGAGCACCTGGGAGAGACTGTAAGAACCGTCACCCTTCCGGTACTCGGAGAGGTGCCTACGACGAAGGTCCCCAAGGCTGGGACACTCGACAATAAGATGCCGTACTGTCAAAGGGATAAGACAATCATCACAGTAGGGAGGGTGAGCCCTCTCCATTAAAAAGCCATGAGTCAATAATGTGTGGCCAATGCGGAGACGGACAAGAGCCGTCTCCCACTGGCGGGACAGGCCCCTGTAGCTCCACAAACCAAGGCGCTGGCGGATGTCGCGGAGCTTGTTAGCCCCGACGGCGTCCCATCTGTCCTTCCAGCAGGAACGAACGGTAGCATCTATGTAGGGTCGAAGGTCCACTGCAGGAACAGGATGACGCCTGGCAGGAGGCCAGGAATTGGAGACCACAGCCTTAGCCAGGGTGTCAGCCCGCTCATTCCCATCAACACCCACATGGGCCGGGACCCAACAAAAAGTGACTTTCCGGCCACGACGACCCAGGAGGACAAGCCACTCAAGAATGGCCAATACCAGGGGATGGGAAGAATTAAAATTGCACAAGGCCTGCAAGGCACTACAGGAATCGCTAAAAATAGTAAACGAAGGCTGAGGGAGAGTAAAAATCACTTGGAGGGCATATAAAATGGCCGAGAGCTCAGCAGTAAAAATGGACATGACAGAAGGGAGCCTGCCTCCACGGCAAAAGTCAGGAAAGACAACTCCAAAGCCAACTCCCTGTGAGTGAAGGCATGTTCTAAAAAGAGGGAATGAGCCACTGGAGGAGGAAGAGATTCCATCTTGTCTGTAAAGCAGGTGCAGGGGAAAACTTCTGGAAGAAGCCATGGAGCCACCCTGGGGACCCTCACAGGACAAATCTGGAAGTCATCTATGCCCATCTCCTCCATAGCCTTCCTGACCCGGAAGCCAAAGGGCCATGGTGCACGAGAATGTAAAAGGTAGTACTGAGACATGATATCAGATGACACCGCCAAGCAAGGTAGGGAGTCAGGAAGTCGATGTAATCGATGCCAACAACATCAAGAGGTGGCTCATTATTGTCCACCAGGAGACTGGGGATTGGGGACGACCTGAAGGCTCCGGTCGCCAGACGTACTCCAGCATGATGAACAGGGTCTAGAACTCTCAGACGGGCATCGGGTGCAGAAGAGTACACCTTACACCCATAGTCGAATTTTGACCTAATAAGAACATGGTATAGGCGGAGGAGGGTGGCCCGATCAGCCCCCCAGGACGTATGGCTCAGGACCCTCAACAGGTTAAGAGCCTTGAGGCAAGAGACCTTAAGTGTACGTAAGTGGGGAACCCAAGTCAAACGTTTGTCAAAAAGGAGACCCAAAAAGCGAGTCTCCTCGACACATCGTATCCGATGACCATACATGAATAAGTCCGGATCCGGGTGGACGCCTCGGATGCGGCAGAAGTGCATAGCAACTGTCTTGGAAGGAGAAAATCGAAAACCATGAGAACCAGTCCAACGTGACACCCTGTCAAGGGCAAGCTGCATGCGCCACTCCGCTACTGACATACGGGAAGCAGCAAACCAGACTGCTAGGTCGTCAACGTACATCGAGTTAGCTATACCGTCTGGAAGGGACGAGGCAATGGCATTAATTGCTACTGCAAACAATGTGACACTGAGGACGCTTCCCTGGGGGATGCCCTCCTCCTGTGCAACAGATGCTGAGTGGGTTGTACCAACCCTCACAGAAAAACTGCGACCACTGAAAAACTCCTTAAGAAAGCGTTGAAGGCGACCCCGCAGGCCATATAAATGGAGTTGCTGCAGGATGCCATATTGCCATGTAGTGTCATAGGCTTTCTCTAAATCAAAGAATACACAGACAAAGTGTTGATGTCGTGCAAAGGCCTCACATGCAGCAGCTTCCAACCTGACCAGAGCATCTGTAGTGGAACGGTGTTTACGAAAGCCAGACTGGGACGGAGACAGAAAATCACCCTGTTCCAAGAAGTATACCAGTCTGACATTCACCATCTTTTCAAATAGTTTACAGAGACAGGAGGTCAAGGCAATTGGTCGATAATTGAGGGCAACACCAGAGTCCTTGCCCGGCTTGAGAAAAGGAAGGATGGTAGCAACCCTCCACCCAGAAGGGAAGACACCCTCCAGCCAGATTCTGTTATATAAAGCTAAAAGAAATGAGATCGCCTCTTCACCCAAGTGTCGTAACATTGCATATGGGATGTTGTCTGGCCCAGGAGAAGTGTCGCCGCAGAGAGAGAGAGAGCAGAATGCAGGTCTCTCAGGGTGAATATATGGTTATAACTTTCATTCTCGTTCCCTGAGAAATCCAGGACAGTACGCTCCTTGGCTCTTAACTCATGCCTGACAGCCAGAGGTCGAGAGTCACGGCTGGAGACCTTTGCAAAAGCCTCCGCCATGGTATTGGCCACTGTCAAACCATCCATGATCTTAATTCCATTGACCTTAAGTACAGGTGTAGAACTAGGAGAAAACTTCCCAGCTATCTTACGGACTCTTCTGAACACTTGGGTGAGTGGAGTTTTAGTATTAATTGAAGACACATAGGCCTTCCAAGATGCACGTTGGGCCTCTTTTAAGACTCGTCTAGCCCGAGCCCTTGCCCGTCGGAAGTCATATAAAAGAGTTGGGTCCCCACGATTGCGACGAAGGCGAGAGAAAGCAGCGCGCTTCTCCCGCACAGCAGTGGTGCAGACTGGTGACCACCAAGGGACAGGACGTTTGGGAAAGTAGCCAGAAGTTCTAGGGATAGAGTTGAGAGCAGCAGAGTGGCGCATATCAGTGAAATATGTTACAGCCTCGTCAGAGCTACCGAAATCGGTTACAGAAGAGACCGAAGAAGTTAGCTCTCTAAAAAACTGCCAGTCAGCCTTCTCTAATTTCCACCTAGGAAGACGAGACTGTGGTTCGTACCTGTTACCTTCTAAAAGTATAGGGAAATGGTCACTGCCATATAAGTCAGGCAACACTCTCCAAGTAAAATCCAACAGAGCACTGGGTGAGCAAAGGGAAATGTCAATGGCGGTAAAGTGTTGACCGAACTTTCACCCCACAGAGGATGACGACCATTAAAATCACCCAATAAAATAAAGGGAGATGGAAGGTCCCGTACAAGATGGTTGAGATCACCCCTCTCAACTGTAACACTGGGAGGAAGGTATAGACTGCACACAGTGTACGGGCGGTCCATAAAAACCTTAACTGCAACAGCCTGGAGCGGAGTGTCAAGCTCCAGGCTCGTGCATGGAATATCTCGGCGAACTAGGATGGCAGAGCCACCATGGTGACCCTGCCCTTCAAATGAATTGGAATAAAATGCTGAGTATGCTGGAGGACTGGCAGGAATGTAGTCCCCAAGCATTGTCTCTTGGAGAGAAACACATGCAGGAGAGAAGCTAGAGAGAAGAACGCGCAGTTCCTCCCAAGAAGCACGCAAGCCACGGCAATTCCACTGAAGGACCTTGAACGGTGTTACTTTAGTACTGATTTTTGGGAAGCCTCACGGAGGTACTTCCCACTACCACCTCGACCTGAGAGTTTACTCAAATAATAAGATTTGTCTAATCCTGGGCCACTAGAAGAAGAGCGAACCCGAGGAGTAGTACTTCAGTCCCTGAAGCATCTGATATGTTAGAAGAAGATGAAGGTATATGAGATGGGATATTCTTTGAAACAATTACATTGGTTCTGTCCTGTACAGCAGTGGTATCACTGACACAGGCAGATACATCAACATCCATAATACAGGTGGTAGAATCACTCCGCTGCTCAAGCGGAAGAGAAAGTGAATCTTTTGAAGTCACAACATCCGTGGCATCCACATTAACTTCACGCCCCTCTGATGATCCCGAAGGAAGCTTGCGAGGAGGAACTTCTGTTGAATCAAGAGATTCATCAGAGCCACGAGAACGCTTATGGTGAAATTGAGAGGAAACTATGGATGAGTCCATAGAGATGGTTGCCTCACAAGGTGGAACATCTATAGAGTCAAGTGCCTCAGAGGAACCACGAAGGCATCTCTGTGGCAGTTTAGGTGACTTAAGTTTCCTTTTTGGAGAGCGTGTGGCAGCGTGAACCTCTACCACATGGACACCTTTAGCTAAAGTCTGAGAATTGTCATCAGTTGAAGGGTCACAAGAATGAGTGTCTGATAAAGTTTCCAAGACAGAGAAATTATTATGTAGAGTAACCTTAGAAACGTTCTCACTAGAGCAAAAAGCAGCTGCCTCTTGAGAGGGTTGAGAGGGTGCTGCAACCAATTTAGGGCGAAAGGAGGAGGCGTATGTCTTCACACCACCATCCTTCTGTCGCCTGAAGTTGAGTTGCCGTCTGGCACTACCTATGCTAATGAATTGAGTATTAGCCAAGTGGAGGATATCCTGCTCAAGTAGGTACATCTTACATTGGCGAGAACGCAAGGGGTGAGCATCTCTGCAGTAAAAGCAGTAACTCTCTGACCGACACTCAGAAGTAAGATGTGAGTCAAGAGCAGAACAATTACCACACCGGGAACGGTTGTTGCAGTTCCTCCTCCCATGACCAAACTCATAACAACAGAAACACTGTAGGGGACGCTCAACAAAAGGCTTCACCTCAAATGAGGTGGGGTTAATGTTAATGCGATCTGGGATATGCGAGCCATAGAAAGTGAGGATGATCATATTTTTACTGCCTTTCATCTTCGTTACTCGTTGGACACTGTCTGGGCACATAGCGAGAATGTCCTCTTCTGAGAATTCATACAGGTCCTCATTATATATACGCCCCTTGCTATAATTAAATGTTCGATGTGGTTTAATAGATTCAAACATGCTATCAGAAGGACAGGGGAGATTGAGGAGCATCATGGCCTGTGTAAGATCTTTGGCTCTGATCAAAACGCCCTTACCATATTTCTTTATGTGGCCCATTGGTAATAATCCAATTTCTTTCTCCAGATACCGGGAAGCATGGATAAGGTTACCACGTCCCTCCCTGTAGTAAGCCACAAACCAAAAGGGTGTAGGAACCCGACGTTCCTTTGGGACATGCTCTGCAGAGTCATCAAATATATTAGGGCAGTAGTCATTGTCACTGTCAACTACATTGATGGACCGCATCATCTGAACTTTACAATGAGTATCCCCCACCGTCAGAGAATCTTTTGCCACAAATGCTGCTTTGGCAGCAGCATTTGTATTGAAAGTAATATAGCACCGATTAGACCTACAATCACTGTCATATGTGATTCGGATTCGAAGGACTACTCCAAAGCACTTAAAAATGGAGTGGATAGCGCCATAGGTAAAGGATGCGAGTACATTCGTTAACATAAACGTGTCAAAATCGCAAACAGGGTTCATCGACACAACACCCGACCTGCTAGGTCTACTCTTATTTGCAGCTTTCTGCATCTTACCACGACCAGAGAGTGACGTCTCGAGGGCCTGGTCGACCACCGCTCGAGGAAGAGATTGGGGCTTTTCTGTATCCATATATCATTGGTTTAGTGTTTTTGGCCCCAGTAGCCAAGAACTACTACCTACCGGGCAGATGAGAGGACCGAGCACTGGTCGCCGTGGGCGGGGTACCTCTTCCCCCACGGGGCCACTCGTTTTAAAAAGCAGCCCCAATGGCTCGAAAGTTTGCCCACGACAGTGCTGAGACCCCCCTCCCCAACATCTCCCGGCCCAGACACCCAACCATCCAACATAGGACGGCCCCTAGAGGGCAGTCCCTCCGGAGGGCAGCGCTGTTGGCCCGTACTGGCAGCCTAATGCATGGGAACCATTTAGTCAAGTCTCTCACTGGCGACCTTACTAGCATGGGAAGCCCTCTCTCCCCGAAATCGGGGCAGAGCAGGGGCCGGAGCCCCCTCTAGTCTAGCTCGCCAGGTTTTAGAGACACGCAAGCCCCCACGTCAAGGCGGTTTCCGTTGGGGGGGGTGACTGGAGTGAGATTGCAATGTCAAGGTTATGCTCTGTCAATTCTTTTAAACCCAAGAGGCCATCAGTTGGTAAACTGAAATTTTCACAGATATAAAAGATGCATTTTAGTCTCGGACTAGTTTGTGAAAGTGTAATAGGAAATTGTATCATTCCTTTAATGATTAATTTACTACCAAATAAGGCAGTTAAATTTAAATCTGATGGTTGGAGAGTCCATCGTTCCTGCGGGTTTCCTTCTAACAGCCGTTTAAGTGTTACTTCAGAAAGTAAGGAGACACAAGCTCCTGTATCCACAGCTAATGAGATATTTGTATTCCCAATGTTACAAGGAAGTGAAAGTACATCCACTTTACCCAAAGCAGCAACAAGTATATTTATTTGATTAGGTGCGATTAATTTGAAGTTTTTTGTTTTTGTTAAAATCGTCACCTGTATTTGCACGTCTGTTATTTACTTCATTTCTGGCATTCAACGTTACTCTACATTCATTTGTGTTATGTGTTACACTGTTATGAATAATGCAGAACTTATTATTTGGCTTGTTGTCACTGTCACTTACTCCCTTACTATTATCCTTACTTTTGGCATTAGAGCGATTATTCTTATTAAAGTAACACTTATCTGGGCTGTTTCCATATTTTCTACAGATTTTACAATAAGGCTTCTTCTTCACGCTCTGTGGTGTGAAGTTTGTAGTGTGTTGTGTGTAAGAAGTGCTGTGGTGAGTGTCTGTGTCAGTGATCACGGCTACAGGTAGGGCTCTAGGTACATTTAGAGGTTCTTTTTGACTTACCTTTGCTGCATATTTGACCAATCTGTCACTTGGTTTATATTCTATTTTAGCAGCTTCAAGTCTGGATTCCTTTGTTAAAAGTAAAGTATACTGTATGTACTCAATTAGCTTGTACACATTGTCCCCTGTCATGTTAGTGGACCGCCGAAAACATCTATCAGGTCTTCACTAAACTGCTTAAAATTATTTAGGTTATCTGGATCGGTGAAGGCAGTTGCAGTCAACAATGTGCTAGCTTGGGAATCTGGTTTAATGTGTCCACGTACGAACCTTATCTTTCCTTTGTCATCTGTAATTCCTGCAGTAAGCATATTATCTTCACAAACCCTTAGAAAAGTATGGATATTATAGTTAACATCTTCCCCAGTGAATTCTTTCACAGTATGTGCTTGAGGCAAGACATTAATGGTAGGTGTAGTGTTAGTTGCCATTGTCGTTGAAGTATTAGTATTAGTGTTAGTTGCCATTGTGTATGATGAAGTGTTAGTAGGGAAAGCTGTAGAGTAAGTACGTCCTGAGCGAGTTTTACTGGGTGAAATGTTAGTAGTAACAGTAAACAAGTCAGTTAGTGAGGTAGATCTAGTAAGAGAAGGAGTATTAGTTGTTACTCTGTCTTCTTTTATGTCTAAATCTAGTGCAAGAATATTTTTACTCAAAGGAGAACTTACACTTTCTGTAGTACTTACGCTTAAATTAGTGATTTCTGTTGTATCGACTAAGCTTTCACTACTTTTAAATATTGATAAACTATGTTTAAGTTTACGAAGTGAATTCAGTGCGGTACCGTATTTTCTCTCATTCATTACCTGTCACTCTGCTTGAAGAATAACAAAGGACACTCTTCTGTTTATATATGTGAAGGCGTACGCATATAATACCCACAATTATGAATACATAGAATGTGTAATGAGGAAATATATTGTTAATACGTTTACATATAATATTATATCCTAATGTGATGATGTTAGGATTGTGTTATATATTTGTAATATATAATTATATGTACCTAGCTACTGACCATGGATCGTTGTTGTGCGTTGATAATTAATTGGATTGTATTCCAGTACTTCCGTGTGTCCGACGTGGTACCATTACCATTACCATTTCCATTCCGAGTCGTATGGTTGCACTTCGTTGAGTTTTTAATAATCCCGTCTAGATGAAGTTTTGAAATTAATCACTTTCCTAGGCTATACTGCATGATTGAGTATAGAAGGTATAGTGGTGGTGTAGTGTTGTCGTACCAGACCACGCCCACGTCCTTCCTTGTGAATGGAGTGTGGCTGGTGAGTGATGAGTAGAGCGGTGACGTAATAACCCCTCCGTGTGTGAGGTGGTAAGTTCGATGACGTCACCACTGTCTGCTACAGTGAGCTCGGGAGAGGCTAGAGTTTTGTTTTGAGTTATGAAATGCTGAGTTAGGTGCTCAGACACTTTCCTCTCCTCTCTCTCTCGCTCGCTGCTTCTCTCTTCACTCGTCTTCACTTAATCTTCACTTCTCTATCGTTTCTCTGTTTTAACCCTTTTATTATTTTGTGTTTATTTCTCGGTTATCACTTCTTTTTTTAACTGTTGTGTTTCTCCTTTGTTTTACACCATTTATTTCGTATCCACACCGCTGTTCACCAAATGTTCTGGGGCAAGAAAGACCTTACTTACTCCGGACACGTGATGATTGATGATGTGTGGTAGCTGGCGACTGGTTCGTGGTCTTTGTCTTTTTATTAGTCTTTGTAGTATTATTAGTCTTTGGCGTCTCTTCGGAGTTTGATTTTAATTATATGGTTTTCTATAATTATATGGTGTAGGAGAGGTAGCAAGCGTCTGTAGTTTGCACAATTTATTGATAACCCGAGTGAGTACAGTTTCACAAATATGTTTGGGGTTAGGTTAGACTTGAGCTAACTTTAGAGAGATTATATGCTAAGGTAACCTGTTGAGTGTTTGGTTATCAATAGCTAACTGAGGCTGAAGGAGCGGGAACAAGGCGTCGCTTGGTAGGTCACTTGACTTATGTCGTCACTATATGCTAACGTGTTAATGGTTCCCACAGTGAGCTAGGGTTTGTATCCAAGCCTACGCTAGCAGTTTTACGGCATCATACGATGTGTGACTCACTCTTGTAAGTGAGTATAAGTGATTATAAGTAGCCTCTTAAATGTAGGTTTAACCGGAACATATGGATTTCATTTCCCCTTTTTCCAGAATACGAAATTGGGAAGCTATAACTGTCAGGGAGCTGTTTGTGTTTCTGGCATTGATGTTGATTATGCCTCTTTGCAAAAAACACGTTCTCCAGCATTACTGGCGCAACGATGCCCTCATCAGCACACCTTTGTTTAGCAACTATATTCTCGCGGTAGATTTTTATAACTGTTGAATTTTCTTCACTTCTCAGACAATGAAAATCCTAACAAAGAAGACCGTATCTGGAAAGTGAGAGGTATATTTTCGATGATCCTTTCACGGTTCAAGAAATACTTCTATCCATTTCAAAAGCTGGTCATAGATGAGTCACTTATGCTATACAAAGGTCGGCTAGTTTTCAAACAATATATACCCTCTAAAAGACATCGTTTCGGCTTGAAACTATTTGTTTTATGTGACTGTGATACAGGATTTGTGCTTGACATGATTGTTTACACAGGCACAAATATAGATATACCAGTGGTGCACAAGAATGACCCTATAGGTATGTCTGGTGCTATCGTAAAGAAAATGATGGCAGACTACATGGGCAGGGGTCATATATTGTACACCGACAACTGGTATACAAGCCCTGCTCTGTGTCAATTCCTGCTTGACAACAAAACGGGATCATGTGGAACTGTACGGGCGAATAGGAAGTTCATGCCGAAATTCAATGGAAATAAAACGAGTTGAAAACCCTAGTTCTAGTGATACACCAGATTCTGAAGAGGAAGCTCGCCCCCACCACGAGAGAAGTAGGAAGCGACGCAAGACGGAACTGTTCATCCAAAGTGAAAAGTTTGGCAAGATTGGCGCATACAAGTGGAACGATAGGAGCCCAGTCCACCTCCTTTCCACCATTCACAAGGGTGAACTAGTTCCAATCGGAAAGATTCACCACAGAACAAAAAAAAACATCATGAAGCCTGATGTTGTGGTAGATTATACTAAAAATATGCGCCTTGTAGACAAGTCTGACAGTCAGATAAGTGGCGTTGAGTGTTTGAGAAAGTCTGTCAAGTGGTACCACAAGTTCTTCTTCCACTTGATAGATATCACAATGCTCAATGCTTACAATCTCTGGCTTGTCAAAAAGAATATTGACCCCTCTATGAAGCCAAAGCTACGCGAGTTTGTGTACAATGTTGCGTACCAGCTTTTGGAGGACTTTGGAGAACCTACTACCAACATCAAAGGTCGACCCCCTAACCCCATGCCAGATCTCATAATAGACGCATATAGTCGCCATTACCCAGTACATACTGAGATGGCGAATGGAAAGAGGAAACCAAGAGACTGCTATGTATGCAAGCACACAACCCGACGTCAAAAGAAACGCACTCGAGTAGTCATCATATGCAATGAGTGCAACATTGAACTATGTATAGTAGATTGATTCAGGGATTACCACACATTGAAGAATTTCTGATCCACCAGCGCTCCACGGTGACTTACTGAGAGAGAGAGAGAGAGAGAGAGAGAGAGAGAGAGAGAGAGAGAGAGAGAGAGAGAGAGAAACTTCACGCAATTGTTTGTTTACCTAAAATATTCAATATATATTATAAGTATCATAATTTCTAAATATCAGTAAAAATATATATAAAGTGTGTACCTTTTCACTATTGAATATCAGACCTCTGTTTGTGTGTGTGTGTGTGTGTGTAAAAACATAGTAATTCTCCCCCACCCACTCTCTCTCTGACGAGCCCCCTTCACCCCGTGCCCCTAGTAATCCTATTCCCCCTGGGGAGAGTGATAGTGAGTCATTATAAACGAGAGGACAATGAGGGAGGCTGTACTTTCTGGTCTATTCCGTGGGATAATTATCAGCTTATGTACTTACATATCAGGAAAAGAGATATGTACAGTGTGTGTGTGTGTACAATGTTGGTGATGGTTTTAGTCGTGGTTTTAGTGGTAGCAATGGACGTAGTGATGGTGGTAGCAATGGTGGTAGTAATTGTATATGGTGAAGTTTGATAGTCAGAGAGATGGAGAGATGGGAAATATGGTTACTATAGTCAAACTCGCCTAAATATACGGCTGTGGTGTGGCTTTCACCTCTTTACAGTGTTGCCGCCAAATTTTCAGTACCGTTCTCTCTCTCTCTCTCTCTCTCTTTCTCTCTCTCTTTTCTTTTATTTATAACTGTGCTTTCATTTGTTAATTTGAAGACAATTTCTTTAGCCTGGCTGTGTAGATGTGAGGAATGGGTTGAACTATTTGCCATGCTGTCTATGCAAAGGGCATAAAGAAAGTGAAAACTGAAAAGAGGTCACCGCCAGGAAGCTATCCTGTGTCAAGGCCACACTCAACCACACAACCAACACCAGCAAACTCTACAAAACACTAAACAGCATCACACTGTCCAACAGCAACACTACACAATCACATGCAGCCATCACAACAACAGACACTATACCCTCTAACAAACAACAAGCAAACACACTCATCCAACATTTTTCGCACGTCAGCCACCTTCACCTCATCCTCATCCTGAAGACAGACGAGTCATTAGACGCAAGAGACGTTTCCCCACTGACCCAGACTATTCACCATTCACAAATCATCAGACAAATCACATCATTCACAACATAAAACACTCACCTGCCTGTGGTCCAGACAACATCAGTAACATACACCTTAAACACCTTGGACCACAAGGCATACAAGCACTCACTAACATAGCAAACTACAGCTACTCACACAACACATTACCCAACATCTGGAAACACGGAAACATCATCACCATCCCCAAACCAAATAAAGACCCCACACTGCCCTCATCACACCGTCCCATCACCCTCCTTTGTACCCCCTATAAAATCACTGAGCGCCTCATCATTAAACTAATCACACCACACATCCTCCTTGCATCTTCACAACATGGCTTCAGACCGCTACACTCAACAAACACCCTTCTTACAGACCTCACACAAAGAATTTTTGATGGCATCAACTCAGATAGACCCCCACACAGAACACTCTTAGTTACATTGGACATTAGTAAAGCATTTGATGCCATCCCCCGCCACAACCTCACAAACAAAATATACAACACAAACATGCATAAGAACACCAAAAGATGGCTGGCCAACTTCTTGGGAGGAAGAGTAGCCCATGTTACATTTGCTGGTCAATCATCTAACATTAAAAATTTCACCAATGGTGTCCCCCAAGGATCTGTACTCTCACCAACCCTTTTCAACCTATACATGCACGACATACCAACACCCCAGGCACCACAAATACACATAGCCTCCTACGCAGACGACATAACACTCACATGTACACACAGAAATGCAGACACAGCCACTCTCATCCTCCAACCCTACATCAACACACTTAATGCCTGGTTCACCACAAACAGACTTAAAATAGCACCCACCAAGTCAACTGTCACCCTTCTCACCAACTGGAACGCAGAACACCGCTACACACCACACCTCACCATAAACAACACACCTATACCACACACACACACACACACACAAAATACTTGGTATAACATACAATATATCTATGACATTCAAACAACATATTACGACCATCAAAAACAAATGCATGCAAACACTTAAAGCCCTCAAATCACTTGCCAGCACTCATTCGGACACAACAAGGAAACCACAACCACAGTATACAAACAATATATTCGATCAGTGATGGATTATGCAAGCCCTGCCTGGGCTTCAAACCTCACTGAGACTCATCACAACACCCTTCAAACCATACAGAACAGAGCCCTAAAAACAATCACAGGCTGCACAGCTACCACACCCATAGACCACCTACACTATGAAACCAAAGTCCTCAAAATCAAGGATCACCTTGACATGAGAGGCACACAAACACTTGCTGCAGCCTCCACAAACCCACACCATCCCCTACACTATATGGCACAACACCCACACATGCCAAGGAACATCAAAACAACACCCAGTACACGATACCATACACAAATACTATCATCTCTTACACCCTGCCCACCCCAAACCAATCTCCCAAAACACATCCATACTCAAATCACTCATCAATCCATCCAAACACTCAAAAACAACACTCAGCTGCATGCACGACCTCCTGACATCCACCCATCCGAATCCTCCCTTCCCCGTGAGGACAGAGTTCACCTGGCCAGGCTGCGGTGTGGCCATCACCCGGCCCTTCTGACATATCAGAAGAGGCTGGATGGAGCCATTGCGGATGCCTGTCCGGGATGCAACACAGCACCCCATTCTATTAAACACATTATTGAAGACTGCAACGCACACAACCACACTCGCCAACAACACAACATACACTCTCTGAGGGCACTGTGGGAAAGCCCGGTTCAGGCCATGACCTTCCTCAGGAGCTCGGGGCTGCTCGGCCAGACAGCTTGAGGAACTTCAACAACAACAACTGGGTGTGGAAGTGTTGCCGCTCACGAGTGATTTTTTTTTTTTTATACTTTGGTATTGGCAAATTATTTTGTTCTACATAATAGCTTACAGATTATGAATGTGATTATTCCTCACCCTTAAAATTACGGTAAAAGCCAGTAAATGTGATCATTTTATTCTACAATTATAGCAACACCTGGGGGGTCTGGGTGTAGGTGTGGGTCTGGCTATGTCAGTATTGCCGCCACTCAAAAAAATTATATTGATTATTTCTTTTACTTTGGATAATGGCATATTTCTTCTTTTTCAAGCTTATTATGTTATATCTATAACTGTGATATTATTACCCACCCGAAAACTATTCTAAATTCCATTAAAAGTTACTACAATTTCTTTTAGCAACACTGTACAATATTATGCCATGTTTCTGTGTAACTGTGTAAATGTTTTATGCATAATAAGATTACTGTTGATTAATCCATCTAAATACACAAGTGGATGTTGTATATGTCTGAATTTATTGTATTTGTGATGCCTTGTACATAAATAGCTTCCGTTTCACATCGCAAGTTGGGGAAACGTGGCATAACTGTACAAAATAGCGGGACACACCACAGCCGTAAATTTAAGCGAGCAAGACTATAGGGGCACGGGGTGGGTAGGGGCCTCGTCAGTTGCATACAGTATGAAGCCCGAAGGCTGAACAAAAGATTACTCAGAATCTCATTCATCACTTTTCATTGTACGTCATATAATTAAAATAATAAATAGGACTATATATTAGATCTGGATAGAGTATGTAACTATAACAGCTCGAATCAGTTATACTGCTAACTTCTAGGTATGGGTTGATATGAGTATGGTATATTTTATAAATCTTGAAAGGGAAAGTGTTTGTTATTCATTAGTTTTCATGGAAAATAATTTCTCAATATTATCATTGATAGAGATACTGCCATGGAGCTGTGAAAGTAAATGATTATACATAAGATAAAATTGAGAGTGTGTTATCAATGAAAACTGGTAAATAAACGTTTTCTATGATGGATCAAAAACAGGTCGTTTTTATTATCAGAGAGGGGAAATATCCTTTTTTTCCCGCACTCCACAGCAGTATCTCTATCAAAGATAATATTGATAAATTATTTTCCATGAAAACTAATGAATAACAAACACTTTCCCTTTCAAGATTTATAAAATATACCATACTCATATCAACTCATACCTACAAGTCAGCAGAATAAATTATTCTAGCTGTTATAGTTACATACCCTATCCAGATCTAATATATAATCATATATATTATTTTAATTATATGACTTGCAAGATGTAAGGAGTGAAGATGAGTCAATTTTTTGTTCAGCCTTCGGGCTTCTTATAACAGGTTACACTACATTATTACCTCTCATCCCTCTGCGGTTATTGAGCCGCTCCCTCTCCAGTGTGTGTGTGTGTGTAAGTTCACCACACCCATAAGAACCTAATCTGATAATGGTCTCCCCCTCCCTTTCCTTTACCTCTTCCCATCCCCTAGCCTTCCGTACTGTAATAACTCTCTCTCTCTCTCTCTCTTACGGCCGGGCAAAGTATCATCCCGCCTTGTACACAGTATCTGTACCTGGGAGCTCCGGTGCGGATCACTCCGGCCATACCTGCTAGGCAGCGCATTCATCCCATCATCCAAGACCTTCTGCAACGGCTAGAACAGCGATTCCTTCCCTTCAAATGGCTCACTAACAGGGCTGCCGGAATCTCTATCCCTGTGGCAAGAACCATCTACATTGCCTTTATTCGGTCTGTCATTGACTATCTCTCTCCTGCTCTTAGTCAGCTATCTAGGACTACCTTAGTGCCATTAGATAAGTTTCAGAACAAAGTGATGCGGTATATTCTAGGAAGTCCACCATCCACCAGAATTGTGAACATGTTAATGGAACTCAATCTCCCGTCAGTTGTTGATAGAATACACACCAACGTCACCCACTTTAGTGTCAAGTGCCTTCACTCTCCTCACCTTGCTCCATATTATGCTCATGTCCTGAGAGCCTCACTTGATCCTGCTGCACTTCACCCTCCACTCGTCCATGTGTCCGCACCCTTGTCAACACTGTGTGCTCCACCCTGCAGCGCCTTCATATTGATGTTCCAGTGGTCGAGGTTGATCATGGGCCACCTCCATGGAGGATACCACAGCTTCAAGTCACTTTCACTCCCACCTCCAAAACTGATCTACCTTACCTCCAAAAACGGCTTGCTTTGGAACATATCATCAAACTCTCCTCCTCTGTCCCTGATGCTCGTTGTCTGTATGTGGATGGATCTGTGCAACCAGATGGCAGTGCGGGATGTGCCATGTACTCGCCTGACATGGAGCCGCCGGAGGGAGGCTGGGCTGGTCACAGGTTACCCAACTCTTCCAGCTCCACATATTGCGAATTACAGGGACTCCTACTGGCTATCGGCCTCCTCTGTCAGCGGCGAGTGAATGGTGTAGTGATATGTGACTCACAGTCTGCACTTCAAGCCATCTCGTCTCCACAACCCATGCATCGTTCGCTCATTCACCAGATCTTGCATCAGTTGGTTGCAGCCCAAGACCATTCTCTCTGCATACATTTTTTGTGGATTCCTTCTCATATTGGAATAGCTGCCAACGATAGAGTGGATCTCCTTGCCAAAAATGCCTGTGAATTGCCTCTGCCTGATGATGCTACACCCACCATCTTCAGCTACAAAAGGATCTTGCACTCTGCTGCTCTTCTTCCTACGATCCACCTCATGAATGCCGAAAGACCTCAGAGTGCATCTATTCAGCACTATGACCACTTCCGTCTCTCTCGACCAAAGTATCGCCGAAGTGGTCTCATGGTCCGCAGACACAATGTTATGTCCGCTCGACATCGATTGGGATACAGGCCCCTGTGGCAGGTGGCTGAGGCGGGGGACATTCTTCATTACTCATCATGTAAGCTGTGTGACGCTCCTATTGCCAACCATCTTCAGCATTATTGCCTTGAGTGTCCTTCAGTAAGACACTTGCTGCCCCGGGGACAGGACTTGATTGGTGTGTGTCGCTTCCTGCTTGCTGATGACGGATTGGATGGTATTCTGGTCATCCAAACTTTGGTGGTTGTTGATGCTTAAGATTGATTGATATGCATACAAAGACTCTCCTGTATATGTAACTTGCATTGAAAGCTATTTAATGTCTGTTGGCCATCATATTATGGTGATAAAATCTATGTTCCATCCATTATATAATAAGTGTATTAAATTGGCAGATATAATAACATTTTATGTTGAAACAATCTCAAATGTCCCATCCAGTATATGATAAGTGTATGTCATTGGCAGATATAATAACATAGTCATATTTATTACTTCCCTATAACAATGTCCCCAGTCCAGTATTGTATAATATAATATATGCATGTGTATGTATATGTATATTTTCTCACTAGCTGATATAATAATATTGTAATCTTTATACATATAGTAACTTCCTTGTGATCTCAATTCATTTAGTAATTTAACTGTAATAATGTCTTATCTAGTGTAATACTGTATATTAGAAGCTAATTTCTCTTGTTCAATATAATAATTTTGTCCTTGTGATCTCAATATATATAGCAATTTAACTGTATCAATGTCCTACCTATTGTAACACTGTATATTATATGCTTATATCATTAGTTCAATATATTTATATTGTTATCTTTATACAAATAGTAATTTCCTTCTGATCTCAATTCATATAGTAATTTCCCTGTAACTTTGTCCTATCTAGTACAATACTGTATATTATAAGCTTATTTCTCTAGTTCAATATAATAATATTGTCATTTTTATACATAGAGTAATGTCCCTGTAACAATATCCTATCTAGTACAATACTGTATATTATAAGATAATTTCTCTAGTCCAATATAATAATATTGTTATCTCTATATATATAGTAATTTCCCTGTGATCTAAATAGATATAGTAATTTCCTTGTAACAATGTCCCCTCTAGTACTGTATAATTATTATAAGTTTGTTTCATGGATTGATATAATAATAATATTGTCATCTTTATACATATAATAACTTCCTGTGATCTTGTACATATAATAACTTCCCTGTAACCATGTACTGTATATTATAAGTTTGTTTCATGGATTGATATTATAATATTGTCATCTTTATACATATAATAACTTCCTGTCATCTTTATACTGTATATATAATAATTGCCCTGTAACAATGTCCCATCTAGTACTGTATATTACAAGTTATATTGACTGGTTGATGTAATAGTATTGTCATCTGTATACAAATAGTAATTTCCCTGTCATCCTTATAGGCTACATATAAAAAATTTTCTGTGATCTTTTTACCATGTTCCATCTAGTGTAGTACTGTATATTATAAATTTATTTAACTAATAGATATAATAATACACATAATAATATTCTGTGATCTTTACTACTGTAGTACTGAATTATATAAGTTTGTTTCAATTGTTGATATAATATTGTCATTCATCTTTATACATAGTAATTTACCTGTAACCATGTGCCATATAGTACTGTAATGTATATTACAAGTTTATTTCACTAGCTAATACAATAATAATGTCATCTTTATGCATATTATAATTTGATATAATATATATTGTACCATGTTTGCCGCTCCATGAGCGTAATAAATTAATCAAAACAATCTCTCTCTCTCTCTCCAAATGACATGTAAATCAAGGGAAATGCATCGGAATTATCGTTCACAAAAAAAGGGAGGGGTAGGAATAGGGCTTTATGCTGTTGGGGATCATGTGTAAGTAAATTTTTATTTGCTCCTTTACTGGACACTCCTTTTCATTTATAAAACTTTCTCAATATTATATTATATATAATTATGGAAAATGTACCTCAGTCTTATATAAAAGGATTCGAGGAAGGAAACGAAGAGAAAGTAGGAGGAGGAGGAAGATGGGTATGATAAGAGAAGAGAGGAAGAAGGGAAAGTAAAAGGAAGGGAGGAGGAGAGAGGAAGGGTGAGGCGGCAAAGTGGGTTTATTATCTGACCGTGTGAAGTGGGTCAGGTCAACTACTCTGGACGTCTCAAGACGAGTATATCAGGCTGTCGAGCGGGCTTCTTTACAAGACCAATAACACTAACAGGTCTTGTCATACAAGGGCAAAAATGTGTCCCGCTCGCGCATGACGTCACGGCGAGGATACACCACAGAACAAGTTGCCAGACAATGATAAACAGGCTCATTTTCTAGTCAGTTGACAGTAGGTCAAAGGTGAGACAGGTCATCTCTCTATAGTGTCCACCAAGTGCCCAGTGTGAAAATGCCATGCAACTGCATGTGCAGTATTTGGGTGTGATTCTGTAGGAAGAAAGGATTGCAACATAAAATTTCATGTCTTCCCCACCGATACAGAATCCTGATCTCTTTCCATCTCTTTCTCTTTGTGAGTGTATCTGTGTGTGTGTACCATGGTCAAGATATATATCTCTTGGCCTTGTGTACTACAATGCTTAATTTTTAATGAAAAATCACACGGACATATTGCCATGTAGCCAAAATAAACACAAAATAGTAACTGGTAACTGCTCAAGTGAGTTGCTGATGCTTATACTTCTCCACGTTTATTTTTTTTTCATATTGCGGCCTTGTCAAGGTAAAATAAAATGAAAAGCTTAGCAGTCATCTTAACTGTTCTAATTGATGTGCAATTGTAACAGGTTTTGCATACAACAGGGATGAAATTAGACTTGGTATCCAGTATTTGGGAAGTTTCTGGCAATCACCTATCCCCATCTACCCCCACATTTCCTCCATCTATTCCCTAGAGACCACGTTTCCTCCACTCCAGGTGATGGATGTTCATAAGTACCTCCCATTTGTCTTAGACTGCAAAACAAGTGTTCTATAACATCCTGATTTAGCCTATGTGTGCGTATATATGAAATGCCATATTTTTCTTTCAGTATTTCATATAGTTTGGGCAAAGATTTGGAACACACAATAAGTCCTTTTTGAAACTGGTACATATTTTGTTTCACTCCACAAACTTTCATTGACATGGCTGTATCAAGCATATCATGCAAAACTTTGTTTTGTTGCTCCAAATGAAGTCCATAGCCATCCCTAGTAAATTTTTTGCTGAATGCAGATCTCGAGTTGAATAAATCAAACCAGCTGTCCACTAATCCCTCAGACATACTCGTCGATCAGCTGACATAAGCATAATTATTAGGTTTTATGTTAGATGTAGGGTATTCTTCAGGATACATATATTAAACAGAGAAATGGGTAGCAGCAAAAGAAAGCTAGCAAATAAAGTATGCAAGTCAAAGAAATGAGATGTATGACAATACATGACATTACTGTAATAAATGGCAATATATCAAGTTTGTTTGCAAATTTTATAGTTTACCTTTAACTTGCACATTCAACTTAGGCTAATTGTGTTTAAACATGGTATGCATAAATGTTCAATGAACGGAAGGGAGATGAAAGGATGGTGAGGGCATAATATAGTTATCTTAAACTTAACTCCTAATCACCATTAGATCATTCTAATTATAATTTAATCATTTACAACTAGAACAAAACGATAAAAGCCGACAGGATATTGAACAGAGAAAGAAGTAAAAATTTTGTCACGGGATCACGGTATGCCCGCCTGTAGGCGACCTCACTCTCATACCTGTCACCATGTGAGGTGATTGGGGGCAGAGGCTGGGGGGGGGGGGGGGGTTGTGGGGTGTAAATGGAGAGAAAATGGGGGATGAAGTCCACCACGCCATGACGTCACTACATCTGCGCAGTACCACTGGCTGACAAGACCTGTTAGTGTTATTGGTCTTGCTTCTTTAGACGTGCATAGCAGGATTGTAAGGTGATCGTCTAGAGACGCGCATAGCAGCTTTTTAACACCTTTAATAAACCTTTTTTTAATGCTGATGGCCTGTGTGCCACCGGGAATGAGCGCTGCATTGGCCTTGCCAGCCATCAGTGGCCCCCCACCCCCACAATGGGAACTGCTTTGATGTGGTGGGGGGGCTTGTATGTCTCTGAGACCTGGCGAGCTAGACTAGAAGGGGCTCCGGCTCTGCCCCGATTTCGGGGAGAGAGGGCTTCCCATGCTAGTAAGGTTGCCAATGAGAGACCAGACAATAGGCTGCCAGTACGAGCCAACAGTGTTGCTCTCCAGAGGGACCGCCCTCTAGGGGCCGTCCTATATTGGATGGTTGGGTGTCTGGGCCAGGAGATGATGGGGAAGGAGGTCTCAGCACCGTCATGGGCAAACTTTCGAGCCATTGGGGCTGCTTTTTAAAATGAGTGGCCCCATGGGGGAAGAGGTACCCCGCCCACTGCGACCAGTGCTCGGTCCCCTCATCTGCCCAGTAAGTATTATCTCTTGGCTCCTAAAGCCAATTTTACAAAATCAATGATATATGGATAACAAAAAGCCCCAATCTCTTCCTCGAGCAGTGGTCGACCAGGCCCTCGAGACGTCACTCTCTGGTCGTGGAGGTATGCAGAAGGCCGCAAATAAGAGTAGACCTAGCAGGTTGGGTGTTGTGTCAACGAGCCCTGTTAGCGGTTTGGACACGTTAATGTTAACGAATGTACTTGCATACCTTTCCTATGGTGCTATCTACTCCATTTTTAAATTTTTCGGAGTGGTTCTTTGTATCCGAATCACTTATGACAGTGACTGTAGGTCTAATTGGTGCTATATTACTTTCAATACAAATGCTGCTGCCAAAGCAGCTTTTAGGGCAAAAGATTCTCTGAATATGGGGGATATTCACTGCAAAGTTCAGATGATGCGGTGCACAAATGTAGTTGACAGTGACAATGACTACTGCCCTAACATCTTTGATGACTCTGTAGAACATGTCCCTAAGGAGCGTCGGGTTCCTACACCCTTTGGACGTGGTAACCTTATCCATGCTTCCCGGTATCTGGAGAAAGAAATTGAATTACTACCAATGGGCCACATAAAAAAGTATGGTAAGAGCGTTTTAATCAGAGCCAAAGATCTTACACACATGATGCTCCTCCATCTCCCCTGTCTCTCTGATAGCATGTTTAAATCTATCAAACCACATCGAACATTTAATTATAGCAAGGGGCGTTTATATAACGATGACCTGTATGAATTCTCAGAAGAGGATATTCTCGCTATGTGGCCAGATAGTGTCCAACGAGTATCAAAGATGAATGGCAGTAAAAATATGATCATCCTCATTTTCTATGGCTCACATATCCCAGATCGCATTAATATTAAACCCACCTCTTTTGAGGTGAAGCCTTTTGTTGAGCGTCCTTTGCAGTGTTTCTGTTGTTATGAGTTTGGGTCATGGGAGGAGGAACTGCAACAACCATTCCCGGTGTAGTAATTGTTCTGCTCTTGACTCGCATCTTACTTTTGAGTAACAGTCAGAGAGTTACTGCTTTTGCTGCAGGGTAGCTCACCCTTTACGTTTTCGCAAATGTAAGATGTACCTCCTTGAGCAAGATATCCTCCACTTGGCTAATACCCAATTCATTAGTATTGGTAGTGCCAGACGGCAACTCAACTTCAGGCGACAGAAGGATGGTGGTATGAAGACGTACGCCTCCTCCCTTCACCCTAAATCGGTTGCAGCACCCTCTCAACTCTCTCAAGAAACAGCTGCTTCTTGCTCTAGCGAGAGTGTTTCTAAGGTTACACTACATTATAGTTTCTCTGTCTTGGAAACTGTATCAGACACTCATTCTGGTGACCCTTCAGCTGATGACAATTCTCAGGCTTTAGCTAAAGGTTTCCATGTGGCAGAGGTTCACGCTGCCACACGCTCTCCAAACAGGAAACTTAAGTCACCTAAACTGCCACAGAGACGTCTTTGTGGTTCCTTTGAGGCCATTGACTCAATAGATGTTCCTCCTTGCAAGGCAACCGTCTCTGTGGACTGCATAGTTTCCTCTCAATTTCACCAGAAGCGTTCTCGTGGCTCTAATGAATCTCTTGATTCAACAGAAGTTCCTCCTCGCAAGCTTCCTTCGGGATCATCAGAGGGGCGTGAAGTGAATGTGGATGCCTTGGATGTTGTGACTTCAAAAGATTCAGTTTCTCTTACGCTTGAGCAGCGGAGTGATTCTACCACCTGTATTATGGATATTGAAGTATCTGCCTGTGTCAGTGATACCACTGCTGCAGCAAGACACTTCACTACAGTGGGCGCTCTCAGTGGATACTGGCAAATGGAACTGGCAGAAGAGGACCAGCACCTGACGACTTTTGTCACACCATATGGCCGTTTCCAGCACTGCCGAGGTCCCATGGGTTTCTCAGCAACAGGCGACGCCTTCTGCCTCTGAGGTGACATGGCCCTCCAAGGCATACAGAATTGTGTTAAAGTCGTGGATGACGTGCTACTCTATGATGAGGACTTCACCACACACCTCCAACGGGTCAACGAAGTACTCACGAAGTGCCGAGAATATGGGATCACACTCAACAGGGATAAGTTTGTGGTCGCCTCACCTAGCGTGAACTTCTGTGGGTACACACTCTCAGGACAGGGCGTCTCAGCTGACCCAGGTAAAATCGGTGCCATCAAGGATTTCCCGACACCAGCCTACATCACTGACCTCCGTTCTTGCATAGGTCTGGTGAACCAGCTGGCGGAATTCACCCCCGACATTGCCACTGCAGCTCAGCCTCTACGCCCCCTGATGAGCCCGAAGAGGTCATTTACATGGACTGCTGACCATGATGAGGCTTTTGGCTGGGTTAAGGCTGCTCTGGTCAGTCCACCTGTCTTAACCCCATTTGACCCTTCTCTCCCAATGATCCTCCAGACCGATGTGTCACGTTTCAATGGAGTCGGATACGCCCTTCTTCAAGATCATGGAAACAACTGCCTTCGACTAGTCCAGTGTGGTTCAAGGTTCCTCAGTGACACGGAGTCTCGCTACGCAACCATCGAACTGGAAATGTTAGCCGTGGTCTGGGCTATGTCCAAGTGCAAATTCTATCTCATCGGTTTACAACACTTCACCCTCATGACGGACCATCGGTCACTCATCCCAATACTCAACAATTATTCATTGGATTCAGTTGAGAACCCTCGCCTCCAACGTCTCAAGGAAAGAGTTGCACCCTACCTCTTCACAGCCATCTGGTGTGCAGGCAAGTTGCTCCGCATCCCAGATGCACTGTCACGAGCACCTGTCAGCCACCCATTAAGGCACGTCCATACAACATTGACAGCCTAAAATGTGTGCTACATGGTGAGGGGTAGAGGCGGGAGGTGGCTGGGGAGGGTTGCGGGGGATGGCAGAGGTGAACGAGGGAAGTGGATGCGTGTGTGTGGGGGGAGGGGGGGGGCTTTGCGGTGAAGAAGGGAAGAAACGAGAGAGAATATAGGGGTTAGGGGTAGAGATGGCCAGGATGCCATTAGTAGCGACAACATAATATCAATGAAAATTACGAAAGCAATAACTTATTGACAGTTGCTATGTTTACAGCGGAAATATGGCTACAATGAAGACAAAACATATTTTGTCGCAACTAATGGCAACCTGGCCATCTCCATCCCCAATCCCCTATCTCTTTTCTCTTCTTCCCCATCTCCCCGCAAAGCCCCCCACTCACACCCACTTCCCTCCATCCCCCGCAACCCCCTGCGCCACCTTCCGCTTTGACCCTTCCCCATGTTGTGCATATTTAAGGCTATCAATGTTGTATGCATGGCATGCTTTTGACCTGAGTAAGCAATAGCGAAACGTCGTCAATAAAAGGTTCATAATCACATGGTGTCATTCCTCATCAATTTTGTCAAGCAAAAGCTTATTTTAACAAAACCTATTGTATTATTTGAATCAATATATGCGTATTTAATACATTAATACTTATTGATTTTCCTCTAATGAGTCGAGACAAAACATTTTTAATAAATACATGCATTATCCAGTGAAGGTCAGCCACGTTGTCAGTGTTATCAGAGCTGGTGCGGCTATTAAGGCCAACGTCAACTGGCTGAATATCTTATCGAATTATCTTCACATGAAGTCAACTCCCTAACTGTAATTATTTACCCTACTGCGCTACACATAAAAGGCTATGGAGCGCCAGACCGCCAGACCCACACATTCCTGCCTTACAACTCGAGCGCCGAAGCAAGAAAGAAACTGACAGATGCTTCCCTTATCTCGAACCACAGTTTGACACGAAGCATAATTGCTATCAAGCGAACAGAGGAATAGTGGTAGAGCTGTGCACTGATGAGAGTCACTTCATTGGAGGATACTGCGGTGCTGACATCTACACGGAAGCAGTCACCATGTTGAGGGGAGAAAAGAACAGAATAGCGCTTAGAGGAAGAATTATTGGCTTACATGACGCTGGTAAAACACCTTCCGAAATACCACACGAACTAGGATTAAAGAAGGATACTGTTTACCTGTGGCTACGTAGGTGGAATGAAGAGGGAAAATTGGAAGATCACAAGAGAACAGGACGACGGCGAGTGACAGACGCTAATCAAGACCGAATGTTGAGGAATGCTGCAGAAGCTAGTCCATTTTCCACTTCTGTCGCCTTAACCCAGGAATCTGGCCTGCCAATCTCAGCAAGAACTGTTCGACGCAGACTACATGAGCAAGGAATACACCATCGAACACCAGCAGTCAAAGAAAAGCTTACTGAACGTCACCGTAAAATTCGACTCCAATTTGCAAGTGATCACGTCGCATACGATATGGACATTTTGGGGAGAGTGGTTTTCTCAGACGAGAAAACATTTTCATCAACAACACATGGTCGAATGCACTGCTGGCGTGAGAATAACACGCGATATGATCGACGGCATATTTACGAAAACGCTAAAAGTGGTCATGTGACGTGTAATGTGTGGGGATGGATAAGCCTGCATGGGGTTGGGGAACTAACTGAAATAAATGAACGTTTTACGGCTGACCAATACATAGAGATACTCGAAGAGGTTATGCTACCATCTGTTCGGTCTTATCTTCTGCCATATCCAGAGAGGATAGTGTTCGTCCAGGATCGGTGCCCAGTTCATACGGCTCGTGTAGTCAGACAGTGGTTCAATGAGCATCAAGAAATTCAGCTTCTTGACTGGCCGCCCAAGGGATGCGACATGAATCCCATCGAAGATGTCTGGGCTCTAATGGTTAATGGATGGGAACCTTCGGAAGAAAGGACAAGACAAGCCTTACTGCATCATACCCAGCAAGAGTGGGAACTACTAAGGAGGAAGCCTCAATTAATAGCCAAGAGCGTGGAATCGATGAAAAGACGACTACAGGAAGTTATCCTGATGGAAGGAGGCTGGTCAAGCTACTGAGCTGCAATTTTTTGTATAATTTAAATGTGGTGATTGGTGTATTTGACTCTCAAATAATACAATTATTTTATATACAGTATAACAGTGAAAATTACAACGAGCTTGTTGCCCCATATAAGTAATCCCCGAAAATTGTTTGACTTTTTTTTCTTCCCTTGCATATGAACATATCATATGGGTATATGATGTATAATTATTCAAAACAGTTTAAGTTTTCGTAAGATTTGTTTTCTTTGTGTTATATGGACGTGCCTTAATTTTACCTGAAGAAGCAAGAGCGAAATATCGTCAATAAAAGTCCCCTCCTCATAAGGTGTTTTTCTTCAACCAAAATATTATTCGTTCATATGTTCCCGCCGAATCATATTATAGTATCTGCAGCTTGCTCCTTCCAGCATATAACAATACACATAATTTTATAACTGGCATTGTTCATCAAACCAGGGACAAGACTTTTATATATACACATAATAACATAGTGCATAACCCTTTTCTCGCCTTTATATAATGTTACGCATAGAGATAGTAAGAAAAATATTAATTTAGAGATGGGTTTAAACCATGGAGGTATTGCCGGGGTTACTATCTCTTGTTTCATTGGGTTTCGTCATATTTCCTTTTGTCGGTTCGATATTATATGAGTAGTGAATATCATCTTCCATTTCTCGTTTCTTTATATATATATATATATATATATATATATATATATATATTTTTTTTTTTTTTTTTTTTTTTTTTTGTATCCTTTTTAGAGATAGAATTGTAATCCCCTAATCTCAGTACTAATAGGAAAAATGAAAACGTCTGTTTCTTAAAGCAACATTCAACTGGACTCAGCCGATCATGATCCCCGTTTCATTCGCCATAGGGCCACTCAGAGCGCATTTTACCTTATACGATAAAATCTAGTCCAGAACTATCTGTCCGAGACGGTACATACATATGTTGATATAACTGTATTACACATTTGTGTATCTCTTAATAAAGCAACACTCCCTAGATACACACATGGCAACAACGCATTACCCACAATTCTTTAGATTAGCTCACGAGCTCAGCAGGGCAACACGTACACATTGCCCCTCTCCTCTTTATCCTGTATTTAATAAACCCACTGGACTTTACAGGTGCTTCTTTCCACCTGGAACCTACGTTACGTGGTTAGGTGAGCCACCAGATAGTCACCATACAAAAGTTATAACCATATATTCACACTGAGAGACCTGCACTCTGCTCTCTCTCTCTGCGGCAACACTTCTCCTGGGACAGACAATATCCCATATGCAATGTTACGACACTTGGGTGAGGAGGCGATCTCATTTCTTCTAGCTTTATATAACTGAATCTGGCTGGAGGGTGTTTTCCCTTCTGAGTGGAGGGTTGCTACCATCCTTCCTTTCCCCAAGCAGGGCAAGGACTCTGGTGTTGCCCTCAATTATCGACCAATTGCCTTGACCTCCTGTCTCTATAAACTATTCGAGAAGACGGTGAATGTCAGACTGGTATACTTCTTCAAACGGGGTCTTTTTCTGTCTCCGTCCCAGTCTGGCTTTCGTAAACACCGTTCCACTACAGACGCTCTGGTCAGGTTGGAAGCTGCTGCATGTGAGGCTTTTGCACTACATCAACACCTTGTTTGTGTATTCTTTGATTTAGAGAAAGCGTATGACACTACATGGCAATATGGCATCCTGCAGCCACTACATGCATATGGCCTGCAGGGTCACCTTCCACGCTTTCTTAAGGAGTTTCTCAGTGGTCGCAGTTTTTCTGTGAGGGTTGGTATAGCCCTCTCAGCATCCGTTGCACAGGAGGAGGGCATCCCCCAGGGAAGCGTCCTCAGTGTCACATTGTTTGCAGTAACAATTAATGCCATTGCCTCATCCCTTCTGGAAGGTATAGCCAATTCCATTTGCATTGATGACCTAACGGTCTATTTTGCTGCTTCCCGAATGTTGGTGGCGGAACGGCGCATGCAGCTCGCCCTCGACAGGGTATCGCGTAGGGCTGGTTCTCATGGGTTTCGATTTTATCCTACCAAGACAGATGCTATGCACTTCTGCCGCATCTGAGGCGTCCACCCCAATCCGGACTTACACTGAGAGACAAAGGGGTGTCAAAGTGACACCTTTTTGGGAGTCAGGTACCTATGTAAAAAATAGCACCCCAAAGGAGTCCAGCAGACACCTAAGGGGTGTCAGGCTTGGGTGTTGTTTACAACTCGGGGGTGTCAAGCAGACACCCCATGGGTGTCAAGCAAACACCTTCAAAGGTGTCTGCTTGACACCTTTGTGGTGTCCAACAGACACCTTTGTGGTGTCAAACAGACACCTTTGAAGGTGTTTAGCATACACTGCATGGGTGTCTAGTGTACACTCCATTGGGTGTCTTAGTCTTAATTAAGAGTTAGAGGTTGTAACACATACTGGTCGTACACTATAATAAACATTTTGTATTTACCTTTAAAAAAATACAGCCATTTTTTCTTAATATAAATATATTAATATACTTAATAAAGTACAAAAAAATTCAGCATTTTTTTCTTAATATAGTACAAAAAAATACAGCAATTTTTTCTTAATATAAATATATTAATATTCTTAATATAGTACAGTACCCATATATCATATAAAATAATATTGTTACAAAATTTAATAAATAATCAGATTGAATAATATACAGTAATCCTTATTATAACATGCATTACAAAAATATACATTCCATAATTCATTGCACACTTAAGAGTAAATTATAGAAATAAAAAAATATCCTATAATTATCCCATCTTTGGATCAAGTTTGAAGAATAAAATCTCTTCCTCTCCAAGCAGTAACACACATACACACTTTTCTTTCTCTCACACCACACACCAGGCAGAAACACACCTCTCACTCTCTCTCCAGGCAGTAACAAAATCATACATTTCTCTCAAGCAGTAACACACACACACACACACACCACTCCTCTCTCTCTCTCCAAGCAGTAAAAAAATTCAGCAATTTTTTCTTAATATAAATATATTAATATATTAATATTCTTAATATTATACAAAAAAAAATACAGCCGTTTTTTCTTAATATTAATATATTAATATAGTACAGTACCCATATATCATATAAAATAATACTGTTACAAAATTTAATAAAAATCACAGATTCAATAATATACAGTATTGTACTTATCAGGCATGGCTCTCCAATACACAATACACAATACATCTCTCTCAGAGATCATACCATAAGACATATACTGTACTTCATGATCCTGAAAAAAGAGAAGATTTATGGACTGACCACATCAAATTAGTTATTTAATCTGTTGATTTTGGCAAGCAGATTGATTACTTTGTCTCGTTTAGAATTATCAGTGTGACCCAGAATAACTTTATGTAAGAAGGTTAGTGTACTGCTCATTGATTTTGGTAAGGCAAAGTTAAAAACATAAAAACTTGATAGGAGTATTAAATATGCTTTAACCAGACATTTCGTTTGTGCAATGAGAATTCTCTCAGCATAGACATCATATTCTCCCTCTATATAACACTTCCCTTTCCAAGCTATATATGGATCAGCAGTGTCTATGTCATCTTCCCCTTCCTTTCTGATGAATGAGACCAGTTTCTCCTTCAAGTTGTTGTGTAGTAGTAGAAGAGCCACACACTGTTGGGCATCTGAAATAATAATTAAAAAAATACTGTACAGTACAGCACTATTCAGTTTGTATGTTGATCTTTTGAAAACATTTCAATAACATTTCACTCCATAATACTGTACAGTTGGCCACAGGAATTCCTACACACACTTCTTGCTAAGATAGGTCATTATTTTGGAAGCACTGAAGGGAATGGTCTGCCACGTGACTCTGTGATAACAAAACAACTATTCTAATTTAATCTTATGTTACAAATCAACTATCATACTTTATCCATTTATTATGAACCCTGAAAACCAACTGCCTGTGCACGAATTCTTGTGGCCAATAGTACATTTAACGAATTATGAAATATTATTTACATTAGACTGAGGTTAAACATATAACAAATAAAAGTCAAAATATCCAATTGAAGACACCAACAGCAACACTACAAAAACAAAAATCTCATATACACCACGCTGTAACTGTACTGTACTTACATTTTCTCTCACTCTCTATTTTTGTGGAAGACACAGCTTTAATACGCATCTCCTGAATGCAATACATAGTAATTCAATGTAGACAAATTCTATTACAACTGAATATTTGGCATGAATATTGGACATCTGGCATCCACTTAAAAAACTGAAGGCTAATATACTTACTAGAGCATCATCAGAAGACAGACCATCTTTAAAGATATGGAAAAGTCTCCAGGAGGCGTGTTAACACAATATTATATTTGTGCGTATCCAAATACCTGGAGAAAATATGGTTGATTAGCGGTAACATATTTAAAATCAAAGAGATATTGTAAAATTTCCCCTTGAAACAAAAGAAAGCTGTGAGAGTGCATGTGTGAACAATTTGCACACCTGTACCCTGAAAATACTACAGTACAGTATTGTATTTTTGGTGCTGTATTTAATTTTCATTAGGTATTTCTTTAAATATACAATACAGTACAGTACTTACATGCTGTATCGGACACACTCCTCATAGAGGCCATCTAACACATAGCCCCTTTCAACTTGATTCAGAGGGACCTTCCTAGTGAGCTTCTCCCAAACAAATTTTCGGAACATTGTTTCCTTTATTGGAAAAGGAGTTGGCCAACGGCTCCCAGACTGATCAGAGTGTGTAGAACTACTAGGAGTGGACTCTATGCTGACAGGGTCACTTGATTGATCAGCAGAACTAAAATTCACAGAAAATCCAGATATTAATACCACATATCAAAAAGTAAACAATGAATTTTTATTAAGCCATAACAAGTCTTGCCCAATTGAGGAGTTACCAATATCTATGCTACTTTTCATTTGATAAATTTAATAACAGATGCCAAATATAATATAATTTGTAGTCAAATCTATTTCAAATTAAATTGGTCATATAGTACTCACCTACTGAGTGAAGCTGTATTATCCATGGTCACATCATTATACAATGTGATGGCAACTGTAGCCTGAAGTTTCGCCCTTTCAGGCAAGTGAGCCAGGTTGTCCACGTCAACCCAATCATCCCATCCACCATCAAAATATTGCAGTGATAATTCACTTTCTTGGTTAAGTGCAAATTCCTTGATAATGGCAGAGGGTATTTGCTGTTTTTCTTCAACGTGAAGTATTTTCTTCTTCCCTGTACACTGCACATGATACTGGAGAGCCATGCCTTATAAGTACAATACCGTACCTTAAATCTAATAAGAATTATATAAAATTAGTTGCATGCATAATAATAATAATAATAATAATAATACAGTATATAACATCTATGTCACAGAATGAACACTTAAACCTGTCTGCATTATTCATTATTTAACATTAAATTGCAATACAGTAATAATATTTGGCTCCCAATACTGTACTCACATAGCATGTAGGGTATCCTAATACTATGTTCACTGTGTAATATTGTTTCAACACAGTAAAATAAGTCTATTGTAGGTAGAAATAAGCCGCTTGTCCTGACGTCTGACGAGTGACGACCGTTGGTGTAATCTTGAATGTAAACAAACGCGGGATTCGGGAAATGTGTACCGAAATGTGGAGGTTTCGTCAATCGATTATTCGGCGAAAATGCTTGAGTAATGATTTTCATTATGAAAATATGACTAAGTTTAAATGTTTTAAGATTTTGTACTTCAGAATTGTAAATGAAAAGACAGACAGCCACCTACCGTCAAATACTAGAGACGAAGTGCTATATTCTCTCATTTTCTCCCATATCCTGAGTACTTTGGGGTGTCCACCAACTGAACACCCCATAAGGTGTCATTTTGACACCCCTTTGTCTCTCAGTGTATTTATGTATGATCATCGGATATTTTGTGTTGAGGAGACTCACTTTTTTTGACAAACGTTTGACTAGGGTTCCCCACTTACGTTCACTTAAGGTCTCTTGCCTCAAAGCTCTTAACCTGTTGAGGGTCCTGGGCCACACGTCCTGGGGGGCTGATCGGGCCACTCTCGTCCGCCTATACCATGTTCTTATTAGGTCAAAACTCGACTATGGGTGTGAGTTGTACTCCTCTGCCATGGATGCCCATCTCAGAGTTTTAGACACTGTTCATCATACTGGAGTACGTCTGGTGACCGGAGCCTTCAGGTCGTCCCCAATCCCCAGTCTTCGTCGCCAGTCCTTGATGGTTCGTTGTTGGCATCGATAACATTGACTTCCTGACTCCTTTCCCTGTTTGGCAGTGTTATCTGATATCATGTCTCCGTTCAGATTTGTCCTCTGCTGGTCCCCAGGGTGGCTCCATGGCTTCTTCCAGAAGTTTTCCCCTGCACCTGCTTTTCAGACAAGAAGGAATCTCTTCCTCCTCCAGTGAGCGGGCTGACGCCCTGGCTAAGGCTGCAGTCTCCAGTTCTCGGCCTTTTGCCGGGCGTCATCCCTTTTCTGCAGTGGACCTTCGACCCTACATAGATGCTACCGTTCGTTCCTGATGGCAGGACAGATGGGATGCCATCAGTTCTAACAAGCTCTGCAGCATCCGCCAGCGCCTTGGTTTGTGGAGCTACAGTAGCCTGTCCTGCCGGTGGGAGGAGGCTCTTGTCCATCTCCGCATTGGCCACACACTATTGACTCGTGGCTTTTTAATGGAGAGGGCTCACCCTCCCTACTGTGATGATTGCCAGGTCCCTCTGACAGTACGGCATCTTATTGTCGAGTGTCCCAGCCTTGGGGACCTTCGTCGTAGGCACCTCTCCGAGGATACGGGTGGGTGACGGTTCTTACAGTCTCTCCCAGGTGCTCGGGGAGGAGGCTTGTAGTGTGGGAGGGAACACCCTCTCCTATGTGGAGGAGGCTGGCCTTCTCCACAAATTGTGAATTTTATTGTATTTATGGCTATTAATTTTTAGGTAGTTAAAGTTTAATGTTTCTTTCGTTAATATTTCAATTCTTTTATACATCTAACTTAAGTAGGTTATTTCATTAATATATGATTTTTTGGAAGACGTGGGTTTTATTCATGCTGCTTCTCCCTTTCGAGGTAGTGAAAATTATTTAATCTTTGTACATATTTTATTAATGATGTAGATGACCATTTTATGTTGGGCGGTATATGACCATTGCTGTTGCGCCGCCAGATGCCTAATGGCATCAATAAATAAATCAAATCAATTATTCATGCTGCCTATCTCTTTCGGGTTGGAGAAGTTTGTTTAGTTTGTGTAAATATTTTATTAATGATGTAGATGACTATTTCATGTTGAGCAGTAAATGATCATAGCTGTTGCGCCGCCAAATGCCTCATGGTATTAAGAAATAAATCAATCAGCAGCCCCCCAGTAGGGAAGTGGACAGCTATGGCTGAGGGCGGGGAATGGGGGGGGGGGGAGTCTTCGGGTTTTCCTGTAGGGGGAGGGGTTAAAGGTGGGTGTTTGAGAGTTGGAACTGTGAAGAGAGTGTGATGTGGGAGGGAATGGAGGGATGTGTAATTTGGGCAGGAATGGATGAGAAGTGTAAAGGAAGAGGGAGGGAGGGTTATACAGCGCTGGTGTCACCAAGGGTATGGAAGGGAGTATAGATGGACATGGATGGTGTGGGACAAGAAATAAAATTACCAACATCTCATTTACTAACATCAACTATGATGAACCTAGAGACATTGCTAATGCCCTCGCCAGGCAGTTCTCTTTTGCTAGCAGCTCTGAAAATTACCATCCAGCTTTCCTGCCCATCAAGGAAGCATCAGAGCTGCAGCATATTGACTTTGCCACAAGAGACGAATTAGATTACAACAGAGATCTAACAATGCAAGAGCTTGTCCAAGCCCTAGAAGCCTGTATTGGGACATCCCCAGGACCCAATGAGATTCGGTATGAGATGATAAAAACATCTAAGTTGTTGCAGGTGTTTAACGAGATTTGGATGGGTCATACCTTTCCAAACTCGGGGCTCTTTGCACATGTCATTCCCATACCGAAAGGAGGGGGGGACCCAAGATCGACTACGTTGTATCGCCCTATTGCGCTCACAAGTTGATTATGCAAGGTCATGGAACGAATTGTTAATCGTAGGCTATTGCATTTTTTAAATTCCAGGAATTTTCTGGTTGACGAGCAGTGTGGCTTCCGTAAAGGTCGCCAGACACTCGATCTGCTAGTAAACCTGGAAATTCAAATTCAAGAGGCATTTGCCAAAAAAACATTTTTTGATTGCAAATTTTTTTGATATTGAAAAAGCCTACGATATAACATGGCCTCTTCAGGAAACTACTGTCTATTCGATGGGATTATGTGGTAACCTGCCCTTTTTTGTTAAAAACTTCATTCTGACAGAACTATCTCTGTCAAGTTTTTTTGGACACAGTCACTTTCTCGGACGTATTTGTCCAGGTAAATGGGGTCCCCCAGGGGAGTGTTCTGTCTCCGACCTTATTTCTATGTATGACATTCTACCAGCTCCTCCCCGGAATCTTAAATACTCACTATACGCCGATCACTGGGTGATATGGCACTCCAGCTGTAATGCAGAGTTTTCGGCAGCTCGGATCCAATTGGCACTGGATTTGATTCACAATTGGGGCCTCCAGTGGGGTTTTAAGTTTTCAATAAGAAAGAGTGTAGGTTTAATTTTCACTCATAGGAAGAAGCCAGATGTCCGGCTGACTATGGGTGACAACCCCCTACCTCACACTGGTGAGGGAAGATGTGTTGATGTAAACTACCTATTCAGAATTCTACTAAATTCCTTGGACTGCATTTTGACAGTCGACTGACATGACGAGTCCATGTCAGTCAGTTAAAAAAAAAATGTCTAAAAGTACTTAATTTGCTGAAGTGCATTTCTGGTACCCAATGGGGAGCAGATAGGAAGTCATTGCTAATGCTATATAAAGCCCTGATTAGATCTAGAGTAGATTATGGGTCAACAGTGTATGGTTCGACATCTGAGTCTGTGTTGAAAGGTTTGGATGTTGTACAGAATGTGTGTGTCTTGGAGCCCTATGTAGCACTCGAATCGATCATCTAGAGGTTGAGTCACAAGTGCCTCCCCTCCATCTAAGACGAGATCAACAACTTTTAGTGTACTGTGCTAAGAAATCCAGGGTGCCGAGTCATCTTCCCAGGAATGCCTTGCTACGGCAACTGCACCTGTGGGGCCATGGCGCTAGGCCCCTGGCAGAGGGACTGAGTCATCCGTCTGTAAACCCCTGCGCCCCGGGGGGCAGTGGCGTGAGGCCAATGGGGACCAGAACCCAAGTTCATGTACCCGGGTAGCCGAGTCATCCTCCCGGAGCTGCCTTGGTGAGGCACCTGCAACTGGGGGGCCATGGTGATAGGCCCCCGGAAGGGCCGAGTTATCCGCCCAGGCGTCGCTTGGCTCCAGAGGGCACTGGCGTGAGGTCCCTCAGAGCAAGACTCCATGACCTCATAGAGTGTGTCGGTATAGGCTTATCAACAATCGATACCTTGGTTTTAGTAAACATTGCACCCTGGGTAACACCCCCCTTCACTATTGTGGACTCTGGTTGCCAGGGATTAAATCCCGGGTGCCGGAGGTTTCGTGAGATAATTGTTAAACATCTACCATATTTCCATCTGTATACCGACGGCTCCAAGACGGATGAATGTGTGGGTGCAGGTGTGTAGTCGACTGAATGCCAGTTGCCAGTTAAGATTCAGACTGCCGAATCATACATCGATTTTCCTTGCTGAACTTTTTGCTATTGATAAAGATTTGGATCTTGCCCTATCGACGACCCACGATAGGATAGTTATTTTTACTGGTTCTTTAAGTTCACTTAAAGCTATTAAATCCTTGAATACTACTAACAATAAAATACAGGGTAATATCATTAGTAAGCTGTTATGTGCCAATAAATCAATCAAGCTAATATGGGTACCTTCACATTATGGTATCTATGGCAAAGAACAGGCTGATATACTAGCCGGGTCAACTGTTGATCTGGACCTTAGCATAGTCCGTACAGATCTCAGGTGTTTTGTTTTCCTCATTAAGTCTCGAATTCATCTCCTGTGGCAAAGGCAGTTGACCAGATTAAACATCAGGAGTAAAATAAAAAAAGTTATTGAACCATGATCTACGTCATCATGGCGTAGCCGTAGGGACGAGGTGGTGTTGGCCTGTCTCAGGCTCAATGCCACATGGTTAACCAACCTAGAAGCATACATCAATAAAACTTTCCCCCCCATGTGCCCATCATGTAATGCAATAATGTACATAAAATAAGTCATTTAGTAATGTTTTGTAATGAATTTGAAAATCAAAGACATAAACTTAAACAATATTTCCAAATTAAAAAAATAGCTTTCACCATCGAAAATATTCTATCAAAAGATAAGAATATTATAAACAAACTGATGAGTTTTCTGAGGGAGACAAAACTTTATGACCTTATATAGATTGATATAATAAAATGGAATCTTTAGCTTAATGACCTTTGGCTATATGCCACTGGTTGATAGCCAATAAATCCAACAAGCTAAGTTACAAAGTCAGTGAAGACTCAAGCTTCACTCCGTCACTACATACTGTACCAGCTCTGCTCTATATTGCTCTACTCTACTCTGATTGTGTTCTATTATTTGGTGGTCTAACTGGTGTAATTCTGTGTCTGTTAACGTCATATTATGTTTTTCTTATTGTATAATATTGTAATTATAAATGGGATAATGGGTTAACTTTTGGTGATGGTAATAATATACATGTTAAATTCATTTGTTATTTGTTTTCATTACTCTTTTCTGGGCAAACATCCATTGAAGGATTGGAGTAAGGTTCCCTTTTTCATTTCATTAGTTGTAACTCCACTGACTACAGTAACATACTTACCAGAGTTATAACTCAAGCTTGTTCACAACCTCGGATCTTCCCCTAAACATAAACAAGCCATACCTGGGGTTGTAACAAGAGTGCACTGCAAAAAACAAGTTACCAATAGTAATGTCAATATTGTTGCTTGTATTTTGTCACGCAATCACCTAAGGCTTTTACAGGTGTACAATTACTCCAATAGAAAATCACTTCACATACCTTACCCTGCTTTCTTTACTAAAAAGGAAACTCTGTTGGGACCCACACGCACCCCTGGATCAGCAGCCACGTCCGAAGCATTAGAAAAAATAGTAGAGAACCAACAGGGAGACATACACGAAGAGACAATCGATTAGAGGGAATGATAAAGCTGCAGATTTCCAAAAATGGGTTACCCCATCATTAACCCATTAGTGCCCAGTCGTAGATCCAGTGTGAACTTTTAAATGTAATTTTAGACACATATGAAGCCAATATTATCAGAATGACGACATAAAAAAAAAAAAAAAAACTTTTTTTTTCGGAAGTGGGTGAAACAGGTACGTCCTTTAAATTACCCGTGGGCACTACCTCCAGCAACAATTGTACTATTACGAAATACATCAGCATCCACTGAAAATTATGGAAATTTTCACTAATTTCGATTTTGTTCTTAATCCTTAACCTATGTAAAAGGCTATTTTAAAGAAAAAGCTACTTGTCTTTGCAATATTATTTTTTACTTGTAGACATATGTAGACATTTGTACACCTGATCCTTCTGGTCCTTCTTCATTTTCTAAGTCTGCTGCTTGGACGGCAGAGAAAGTTTGCTGAGCCTGTTTTTTCTTACCGTCCCAACAACTCTTATTCCCTTCGACATATTGTTCAGCAGGTCCAAACTAGTGAAGAGGTTGTCAAATGCCACTTTAGTGCCAGTCCCCAGCTTGGCATCTTCCTTCTTTCGTCTTTTATCTCTCTTTATTCCCACGTGTTTTATTCGTTTATTGAGGTGTTCTTAGCTTTCTCCCTTAGTTACTTTTCTCATCATTTATTTTTCTTCTTTTTCACGTCGTTCACACAAAATCAGAGGCAATTGGTCCTTCCTACTTTTGTTTTTTTTAGTTCACCGAGGTGTTCTTACCACTCTTTCTTAATTCCTTCTTTCGTTTTTTATCTCAGTGCCAGTCGGGGTGTCAGAAGGTAAAAAGGCAACTTGATGTGTTCTTCATCAATGATTTTTCTCCTTCCTCTCTTCATCAATTCCTAGACTTCCGTCTCACTCTCTCTTTTTATTCACTATTCATCCATCTATTTTTCAGTCAATCTGTCTGTCTGTCTGTCTGCAACCATAGTTCTCTCTCTCTCTCTCTCTCTCTCTCTCTCTCTCTCTCTCTCTCTCTCTCTCTCTCTCTCTCTCTCTCTCTCTCTCTCTCTCTCTCTCTCTCTCTCTCTCTCTCTCTCTCTCTCTCTCTGTTTATTTACTATTCATCCATCTATTTGTTTATCTATCTGTACATCTATCTGTCTGTATGTATGCCTAGTACTACCTTATTACAAATACATACATACAAATTTACCTCCTTTCTCTCTCGCCTTCTTCATTAATTCGTTTAAGGGGAGAGAGATTCTTTTGTTGGTGAATTGGAAGGTCTCTGATTCCTCCAAACTATGCCGAGAAACAGATCCCCTATTAGTACCATTGAGGGCGTCTGTTTTCTGGCATAGTTAGGAGGAATCAATAGCCTTCCAATTTACCAACAAGAGAATCTCCCCTTAAGTTGCATAATTTGTCAAAGATTACTCTACTAATATAGTGGACTAGAATAACACAGCAGATACATTTCAATATGTGTACAAAACACCTTCAATGTGTTGATGAAAACTAAGTATAAGTGAGTGCAATAATAAGTCACATGATCGCTATGCATGACGATATTTGTTGTAGTTACTGAGATTATTATACCACCACCACTTCTCTGGCTGTCCAGTAGTTGTGTGGATATTGTTACAGCTACACCACCATCACCCTCTCTCTCTCTGTGGTAGCACCATCAACACCGTACTGATCTGTAACAATAACACCAAATTATCTGACAACACCACAACCTTCAACCTGTACAGTAACTGTGTAGACCTTTATACTGCTACACCATCACCCAGTCTGTCTGTGACAACATACAACAAGTACCATGTCACAAGATGGAGTGCAGTGGTGTCGTGTGTGGGTGACAATGCTGCTTTTGCTGCCATCAGCACCTGTGGAAGGGGGAGAGCTGCGTCTGATGCGATCTGTGCTGATCTCCCTCCAACGTGTTCAAGCAGCCTCTAAAACGGAACAGGAGATCCTTGACTTACCCCCTGGAGCCAGACCAGCCCTCTACTGCTCCAACAAGTGCACACTTCGAGACTGGTGTCAGTTGTGGTGTGCTTACCCCTCCAACACACCCACCCACTGCCTCGTCTCCAACATTATCGTCATGCCCACCTACCAGGAGACTAACATGGGTGATGTCCTCACCTGTCACACCACAAGACCCAAGGACCTTGCCACCAACACCAACATCACTGCTGGGAAACACTATGTGCCGAATCCACTCAGAGTAAAAGAAAACCTTGTAGACGGGTTTTATAACTATGATCTAAATCAATGTTTTTATACAGAGTGGAGTGACAACGACACATGGTTTACATTAGATTTCGGGCAGCCCAAGTCTTTCCAGCATGTGATACTGTACGCTCAGGTAAATAGAAATGCCAAGAAACATTTCAACAACGTACAGGTTCGTGTGTCCAACGTGACAGCCGTGACACCTCCAGAAGACTTCGCAGCTTATGACCTGTTTGGTGAGTTCCCTGGGGAGGCCTCCCCTGGCCAGGTGGTGGAAATGAAGTCTCCCAAGCCAATGTGTGCCAGGTTCGTCACAGGTCATATGCTCCATATTTACCTCTTTCAGGTTTGTCATATTGAGGTGTTCTGAGCATCAACTACATCTCCCTAGATCTCTTAAGGAGCCAGTGATATACGGTAGTCAGAAAGATTAAAATTGCTGATTCCTCCAAACAATGCCACGAATTAACTAACTTCCATATTGAGGGAGTTTGTTTCCATGGAATAGTCAGGAGGAATTAGTATCATCCAATTGGTCTAGCCTACGAGATCACTGGCTCTTTAACTCTTATACACAGAAGATACATTGTCAAACTTTTGAAAGTTTTCTATAATCAACCGAGTTACTTGTTTAACAGTATAATTTACCAATATATTACTTATTATACTAGGGTACTAATCTATTTCTATAATCAACTAAGCTACGTGTTTATCAGTAATATTTTACCAATATAATACTGATTGTCTACCCATATATTGAGGTACTAATCTCTTTCTATAATCAACTGAGTTACGTGTTTATCAGTAATATTTTACCAATATAACACTGATTGTCTACCCATATATTTGGGTACTTGTGATGTTTCTTGGAATATCTTCGAGGAATCTCTTACCTTTCTTTTCGCCTTATAGAACTTATCACCTAATCAATTCATATACATATGCTTAGGACCTTACAATGTTTAATGGTATATATCCTATTTACCATAATGTTTGTATAGACAAATGTACAATCTCCCAAGAAAGTATCGGCATTGATCCTCTAGCATACATAATTCATGCATTAGGCAAGTCGTGGAGTAAGAGTTGTGACTTCATTTTTACAGATATATGTTATGTGATTATAATGATTGATGGTTTTGGGGGAGGGGGAATTTACTGAATTATTGAATATAATGAGAATGATAACCCAGAGAATAAAGTTACCAAATCGGATTTTAACAAAAAAGGAATCTTTGAGTAGATTCGCTGTAACTGTAGTATTTCGTCTTAAATATAATGCAGTTATAGCATAGGGTAGGATTAAGTAGAATTATGCTTTTTCTTCTCATACATCGAATTAAGGTTTTGTAAAATAACACAAACAAACATTGCCCTCTCCAGAAAGTGACGTGTATAAACAAACATGTGAAGCAACCAAAACCTCAAAACTTCACTCGATAATCTCGGGACCTCAGTCTCAGGCCACGACTGACGGCCTCCTGTCCCGAGGTAAAGGTTTATATATAAAAAAAAGTAAAAATAATATAAAATAAATAAAAAGAAAGATAACGTTATATACCATTCAGTAATTACGGTGTGGATTAGCTGAGTTTTCAGCATTAGAAAGTGGCAAATCTTATGATAATATTATAAATTTCTCTAATAGGTGAAGAAATGCGAATATTTTTCGATTTGCATCCACTATAGTTTCTCTGACTCATGAAGCAATACGAATATGCATAATTGGCAACTGATCGGCAGGAATACCACTATCTATAACCCATTCTCTCCAACTATTCCAACTATTTAGGAAGAGACTGTCCCCGAATGACAACAACAGCAATGGACAAGAAAGAGAGAGGATACTTCATGACTGTTTCAGCATCTGTCGAGAACAAATCAGTTGTGTAATCAAGGTGGAAAGATAATGCAGTTGTAACTATTGCATCTTCTCTCTATGGTAGTGAACCACTCAGTTCTGTGAATAGATGGAGTAGAGTTGACAAAAAGAAAATACAAGTTAGTTTTCCTCATGCATTGGAAATGTACAATAAATGTATGGAAGGGAATGACAGAATGGACCAGAACATAAATAAATACAGAATGTCAATCAGAAGCAAGAAATGGTGGTGGTCTTTGTATACATGGATGCTGGATGCATCAGTGCATAATGCTTGGCAACTAGCAAAGGGACAAGGTAGTGCACTGACACAGCTGCAGTTTCGTCGGGAAATTGCTGTTTGCTACCTTCAACAGTTTGGAAATCCACCCAAAGGAAAAGGAAGGAAGTCATCCAGTGTTCCAGGACAGCATGCTGTAAGATATGACAACATAGGACATCTTGTTGAGCCTGTCCAAGACAACAAGAAAAGATGTGCAAAAACTGGTTGTACATCCATTGGCCGAACTCAGTGCTCAAAGTGTAATGTTGGGTTGTGTGTGAAGTGTTTCATTGCTTACCACTCAAAGTAAAGAGGGAACCCCATTTGCAAGGATTGAGCTTAGTGGCAGCCCTGGTGATGGAAATATGTTACATTACTATTATAACATCAATTAACTATTATTTATGGGTAAATAATCTAGTTTCATTTCAATTGTACACAGGAAAATAAATAAAGTTTTAGTTTGTACACACATTCTCCTAGCGTTGTCATATGGAAACGCATAATATCTCAAGAACTATAATGATTCAAACTCAACAATTCTCAGAAACCTTTTATATGTTCATGCATAAGCAGTACACAAAAAATTAACACATTTGGTAACACAAAATTTCAAAAAAAATTCAGGAGGTAATGGGATAAGGTTTCAAAGCAATGTACCATAATGCTACGTTTACTGTCGTTTTCGTTCATTCGTTTTAATGCCTATACTTTTTTGGGAGAGTGTACATACATGTATATATTACCGTTCAAGATGTATGAATAAGAATGGTGTATAAAGCGAGTGAATTATTTGAATTTTAATTGCTATAATATATTGAGTTGCTTACCACTTATATATAATTCTTTGGACATTGTGTCAGCCGACAACATTCACGTATTGTCATATACAACATGGCAGTGTTGACTTCACTATTGACATATGAACATTATTCCATTCCTATAACTTGTTTGGTTTCAACAAAATCAGGTTAACACAATGGACTGTAATGTTTTTCGCACACCATTATATAGGAACTGTTAGAATATTCTCTTGATGTACTGTGATTCCATTTACGTTGAGGACATTAACTAAGATATACATGGAATCAATTTCTTGTATTGTCGAATACATCTGTTGTGTTCTAGAATAGATTTGCTGTGTTGTTTTTGTGTACCGTACCATTCTAACAAGTCAATCTGAGTCTTTTCTAATTTCTACAAACTTTCACAATGGACACACGAAGCCAACAAGATTACGTAAAGTTCTTTTAAGATATTATGTGAACAAATAACATTCATGTTATATACTACTATACAGTTGTCATGTATTTAATTAATTACTTAACCAAATACAACATCACCCAATAACTATATTATAACATCCTTGTCATATATATTATATTAAATACATCATATATTTTCCTTAATTTAACCAAGCGAAGCAAACTAACCTAATGTAACCTCACCTAATCAATAAAATCTTATCCATGACCTTTTATATTTACCATAAACTCATCTAACTTAACATAACCAAACCTAATGTAACCTAAATCAATAATTATCACTTCTTTGTTGAGGATCTCTTGCATTCATCTAAACTATAAATGGCAATCCATCTCCGTTTGTCCTCTTATAACTCAATATGGTTACACCTACATCCAAAACCCATATATATTCTGAATCACCATCACCAGGCGCAGGTTTTGGTATGACGTAACATGACGTAACTCGACGTAAAAATTACGTCATCTACTATAAATCCGGTAAAAAAAACTGTTTCACTCCCAGAACTATATATTCTGAATCAGCACCACCGGCAAAGGTTTTTATGACCTAACATGACGTAACCTGACGTACAAATTACGTTAAAATGTCAAATATTCTATTAAAACTATAAAGAATTAATTTTCCAAACCGTTCTCAACGTTGAGAGGTTTAGAAGACTCACTTTTTCGAACTCTGTTCAGTTGCTCTCCAACACTCCTTGGACCCTGGTCCACCACTATCATCCATGGCTGTACAGCTCCGGACAGATCAATGGTCCACACCCCATCCATCAGCGATTTGGTTTGGGCCTCATCTGATCTGGTAACAGTTGCAGGTGGAGGGAGGGGGGGATGTTAGTGGGAGAGGAGAGAAATGTGGGCGGAGCTATATAAGAGGGTAACGAATGATCAGGTAGAGAGACGTGTGTCAGGAGGAATGAATGAAGCATACACTGTGAACGGTATCGAATCACCAACAGTTTAAAGCAGGGTTCTTCAATCTTTTTCAGTCGTGACCCAGTTTTTACTAAGACATCATTCTCGCGACCCATACAGAAAGATATTTTACAAATTATCAGAATTATCAACCTAAGAAAATACAAGGCCAGACGCTGAAACATAATATTTATGATTAAAAGGCATTCTAACCAGAATTATAAACACTGCCTCACCTACCCTCCCTCTCTCTCTCACACTCATTCAAGAAGGCTAATATTTGTGCAATGATTTTGTTTTATTTATAATTAAATATATGAATATTCGATTATAAAAATATGTTAGGTGGCTTCATGTATGAACTTCATATTTATTTTATTGTCACGAATATTATTATTCTATTTTATTCATGTATTTATTTTTGTGAGCCTGCGACGCAGTTTGGAGGAATTCGGGACCCGTAATTTGAAGAACCCTGGTTTAAAGAAGTGCATACTGCATTAACGTAAGTGGATATAGAAGAGAAGAAATGTGATGATTTGAGGCGAGGGTGAGGGGGAAGAGGGTAAGAAAAATGAAGGTGATTAGTTGAAAAGTAATAACAAACAAATATAATTAGAATATCTGTTACATTATGTCCTTTAAATAATGGCACTGTCTTTTGTTCACCATCGTAGTGGGATAGACTACTGAATATATATTATCCTTTGGATATTAGACAGCTATCCCTGTATTCCTTTTATCCCTCGTGTTTACCCCGTAGGGGAGTATTGCCTGTAATGATGTGGGCAATACTTTAAGGGTTTTGGCGCCCCTTCGGCCCCAGCCACTAGCTTACATTTCTTCAACTGTCCCTCCTATCTTCCTATTTCCTTCTTGCTTGCTGTCACACCTCTTTATCACCTTTTCCTGGTGCTATTTGACCTCGCTGTTGCGCCACCTAATATCAATCAAATCCCTCGTGCTTGTAGTCCACCCTGTTTATCGCCTCCCAAGCCCAGCTGCTTTTTTTCTTTTTTCTTTTTTTTTTTTTTTGGGGGGGGGCAGAAGACGGTTTAATTTTCTAACTTTTTTAATAATCATATTTGTCAACAAATTCATTAAGCTATTTACCAGGATTTTTTCTTCTAAACATGCATTTCCTTAAAAATAATCAATGTTAAACTTGAATAGGCGCCGCTATATGGCGTTTTCAATAAACTTGGTCTAATTTTATGCATAGGCTATATATATTACAGTATCTTTTAAGTAACTGGCAACCTTACACATCCTCCCTACTGTCTAATCCCTCTCTTGCTTGACCTTCCCTCCTTTCTTACCGTTTATTTTTTCTTTCTCATATTTTTAACCTTCTCATTCGTTCTTAAAAAGTTTTAATGACATAGGCCTTTCTCCCTTATCATTTATAGTCCAATTATATTATTCGAAAAACTGCGGCTGAGATTATGTTGTTGATCGCATTTTGGTTCTCAATATGTAAACGTTGATTAATTGATTGATATTAGGCGCCGCAACAGCGAGGTCATATAGCGCCAGAAAACGGTGATAGAGAGGTGAAACAGCAAGCAGGAAGGAAATAGAAAGAAAAGAGGGATAGTTGAAGAACTAAAAGCTAGTGGCTGGGGCCGAAGGTGCGCCAAAACCCTTAAAGTATTGCCCACATCACTAATGCAGGCAATACCTCCCTACGGGGTCAATATGTAGATCAGAAAAAACATTATTATTCCTCCTCCAGTAGTGACGCCTTCCGTTACACGAATGTGAGGTTTTCTTATCCGTCCAGATCACTCTCTTCCAAAAATCCTCTTGCTTGTCAACATATTGTTGGGCAAACCGTAGCCTTCTTTCGCGATGTTGGTCAGTTAGAAATTCCTTGTTTGCTGGGGTCCTGTGATGCACCCCAGCTTCGTGAAACATTCTTCTGATAGTCCTCTCGCTGACATCAAGGTCTGTGCATTGGCTTCTGCGGTGTGTAGTGCAACGTGGTGGTCTTCCGCGTGATAGGTTGCCATACTAGCAGGCAGTGTCCTCTGCTATATATATATATATATATATATATATATATATATATATATGAGACAGTAGCACCGAGGCAGTTGAATATTTGTCGTATAATAAAAGGTAATTTCTTTATATTGTTTTCATTATTTTTGCCTATCATTGTGATGCTGAGAACATAATTCTGAAGTTGAGCATAAAACACTGTGTTCAGTAACCTATAGAGAGATACATAATCATCACGTTGATCACCATTACTGTCCTTGTGGTCCTTATTGTGTCATATGGTGTTCTGCGCAGTAATGCTGGAACTAAATAAAAGTAAGGTAATGTATATCGAAACAGATTTTAATAAAAAATACCTATAAGTAACTTAATTAAAAAGAAAGATATAATATATTTCTCTTTCCTGCAAATGGGTTTAACAAGTTAACATTCAGACTAGCAACAGACTGGCAAATGGCAATTCATGAAACCTTACAGTCCGTCAGTTTTATGAAGGCGGAATGCTGTGGCTGGGAAAAACACTTTCATTCTAAATAATTTATATATCTTTCCCCATAAATCACTAGTTGTTTTCTAAATTCTCTACATAATGACCCCGTAAGGGGGTATTGCCTGCATTAGTGATGTGGGCAATACTTTAAGGGTTTTGGCGCACCTTCGGCCCCAGCCACTAGCTTTTAGTTCTTCAACTATCCCTCTTTTCTTTCTATTTCCTTCCTGCTTGCTGTCTCACCTCTCTATCACCGTTTTCTGGCGCTATATGACCTCGCTGTTGCGGCGCCTAATATCAATCAATTAATCAACGTCTACATATTGAGAACCAAAATGCGATCAACAACATAATCTCAGCCGCAGTTTTTCGAATAATATAATTGGACTATAAGTGATAAGGGAGAAAGGCCTATGTCATTAAAACTTTTTAAGAACGAATGAGAAGGTTAAAAATATGAGAAAGAAAAGTTAAACGGTAAGAAAGGAGGGAAGGACAAGCGAGAGAGGGATAAGACAGTAGGGAGGATGTGTAAGGTTGCCAGTTACTTGAGAGATACTGTAATATATATAGCCTATGCATAAAATTAGACCAAGTTTAATGAAAACGCCATATAGCGGCGCCTATTCAGGTTTAACATTGATTATTCTTAAATGCATGTTTAGAAGAAAAAATCCTGGTAAATAGCTTAATGAATTTGTTGACAAATATGATTATTAAAAAAGTTAGAAAATTAAACCGTCTTCTGCAAAAAAAAAAAAGAAAAAAAAAAAAAAAAAAAAAAAAAAAAGAAAAAAAAAAAAAGCAGCTGGGCTTGGGAGAAGGTGATAAATAGGGTGGACTACAAGCACGAGGGATTTGATTGATATTAGGTGGCGCAACAGCGAGGTCAAATAGCACCAGGAAAAGGTGATAGAGAGGTGTGACAGCAAGCAAGAAGGAAATAGGAAGATAGGAGGGACAGTTGAAGAAATGTAAGCTAGTGGCTGGGGCCGAAGGGGCGCCAAAACCCTTAAAGTATTGCCCACATCATTACAGGCAATACTCCCCTACGGGGTAAACACGAGGGATAAAAGGAATACAGGGATAGCTGTCTAATATCCAAAGGATAATATATATTCAGTAGTCTATCCCACTACGATGGTGAACAAAAGACAGTGCCATTATTTAAAGGACATAATGTAACAGATATTCTAATTATATTTGTTTGTTATTACTTTTCAACTAATCACCTTCATTTTTCTTACCCTCTTCCCCCTCACCCTCGCCTCAAATCATCACATTTCTTCTCTTCTATATCCACTTACGTTAATGCAGTATGCACTTCTTTAAACCAGGGTTCTTCAAATTACGGGTCCCGAATTCCTCCAAACTGCGTCGCAGGCTCACAAAAATAAATACATGAATAAAATAAAATAATATTTGTGACAATAAAATAAATATGAAGTTCATACATGAATCCACCTAACATATTTTCATAATCGAATATTCATATATTTAATTATAAATAAAACAAAATCATTGCACAAATATTAGCCTTCTTGAATGAGTGTGAGAGAGAGAGAGGGAGGGTAGGTGAGGCAGTGTTTATAATTCTGGTTAGAATGCCTTTTAATCATAAATATTTTGTTTCAGCGTCTGGCCTTGTATTTTCTTAGGTTGATAATTCTGATCATTTGTAAAATATCTTTCTGTATGGGTCGAAAGAATGATGTCATAGTAAAAACTGGGTCTATTACAGTTTCCTCCATTAGTAACGAGCACAGCGTAAAGTGGGTTTGATGAAATGTGGCACCACTGTTTTTGTTTACATAGTGTCCTTATAGTGGATACTGTAGCAGGAAGATGTCATATCCCTTCATTTACTATTAATGAGTAAACACAATGGTGGCACATTTCACCAAAACCACCAGAAGCTGTGCTCGTTACTAGTGGAGGCAACTGTACATATTAATCCCTTAATAGTTTCTGACTGGCACGAGTTGGCATAAAGTCTCGGTATATGAGTGGTAAACATTGCAATCTTCTACTCATGAAACACAGAAATAATTTATACTGTTATTGGAGCTTAACACGCCTGTCGCTCCTAAATGTTCATCAAGCTAATGCAACTGATATTCTTACCTATTTGTATCTTTACAGGATTGAGTCAAGCTCGTAATGTCCCGTATATTAAATCACAATTATCAAAATTTTTCTTTAAAGTTATGTATGTTTGACACACACTTCTTCTGGTAATTTGTTCCATTTTTATATTATTCTACTTGAAAAACTATATTTCTGTACATCTTTGTCTCCTTTTTAATTAATTTCTTACTGTGTCCTCTCATTATTCTATTTTTTTTTTTTTTTTTTTTTTTTTTTTGTGAAGCATATTATGTGTTTTCTTTTTGTACGACTTCTTTAATTTCAGCTAATTTATTAACAATACATACTATTTACATTTGAGTATATCCTTTTATTTATTTATATATATATATTTTTTTTTCATTTTTTTTTTTCTGTATATCTTTCTTAGTTGACATCTCTTTTTTTTCCATCATTTTTTTTACTTGCATTCCCACTACTCTGTAGAAAAAATGTCTTTCCTCTTCTTCAGTTTTTTCACTGTTCTTCCATTTTGCTTCTTCCACTTTTTCTCTAAGTATTTCTCTATCTTCCTTGGTTAAGCATCTGACTACCTGAATATTATTCCATTCTTCAGAGTCCTTAAAATTCATGGCTTTTTCAATACAATTTCTACCATGTTACTATTTTGTACAATTATCTTTAGTGGTCTCATTTCATCTTTTTCATATTTCCTCATTCTGTGGAATTCTTCTATCTTTACTTCTTCTTCCTCTTCTTCCATTATGGTTTTCATTATACCTGTGATTTTGTTCATTTCTTCTTAATCCCTAGCTATTTTATTCCTCATTTCCTCTTCTTTTACTCCATATATTATTATTTATTCATTCATATCAATTATATCTCTGACAAACTTTACATTTTTCCTTATTACTTCTTTGACTTCTTTCTTTATGTCCATTATTCCTTTATCTTGCTTCATGTTTGTTTTTATCTCTTCTTTTTCTTTTGGAATCTGTGAATATGTTTTAACCACTTCTTCCTTGCATGCATTTACTATTTCATTTGCTTGTTCTATTTTCTCTTCAATTTCTTCATTTTTCAATACTATGTAACTGGCCTTGACCAACACATTTGATTTTTGTTTCATTTTGTTTATATCTTTCTCCTGCTGTACTAAATTTCCTATTTCATTAGTTTTGGATTTTACCGTTTTTAGTTCAGTTGACATCTCATCCAATGCTATATCTTTCCTATTAATTTCCTTTTGTAATTCCTCATTTCTCTTTTTAGCTTCTATTAATGCTTTTTTCATTTCTGTTACTTCATCCTCCAGTTTTTTAACTCTCTTATTACCTTGTTTAAATCATCAAACTCTACTAAATCACAATAATCATTGTCCTTTTTTTTTCTTTTTTCCTTCTCTTGACATGTCGAACGAACTCATGTTTGTTTTTTTGCTGCTGGTTGCCTCACCCTAGTGGAATCTGCTGACCTCGGCATGTTATGTCTAGCTCTAACCCTTCCAGTACAGTTGCTAGATTCTTCCTTCTCTTCTCTTAGTATTTACACTTTTTGTTACTTTATAAACACTGCACTTTTTCACTCATTATCTTCCTTTACTTTTATGTGACCAATTAAACACAAGCTTGACTCAAATCCATGCTTATACAAATAGGTAGATGACTTCTATGAGGAGGAGCTGTGGGACAGTACGTCTGCCCTCTATGAAAAGTTGTGTATGTGTATGTGAGTGTGTCAAGGGAGGTACAGCCGAGCCCGAAAATTCGCGACCACGTACTTAGATGTTTATGTCATCTGAGCAGGTAACACTGTGTGGGGAAGGTGTCATTGTAGGTGAAAGATTGTATCATGTCCCTCTACTATGTTCCACCTACTCTGATTTCTCCCCAAATAAATATTACCAGGTCAAATGGCATAAATATCTAAGTACGTGGTCGCGAATTTTCGGGCTCGGCTGTACAGTCCCCTCCACTCCCGCTTTCACCAGTTCAGCGTTGCCAATGTATACACCCGGCATCGTGTGAGCTACCAGTTCCGACTCTCGCATCCGAAACACCAGCCAGTAAGAGTAAAGGGCTGATGGCAGGTGTTTCGGATGCGAGAGTCGGAACTGGTAGCTCACACGATGCCGGGTGTATACGTTGGCAACTCTGAACTGGTGAAAGCGGAAGTGGAGGAGACTGTACAAAGGAATGACACTGTGATGCATGGGAGTACATACAGTTTTCAGATACATCTATGGACACATGGAATAGACACACCCAAAATGACCTCCATCTATAGCATAAGACAGAAACAAACCACTACACACAACAACATCTCTTCCTACTTTATATAATTATTATGCTCAATGTAGGGCCCTGTTTTATTAGCTAATGAATGATCCGTACGAGTTAAATTTTGTTTCCCTTTCCGGATGTAATGGTAGATCAAGTAGAATAGAACAAATTTCCCTCGTACTTTCCTACCCTAAATTCCACAGTAGTTTTTCCATACTGCGGAGACTTCCTTCCAACTGTTTCGTTACCTGTGAAAGCTGGATGGATTGGTGGGTGGTTTGGAGCTTTCCATTCTCTCTAATAGTAGTTAGTATCTTATATCCAAACAACCTCGTAAGGACCAATTTGTTTGCAGCTGTTTTAATTTCCTTTGAAATCTTTCCTTTGTCAGTCCTTCACATTTTTTTCCGGAAACAAAAATGCTGCCTGGTTGAGAGGTTGGAGTGGTCATTGTGTGAGTCTATTATTTTCATCAGGTATTATTAACTCAACCATGTTTGACTCTTGTTACAACGATTTAAACACACACACACACACACTAAACACACTAAACCATCCCCGAAATACATGAATAACTCTACTAACGACATTGGAAAAAGAGATGATTATTTCCAGAATTACTATCAACTCGTGTATTATTATGCTGACATCATATCATATAATTATGGACTTACAAATTAATTATATCATCATCATATCGTATTCCGTGTTGATTCCAGTGTTATGACCCAAGTTGTATATTTTTAGAAAATAATTTGTCTTACATTATATTTATAGAAAGACCTATTAAATGAAGGTGCCGGTATATTTTCCAAAGGTAAATTATAGGGGAGTAGAGGACATATTTATCTTACCTTGTTTGGTTGTCATAATATTGGTTCTATGTGTCTAATTTGATAATGTGCATTATGTATAATAAACTCCCAGATTACCCTACTAATATAGTGGACTAGAATAACACAGCAGATACATTCCAATATGTGTATAAAATACCTTCAATGTGTTAATGAAAACTAAGTCTAAGTGAGTGCAATAATAAGTCACATGATCGCTATGCATGACGATATTTGTTGTAGTTACTGAAATTATTATACCACCACCACTTCTCTGGCTGTCCAGTAGTTGTGTGGATATTGTTACAGCTACACCACCATCACCCTCTCTCTCTCTGTGGTAGCACCATCAACACCGTACTGATCTGTAACAATAACACCAGTTTATCTGACTACAACACCCAACACTTCAACTTGTACAGTAACTGTGTAGACCCTTATACTGCTACACCATCACCCAGTCTGTCTGTGACAACATACAAGGGGAAGTATTGTTTGTTTACATCTTGCTTCACACTCGATTACACCTGGTTCCTTGGCTGGCTGGCTGGCTGGCTGGCCCCTTTACTCTCTCTCTATCTGTCTGTCTGTCTGTCTCTCGCTCATTTAATCTCTCTGTCTCGGTCTCTTTCACTTTATATCTCTGTCTCGGTCTCTTTCACTTTATATCTCTGTCTCGGTCTCTTTCACTTTATATATCTGTGTCGGTCTAACTTTTGTGTATATATCTCTCCCTATTTTTTTTCTGTTTACTTGTGTGTAAAATAGAAAGAGTATGGAAAGAATTATGATGATGGAGAGGCAAAAGAGAAGATAAGAGCGAAAGAAGCGAAGAATGAAAAAGGGAAATAGATACAGAAAATAAACAAGGAGTGAGACTGGATAATAGAGAATGAAAAGGGGGAAGGAGGGAAAAGCAAAATGGGGGGAAGGCGAGAAGAAAAGGGATAGGGGGGAGAAGAAAAGGGGAGGGGAAGAAGAAAAAGTCGGAAGGGAGGAAGGCAGACTTAAAAGGAAAGAGAAGACAAAAAGAAGGAAAGGGAGGACATACTGAAGGAAAGAAAAGGAAGGTATACAGGAAGAAAAGGGAGGAGAAAGGAAAGGAAAGGGAGAAGATAAGGAAGAAGGGAGGTAAGGGAAAGGAAAGGTAGAAGATTAGGAGGAAATGGATGAGAAAAGGAAGAAAAGGGAGGACAAAATGGAAGGAAAGGTAGCACGTAAAGAGAGGAGTGAATGAGAAGAGGGGCAAGAAAATGTAAAAATAATAATGAGAGGACGGAAAGAAGGTGGGATGGCAAGGATTGAGAGGGAGGAACGAATGAAGGAAAACAAAAGAGGGTAGAAAAAAATAGAATTATATAAAAAGAAGGTAAGAATTAACAGGAGTAAGTAAGCAAAATGAAACAAAGAAATACACAAGAGAGGGAGAGAGAGCACCATGACAAGGAAGGAAAGGAGGGAGAACGAAAAAAAGGAACGTCAGGGAAAGAAAATGGAAGAGATGAAATGGGAAGAGTGGAGGGAGGGAGACGGACAAAGTGTGAAGGGCGTGGTGGGAGGGAATTGAAAGTTGAATATGAGAGAGACAAAATGGGGCTATGAAAATTTTCATAATCATGCAGTATGGTCGTCAAGTTTGTGTACTGACTTGACTTTGCTATTATATTTTGGGTTGGTCTTTTCATGGCAGAGAGAGAGAGAGAGAGAAAGAGAGAGAGGACGAATATGGAAACAATTATAAATGACAATGCCTTTAACGCCATATCTTAGTCCATATTATTATGAGTCTCTTATATAATTTATTCTTGGATGCATATATGTATGTATACATTTTTATGTGATCGATGGACTTAAGTTCCAGAAAGGTCATATGTTTATCAAAGCATATCTAAGACAAATTTCTGGTCATGTTTTGTCGAAAGAGAGTCTGGAATCCCACAAGAATTGAAGTGAGTAAAAAACTATACGAAATGTGATGTCAACTCATAAAAGAATTTACTCGTCCCAGGCTATAAGACAGTTATTTTAAACTGCAAAGGAGCTTATAAGACCAATCATTTCCACAAAGCTGACGTATACTGTTTTAAGTGGCTTTTAAAATTGTACATAAAAAAATTTGCTTACAAAAACAAAACTATACTTACCTCATCACTTTGCTCAGTCAAAAGAACACAAGGGAAGCTCGCGTGCAAAAGGGATAAGGTTGATTAAATTTCAATATAAAATTATATATTGTACTGGATAATATTTTCACTGCTTTCTTATCACAGTGCCGATACAATCAATGAAACCTATCAAAGAAAGTATACTAACTAAAATATAATGGTAAAATGGTATTTTTTAGATGGGGGATTGTTTAGTTGTGTGATACAAATGAATGAATCACAGTTGAGATTCAATAAGAACAGTCGAACAGTTTAGAAATACTGTGGAGCTAAAAGTACTGCAGCAGGTTAATGAGAGTGAGACACAATTGAACAAATAGAAAGTGCAAGAAAAATATAGCTGTATATGGCAACATCTGGCAGTTCTTTGTAATTTTTCTTCGTATCTTTATTAATGAATCACTGGGAACCCACAGCCAATGTAAGGTGGAACGTGATTGGCTGAACTTTGAGTTGTGGTGAAGATGTTGCCATATACAGCCACAATTTTCTTGCACTATCTACTTGCTCAACTTTACTGAATGTTTCTTATGAACCAATAGTTGCTTATCAATTTTCGGGATCGGTTCATTCGACAATGAAGCAGGACTTTTCACCCTAACTGTATATGAAGACACACCTAGAACTCCACCTTTATAAACTGTAAAAATATTTTGACTGAAAGTACAAACGTCAAAACCCTAAAATTATCACTAACTTGTGTTATTGGCATGCAACAAAGAATTCGTAAAGTGCACAAAATTATACTCATCTTACGCACGCACACGCAACTGCAACAAAGACACATTAGGTGACACGTACAGTCGCGGGCATGAGATTCAATACAGATATGGGTAAATAAAGCAAATTGCTAACTAATAATAATTTTCACGTTCTCCTATGATGTTATTATTTTTGAGTCAGTAGCTGCTTGTATTGAATTAGAAAATACTGCCTAACCTACTTATTATAAAGTTTCCCAGCTACGAACAGAGGGAAACTATTAAACGTGTACCTGTGTTACCCCTTAGTCGATTATTATTTATTATTATTATTATTGTCGACGATTGTATTGTACATGTTGAAATGAACAACACACATACACAAACAAGCACACAGACAGACACACACACTCACGATTCTGGCAATAACGCACTTAATAACTCACACAGCTATCCTATTCGCACACACGCAATAGAGCACTGACGCATACAATAACACACACACACCACTTTTTACTCTCTTCCCCTACTCCATCTCTCTCCCTCCATGCACCTCTTATTTCCCTCTTCCTTACTCTCTGTACCTTCATCTTCGCCACTCCCTCCACCATCACACATCACCACCCATTCCTAAACCTCCACCATGACCCCCCTACTCAATCCACTCCACCCACACCACAACCCCTTTCTACACCCTACCACCTTTTCCTCCATCCTGCTTCCCTCCCACTACTCCACCCCACACCACAACCCCTTCCACCTCTCCACCCCTTCCACCCTTCTTCCACCATCACCCCTATCCACCACCACCCCTTCCACCAAGGTTGGAGTAATTACAATTCAAATTCTTAATTACAATTACGTTATTAAAATTTTTAGTTGCAATTATAATTACAATTACTTACGTGAAGTTCAATTACAATTACAATTACTACAAGAGACAGCCAATTATAATTACAATTACAATTACCCAGCTTCGATCAATAAGCTTTGGTTAAAAAGAAAAACGCTAGTATCGAGCAGTTGTCATTTATTGAAAATTTACAACACTATAATATACTTTGTAAAATAACTAAATTAAGAATGTCCTATGATTAAAGCCAGTGGTGCAACTAGTTATGTAAATTGGAAAAAAGGTTATATAATTTAAGATTTCATTTTTGTAGTTTTGAAAACCTTTGGCACATGGTTGCTTTCATGGTCGAGGAGTGGAAAGGAAGAAAGAGTATGACGGTGATAATTAACCGAGAGAGAGAGATGTGGATGTAAACGGGTAGGGAGAGGGAGTGGTACAGTAGGTGGTGGGGTTACTGGGGTAGTGGTGCTATACATACAGACAGAGAAACAGGAAGGGTGGGAAGGGAAAGGGAGAGAGGGGAAAGGGAGGAGGAAAAGGGGAGGGTAAAGGATGAAGAGAGAGAAAAGGAGAGAGGGTGAGGATCGAAGGAGGAGAGAGGGGGAGAGGGAGAAGGTCGGGAGAGACAGAATGCCACAGAGACAGACAGACAGACAGAGGGAAGGTCAAAGAAGGGAGGAGGGTAGGTAGGAGACAGAATGACAGACAGACAGGCAAAGAGAGAGGCAAATAGACAGAGAAGTATAGTAGCATTGTAGTATCATAAGTACTACTCACCATTATCACTTATATGCCTTCTACTATCACAATCATAATACATGACACCATTATTTTTAATATTATTATCACCAGCATCACTAATGCTAAGTTGCAAACATGAACATCATCAATTCATCATAATTATAATGTTTCATAATTATATCTCTGTTACAAACTTACTGTTATATGATCGTCATCACAAGTTTTGTAACCATTACCATCTTGCTATTACTTTCACCACCAGTACTACCACTATACAGTACTACTAGACTACAATTTTACTATCAGCACTTGCCTACACCTATGAGTACAGCGGTCAACTTTCCAACAAATTAGCCTATTAACTATGACATCGGCCACTCACCATCATCACTAATCACTATTACGTAATTTCATTGTCACATTATCACCATTACATTCATTAGGGTCATTACTAAATGAACTATCATCACCATCTCAGCTACTACAGTACAGTCATACTCAAAGTGATAACGTCTAGCACTAACACAATCATCATCATCAGGGAACGGATAACTATACAATGTCATTCTTACCGTATCTTTAGAATACAAAGTGAAGAGGTGAGAAGTGAGGAAGGACCTCGCCGTATGAAAGTCTAGGAGGCAATAAAATATCATGTTCCAATGATCCAATCCACCAAACAGGGAAAAGTGGACGTGTCTGATTCTTGTATAATACGTAGGTTGTCCAGTAAGGGTTGCCATACTTCATAATATACAGTATACACATATTTGCCATCATACCAGTATATACAAGGAATATCAGAATTTTAGTACAACTTACTTTTTTCACAATTACAATTAAATTACAATTACTTTATAATGTAATTAATTATAATTACAATTACTTCATTAAGTTCTACATCCAATTACAATTATAATTGCAATTACATACATTACTGCAATTAATTACATTTTAATTAAATTACAATTACTCCAAACCTGCCTTCCACCTCTCGACACCCCACCACCACCCTTTCCTCACCCCACCTATACCACCAAAAGCAATAAATTTCCTCGAACCTTATCAAATTATTTCTCCCTAACAAACTTTAATATAATTTGACTTGGTCCGGAACCCATAAATCATGTTGTTGTTGTTGTTGTTGTTGTTCGGATCCACACCAAGAAAAAAAAATGATCCTTTCACATTCCTGTCACTCATTTTTTTTCTTGTGTTTTTCATGTAAAATTTTTGCGCATCGTTCAAAGTACGGTAGTTTTCATATACGTATATTTATTTGATAATCTTTAACGTTTCAAACAGAGAGAGAGAGAGAGACAAGTAAAAGAACAGACAATTAGGCACACAAATATGCACACACACAAACATGCACACACACACAGACAGATAGAATAAGGCTGTGTGTGTGTGTGTCCATTTCGTCTTCCATTCAGAGCTAGTGATACGAAAATACGGCTTCTCTCCCTCCCCCCACTCTTCTTCCCCTCTCCTCCCTTCTCCTCCAACACCACGTCCTCCTCCACTCCTCTTTCCTCCAACTCCACGTCCTCTCCTTCCCCTTCCCCCCTACTCCACGTCCTCCCCTTCCCCTCCCCCTTCTCTCCCTCCCCACTCCTCCTTTTCCCTTCCTCACCCTCTCATCCTCTTCCCTCCTACTCCTCTCCATCCTTCCATCCCCTTCCTCCCTTTCCTTTCTCTCCCTCCCCCACTCCTTCTCCTACTCCCCTTCCCCTTCTCTCCTTCCTTCATTCCTCCTCCTACACCACGTCCTTCTTCCCCTTCCCCTTCTCTCCCTCCCAATCCCCTTCCTCCCTTTCCCATCTCTCTCTCACTCCTCCTCCTACACCACGCCCTCCTCATCTCCTTCCCCTTCTCTCCCTCCTCCTCCTCCACGTCCTCCCCTTCCCCTTCTCTCCTTTCCTCACTCCTCCTCCTCCTACACCACGCCCTCCTCCTCCCCTTCCCTCTCTCCTCCTCATCTCCATTCCTTCCCATCCCACTTCCTCCTTCTTTCCTCTTTCATTTACAGCCAGTACGTCTTCATATCCTTCGCTTCCCACTCTTGCATCCATGTTTTAGTTATTTACTTGTCATCTGTCTGTCTGTCTGTATGTTTGTCTCTGTCTGTCTGTCTGTCTGTATGAATGCTTGTCTCTGTCTGTCTGTATGATTGATTGTCTCTGACTGTCTGTATGATTGATTGTCTCTGTCTGTCTGTATGAATGATTGTCTCCGTCTGTCTGTATGAATGATTGTCTCTGTCTGTCTGTATGAATGATTGTCTCTGTCTGTCTGTATGATTGATTGTCTCTGTCTGTCTGTATGAATGATTGTCTCTGCCTGTATGTATGCTTGTCTCTGCCTGTATGTATGTTTGTCTCTGTCTGTCTGTATGAATGATTGTCTCTGTCTGTCTGTATGATTGATTGTCTCAACCTGTTTGTATGAATGATTGTCTCTGTATGTATGTTTGTCTCTGCCTGTATGTATGTTTGTCTCTGCCTGTATGTATGTTTGTCTCTGCCTGTATGTATGTTTGTCATTGCCTGCCTGCCTGTCTATCTCTGTCTCTGTCTCTCCTGGACTTGTTTTAGTTTGGAGCCTAATTGTTTACTCCTCATCCCTCTGGCTTCTTGTCTTGACTTTTTTTTTTTTTTTTTCTTTGACCGTTTTCTTACTTTGACTTTTTTTTCGTTCATTTTCTTACGTTGACCTTTTTTCTTTATTTTTCTTATGTTGACCTTTTTTTCTTACGTTGACGTTTTTCTTTTTTTCTTACGTTGACCTTTTTAATCTTTTTTTCTTACGTTGACCTTTTTAATCTTTTTTTCTTGAGTTGACCCATTTTTTCTTGTTTTTTTCTTTTTTGTCTTATGCTCACTTTTCACCATGGCACGCTTCCTGTCATAATCCTATAAATATATTTTTATTAATTTTATCTTGAACTTTTCCCCCCTCTTCATTTCAGCACTGTTTTATTTTCCCTCTCCTTGGCTTGATCTTGATTCGGTCTTAATTGTTTTGTTTACATCCGGGGTTTCGGGGTGAAATGTGGGATTGTTGTGACGGAGGAAGAAAATACGGGAATAAAGAGAGGTGGAAAGAGTATGGGAATAAATAAAGAGAAGGTAGAAAATACGGGAATAAAGAGAGGAAAAAGATAGAGAAGAGGTTGATAATACGGAAATAAAGAGAGGAAGTTGAAAATACGGGAAGAATGAAAGGAGGACAAATATACGAGAAGAGAGGAAGAAAATACGGGAATAAAGAGATAACTAGGAAAAAGAAAAAAATAGGTATTAGAGAATGGCAGGAAAGAAACATAGACAGAAGGGGAGAAGAAAATGGGAAAGGAATGAAAGAAGGACGAAAAAAGGAAAAGGGAAAGATACAGAAAATGAAGGGAGGGAGACAGGAAAGAAAGAGATAAAGGGAGGAAGGAAAGGAAGACACACTCAAACACTCATCCCTAACTCCACTCACACATCACACAGTACACCAAATACAAACACTAAACACACAAATAAACAACAAAATTAGAGAACATAAAACACTAAATTGGCAAAGGTTTGTCAACACACTTGATCACAAAGCAAACATCAGAAAACTTTACAAAACAGTAAACAGCATCACACTGTCCAACAGCAACACTACACAATCACATGCAGCCATCACAACAGCAGACACTATACCCTATAATAAACAACAAGCAAACACCCTCATCCAGCACTTTTCTCACATCAGCCACCTTCATCCGCACCCTGAAGACCGACGAGTCATCAGACGCAGAAGACGCTTCCCCACCGATTCAGTCCATACACCATTCACAAACCATCAAACAAACCACATCATCCACAACCTCAAACACTCACCTGCCTGTGGTCTAGATAAGATCAGCAACATTCACCTTAAACACCTCGGACCACAAGGCATACAGGCACTCACTAACAAAGAAAACTACAGCTACTCACACAAAGCAATACCCAATGCCTGGAATTACGGAAACATCATCACTATCTCCAAACCCAACAAAGATCCCATACTACCCTCATCACACCGCCCCATTACCCTCCTTTGCACCCCCTCCAAGGTTACTGAACGCTTCATCATCAGCCAAATCACACCACACATTCCCCTTGCATCCTCACAACATGGTTTCAGACCACTACACTCAACAAACACTCTTCTTACAGACCTCACACAAGAATTTATGTCATCAACTCAGATAGACCCCCACACAGAACACTCCTAGTCACACTGGACATTAGTAAAGCATTTGATGCTATCCCCCGCAACAACCTCACAAACAAAATATACAACACAAATATGCACAACAATACAAAAAGATGGCTAGCCAGTTTCTTGGGAGGAAGAATAACCCATGTTACACATGAGATCAGTCATCTATACTATACATGGCAATCCGTCTCTTTTTGTCCTCTTATAACTCGAAAACGGATACACCTACATTCAAAACCCATACATATTCTGAATGACCATCAGCAGGCGCAGGTTTTGGTATAACGTAGCATGACGTAACTTGACGTAAAAATTACGTCATCTACTATGAATCTGGTTAAAACAACTGGTTTCACTATTATATGTACATGCATCGGTGGTTTAGTGGTAGATTCTCGCCTGCCACGCGTGATGCCCGGGTTCGATTCCCAGCCGAAACACACTATTACTATTTATTTATTTTATTATTCACTAACCAAAAATACATTAAGTGTGTGTGTGCCTTTCATCTTACGTGTGTAGGTATATTTTAATCTTACGTGTGTGTATGTGTGTGTTTCAATCTTATGTGTGTGTTTGTGTTTTAATCTTACGTGTGTGTGTGTGTGTGTGTGTGTTTTAATCTTACGTGTGTGTGTGTGTTTTAATCTTATGTGTGTGTGTGTGTGTGTTTTAATCTTAATTAAGTGTGTGTGTGTTTTAATCTTAAGTGTGTGTGTGTGTGCGTTTTAATCTTATGTATGTGTGTGTGTGTGTTTTAATCTTACACCTACATCCAAAACCCATATATATTCTGAATCACCATCACCAGGTGCAGGTTTCGGTATGACGTAACATGACGTAACTCGACGTAAAAATTACGTCATCTACTATGAATCCGCTTAAAAAAGCCGGTTTCACTAAAATCTCTCTCAGTCTAACAAGCATCGGTGGTTCAGTGGTCGGATTTTCGCCTGCCACGCATGAGGCCCGGGTCCGATTCCCGGCCGATACTCACTATTATTATTTATTTATTTTAGTATTCAATAACCAAAAATACATTAAGTGTGTGTGTGCCTTGCATCTTACGTGTGTGTGTATATTTCAATCTTACGTGTGTGTGTGTGTGTGTGTGTTTCAATCTTACGTGTGTGTTTTTGTGTGTGTGGTTTAATCTTACGTGTGTGTGTGTGCGTTTTAATCTTACGTGTGTGTGTGTGGGTGTGTGTGTTTTAATCTTTTGTGTGTGGGTGTTTTAATCTTACATGTGTGTGTGTTAATCTTACGTGCGTGTGCGTGTTTTAATTTCACATGTATGTGTGTGTGTGTGTTTTAATCTTACGTGTGTGTGTGTGTATAAATCTTACGTGTGTGTTTTAATCTTACATGTTTGTGTTTCAATCTTACGTGTGTGTGTGTTTCAATCTTACGTGTGTGTTTCAATCTAACGTGTGTGTGTGTTTCATCTTAATTAAGGCCCCCATACACGGTGGAACCACATCTGCTGCACATCTATGATCTATACAATAAATGACAAACCGTCTCTGTTTGTCCTCTTATAACTCGAAAACGGTTACACCTACATCCAAAACCCATATATATTCTGAATCATCATCACCAGGCGCAGGTTTTGGTATAACGTAACATGACGTAACGTGACGTAAGAATTACGTTAAAATGTCAAATATTCTATTTATCGGTTAAAACCATAAAGTCGAGCTGCTAAAATCGCGCACCAAATGTTTCGCTCGAACAGAAGCTCGAACAGATTTATTACGTTCGAGCCGCTAAAAACGCGCGCCAAATGTACAGTACAGCCATGGCTGATAGTGCTGGACCAGGGTCCAAGGAGTGTTGGAGAGCAACTAGACAAAGTTCGAACAAGTGAATTTTCCAAACCATTCTCAACGTTGAGAGATGTTTAGAATACTCACTTTTTCGAACTCTGTTCAGTTGCTTTCCAACACTCCTCAGACCCTGGTCCAGCACTATCAGCCATGGCTGTACTAATTCGTGTTTATGTACTAATGGCAACTGGCAAGCGGCCTGAGATCGCGGAATATTTTTAACTAACGCAACAAGACTGAAATGCTTTCACATATTATAAAGTTAATATTGACTATTTCTAAACTCCAGAGTCTAACATAAAAAGTTTTACCAACGGCATCCCGCAAGGCTCAGTACTGTCCCCCAGCTTTTTCAACTTATACATGCATGACCTACCAACACCCCAGACACCACAAATACGTGTGGCCTCCTATGCAGACGACATAACACTCACATGTACAGTCACTCATAAAAGTAAAGACCCCCTCAGGCAAGACACCTTTTAAGTGGTGTGATATCGGTTCTGGTAACATTGTACAGCTGGTCACACTCCCGTAAGGCCCACCCACCCAGCGTTGTCAATGTTGGCCGAGATAACCCCGAAACACTAGTTGTGAGCTCTGCTCGGTCGAACCATTCACTGGTGGGAGGGAGAAGTAAGGAGGGATTTGAGGAGGGTAGGGGGGGTGTCTATACAAGAGAGGTGAGAAATTATTCTTGGGGAGGTGAAAAATGTGTGGAAGCCCAGTTATCAATTATTTATATACCGACATTCGTGTCAATTATTAACATAATTAAATGTAAGATTAACTTTTTCATATTATGATGTAACACAAAAACAACTGAGGTAATATTATTGTATACGGTATTTTTTCGTATAATATTCAATGGTTATCATCAAGCACTAAACGCTGAAAAATACTTACACAATAACTGAAAAAGAATCATGAACCAGAGTGCTCTTTATTAAATGAAGCAAATGTGAATACCTTTATATTACATGTGTCAAGTGTTGATACCACTAACACACTTCCATTTCCCCCGTATCTACCTAACAGTTTAAAATCATGTCAAATATCAAGGCTCTCATCATCCCTCACGTGATAGCAACCTTGTAATATTCTGAATACTTTTAATAATAGCATGTTGTATTGAAATATTGGAATTTGACTATGAAACCCTTTTTTTGTCATTTGTCTCTTGGTAGCAAAAATTATTAATTGGTCTGTATCTCTCTTCTCCGCGTGTATCTCTCTTTTCTGTGTGCATGTAATATACTTATATAATTATATAAGCCAGTACACACACACATAACATAATGATGTTGGTGACATAGGTTCTATTGGTAATGCATGGGATGCACAGTTGAGGTTTCATCGGACATGTTAATAAAGAAGCTGGCAACTATTTTCAACATTTCTTAAAATTAAACGATATTGAAGGCGTGTTAAGGTCTGAAATCCTGTGTTTCTCATCATACAACACCTTCCCAATACTCACACCGTTGTATTTGATGCCGTGGGTGGAGAGGTCTTTGGGCCACTCATCATCCTTGTGATGCGTGCTATAGTTGTGTTTCATACACATAGTGTGTGATACACTCTGTCCCATTGACTGCCACTCATTGGCGGACCTTTAACCTTTATTGGTCTTTACTGTCTTCTGCTACAAGGTTGATATTAGTGTGAATTTCCATATACACTCTACCACTACTCACACCGTTATATTTGATGCCGTTTTGGTCTTTACTGTCTTCTGCTACAAGGTTGATATTAGTGTGAATTTCCATATACACTCTACCAATACTCACACCGTTGTATTTGATGCCGTATTGGTCTTTACTGTCTTCTGCTACAAGGTTGATATTATTGTGAATTTCCATATACACTCTACCACTACTCACACCGTTATATTTGATGCCGTATTGGTCTTTACTGTCTTCTGCTACAAGGTTGATATTAGTGTGAATTTCCATATACACCTTGCCTTGTGAACTGACTGACTGCACCACCTTACACATCTTCAAGTCATCAGGACTGCCAACATGTTGGAGAGGGAATATTTCCACCCTCAGTCTTCAATACCCTTACCAGTTTAGTGGTTTTCAACCAACTCATAATCCTCTTGGAGTATCAAAACTAATTTGGGCTAACGAGACTAGAGTCAACGTCAATGTCTAATTAATGCAAAAAAAAAAAAAATACAGTTGACAAGCCTGTGGGTGCCAGACGCAATCTCCCTGCCTGGCCTCTGCTCACATGTATTATCTGCCAAAATAAAAAAAATTTGCTACCTAGAAACAGATGAAATACTGAGGGATTTATAGTAAATTATCAAACAGCACGTGTTCACTATATTCAATACAACGAGCTATTATTAAAAGTATTCAGAATATTACAAGGTTGCTATCACGTGAGGGATAATGAGAGCCTTGATATTTGACACGATTATAAACTGTTAGGTGGATACGGGGGAAATGGAAGTGTGTGTTAGTGGTATCAACACTTGACACATGTAATATAAAGATATTCACATTTGCTTCATTTAATAAATAGCATTCTGGTTCATGATTCTTATTCAGTTATTGTGTAAGTATTTTTCAGCGTTTAGTGCATGATAATAACCATTAAATATTATACGAAAAAGTATACAAAAATATTACCTCGGTTGTTTTTGTGTTACATCATAATATGAAAAAGTTAATCTTACCTTTAATGATGTTAATAATTGACACGAATATCGGTATATAAATAATTGATAACCGGGTGTATTTTCGTACTTTTATTAAAGCTTCCACTCATTTTTCACCTCCCCAAGAATAATTTCTCACCTCTCTTGTATAGACATCCCCCCTACCCTCCTCAAATCCCTCCTTACTTCTCCCTCCCACCAGTGAATGGTTCGAGCTATCAGAGCTCACAACTAGTGTTTCGGGGTTATCTCGGCCAACATTGACAACTCTGGGTGGCCCTCACGGGAGTGTGAACGTCAGAGGTGGTGTGGTGTGGGTTGTGTTTGGAGGAAGGTTGGTTTGCTCGAAACATTATCCCAACTCATGCTTCGTCTTATCTACCATTAGTTACAAATGTGTCGAGCAAATCAACTTCATCTCTCAAGCGCCATCACTGACGTCACGTACACTGTTGCCAGAACCGATATCACAAGTATAAGAAGATGACTGGCCTGTGGGGGTCTTAATTTTTATGAGTGACTGTACACACAGAAATGCAGACACAGCCACTCACATTCTCCAACCCTACCTCAACACACTCAATGCCTGGTTCATCACAAACAGACTTATAATAGCACCCACCAAGTCAACAGTCACCCTTCTCACCAACCACAACACCAAACACCGTTACACACCACACCCCACCATAAACAACACACCTATACCACACACACACACACCCAAGATACTAAGCATAACATACAACACATCTGTGAAATTCAAACAACACATCACAACCATCAAAAACAAATGCATGCAAAGACCTAAGGCCCTCAGATCACTCGCCAGCACAACATTTGGACACAACAATGAAACCACAACCACAGTGTACAAACAATACATCCGATTAGTGATGGATTAAGGAAGCCCCGCCTGGACCTCAAACCTCACTGAGACTCATCTCAACACCCTACAAACCATACAAAACAGAGCCCTAAGGACAATCACGACCTCCACAGCTACCACACCTACAGACCACTTACACCACGAAACCAAAATCCTCAAGATTAAGGACCACCTTGACATGAGAGGCACACAAACACTTGCTGCAGCCTCCAGAAACCTACGCCACCCACTACACTACATGGCAAAACACCCAAGGATACCAAGAAACATCAAAACAACACCCAGTACACGATACTATACACAAATTCTATTATCTCTTACACCCTGCGCACCCTAAACCAGTCTCCAAAAACACATCCATACTCAAATCACCAACCAATCCATCAAAAAAATTAAGAACAACACCCTGCTGCATGCACGACCCCCTCCCTTCCCCATGAGGACAGAGTCCACCTGGCCAGGCTGAGAAGCGGCCATCATCCGGCCCTCGACATATCAAAAGAAACTAGATGGAGCCATCGCAGATACCTGTCCAGGATGCAACACAGCACCCCATTCTATTAAACACATTATGAAAGACTGCAATGCACACAACCACACTCGCCAACAACACAAAATACACTCACTGAGGGCACTGTGGGAAAGCACGGTTCAAGCCATAGCCTTCCTCAAGAGCTCGGGGCTGCTCGGTCAGACAGCTTGAGGAACTTCAACAACAACAACAACTAGTAATTAGAATAGATAAAATGCAACACAAAATAAGAAACAGCAGAGAATAGGGATAAATTCAGCACCAACACGAAAATGGAAGAGAGAGAAATGGAAAAACGAAGTATGGAAGAGAGAAAGAAAAGGAAGAACGGAAATGGAAGAGAGAGAAGAAAGGTAGAACGATTATAGGAGAGAGAGAAAGAAAAGGATGAACAAAAATGGAAGAGAGAAAAAAAAGGATGAACAAAAATGGAAGAGAGATAGAAAAGGAAGAACGTAAATGGAAAAGAAAAAAGAAAGGCAGAACGAAAATGGAAGATAAATAAAAAAGGAAGAACGAAAATGGGAGAGAGAAAGAGAGATAAAAGGAGGAACGAAACTGGAAGAGAGAGAGAGATGAAAGGTAGAACGAAAATGGCAGAGAGAGAAAGAAAAGGATAAATGAACAAACAGAAGAGAGCGATAAGAAGGATAATGGAAGCTAAATAAGGAAGAGAGACAGACGTGATGAAAGGAAGGAGAGGATCTCTCTCTCTCTCTCTCTCTCTCTCTCTCTCTCTCTCTCTCTCTCTCTCTCTCTTGTATGCCTCTACCTCCCTCTTCTTCCCCTTTTTTACTCTACTCTTCCTTCATCCTATCTCTTACTCCTCAAAATTTCCCTCCTTTTTTACCCTTATTCTTTACTCTATTTCCTTCAATACACCTCTTTCTCATACTCTTGGCTAGTGTTAATTTCGTCTTTCCTTCCTTTTCTTTCTACCTTCCGTCCTATCATCCTCATTCCTTCATTCTATCTTTCCTTTCTTCCTTCATTTCAACCATCTATCTATCCTTCTTACAATGTTTCCCTCCTTTCCTTTCTTTCTCCCTGTCTCCCTGTCCACTGCCTCCCCCTCCCTATCTCCCAATTTACCCCCTCTTTCCCTCCTTTCTTTTCTTCCTCCCTGTTCACTGCCTCCCCCCTCCCCTTCCCAACCTCCCTCCCTTTTTCTTTTCTTCCTCCCTGTCTCCCTGTTCACTGCCTCCCCCTCCCTCCCTCTTTCCTTCCTTCCTTCCTTCATGGGTTGCCTCCCTACCTTCCCTGCACCGTGAGTGAGGCAGGACAATTCGTTTTTCATGAATATCTTAACATAAACTGCTTGAAGGAGCGAGGCAGGCAGGCAGGCAGGCAGGGGCAAGCAAGAAGGTGGGTGAATAGGAAGACAGGCAGACAGGCATGCAAAAAGGCAGATCCAAAGATATAATATGTGGAAGACAGAAGAAAATAAAGGACGAGTAGACAAACGAGAAGACGGCAGGCAGGCAGACAAGCTAGAAAGCAGGTAGGCAGGCAGACAGGCAAGTAGGTTTAGACAGTACAACAGGTAGGCAGGTAAGAGAAGCAGATAGGCAAAGACAGGAGAGTCAGAGACATGGGCAGAGATAGCAGATAATTGATGGAAAGAGACAACGGAAGCAAAGAGGAAAGAAGGAAATATGAGATAAGGATGAGGCAACTGGGAAAGCACAGGGAATACAGTGTACACAGATTCATAGAGATAGGCTGAAAAGCAAACAAAGAAAATAAACACACTGAGACAGGCAGACAGTCATGATACCAAAAACTGATGCATGGAAAAATGACAGACAGATGACTTGGGAAGGAAATGTGTATAGTATAGTGAGTCAACACGTCTAAAATAACAGAGAGGAACACACATAATAATAATAATAATAATAATAATAATAATAATAATAATAATAATAATAATAATAATAATAATAATAATAACAATAATAATAATATTAATAATGAAAATAATAATAATAATATTAATATTATTATGAATAATAATAATAATAATATTAATATTATTATTGATAATAATAATAATATTAATATTATTATTGATAATAATAATAATAATAATAATAGTAATATTATTATTATTAATAATAATAGTAATAGTAATATTATTATTATTAATAATAATAATAGTAATATTATTATTATTAATAATAATAATAATAGTAATATTATTAATAATAATAATAATAATAATAATAATAATAGTAATATTATTAATAATATTAATAATAATAATAATAATATTAATATTATTAATAATAATAATAATAATAATAATAGTTATATTATTATTATTAATAATAATAATAATAGTAATATTATTAATAATAATAATAATATTAATAATAATAATAATAATAATAGTATTATTATTAATAATAATAATAATAATAATATTAATAATAATAATAATAATAATAATAATAATAATAATGATAATAATAAATAAATAAATAAAAAAACACAGACATACCAAAATATAACTGAGGAGAGAGAATATCGTGATAAATATATAGAGAACAAATACAGGAAACGCGGAACGGGTGAAAAGTTATATTGTAATATTATCAACTATTGACCAAAGGCAGTGGATGAGGCAAATATAATAAACTGTTTTGAGTCCGAGGAGGAATCAACAGGAAAGTCAACCACACACACACACACACACACACACACACACACACACACACAAGAAGAAAATCAACAACAACAAAACAACAACAAAGCAACAATAACAACAACAAAACCAAATCCAATACAACAACCATGAAAAACCGTGTTTCTAAAACCTTCAAAAATACATCAGCGTATTTTTGACGTTCATGTACAGTACTGTGCGTGTTCTGGGTGTATGTACAATGTGTGTGTGTGTGTGTGTGAGCGTGTGTATATGTGTACGTGTATACTTTTTGAGATTGCTGGAGCGTGCTTTGTGTCCTCCAGCTACGCTTAAGTATGCCTTTGTTTGCCTGCGTGTGTGTGTGTGTGTGGTTAGTGCATGCGTGAGTACAGTAAGTAAGAGTGTGTGTGTGTGTGTGGTGATTGATTGATATTAGGCGCCGAGTGTGTGTGTGTGTGTGTGTGTGTGTGTGTACAGTAAGTAAGTGTGTGTGTGTGTGTGTGTTACCGCTTCTCCCAACATTCCTCATTGCTCCCCTTTTGTTGTCACTCTGTTGATGCCCGCGCTTCTAATCCTCACACCTCATCCATATCATCACATTTATCATAGTATACTACTCTATCTCATTTTAATATCGTCTTTGTAACCCTGGGTTTCCATTCTATCAATCTAAGTTTTTTTAAGTATAATTTTATTTGTGTATACATTTTACATATTATTATTATTATTATTGATATTTTTTAGTAGCCTGCAAAATGAAGAAAAAAACCAGTGTGATAGGTCCAAAATCATGTCCAATGTCGTACTCTAAATATTATCTCCCTATTGTAAGTTCCACGCATAATGATGAGGTACCGTATGCCCAAAGTCAATGTGTTATTTTCTGTTGTTGTCAGGATAAGATAGGATAGGTACAGTAGCATCAACCTCCACCTGTTCCTTAATTCATGATGCTCTCTTTTCTGATCTCCCTTTGTGTTGCCTAGAAATCTGGTCTCCATTTCTTTATACCAGAGTTTAATAGTTGAAGATTTTTATTTCTTTTCTTATGGGAATAGTATACATTGGGTACATTGGAGTGCCCTGAATCCTCCAGAGTATGCCAAGAAGAAACAGGACCAGATTAATAAAAATAATGGTGGCCTGTTGCATGGAATAGTATGTATGGGGGAATCACTTGCTCCATGCAGATTTACCAACACTATACTATCTCCTTAAGTAATTTCAACACTCTGATTGTAGACTCTTTACGTCAAAAATTTTGAAGCTACTCTTTACTATACCAAAAGATAATCCCTCCCTTCCCCCCTCCCCCCCGTGATATATTTCTATCACTTTTGATTAAGAACCTTGTGATCCTATATGAGAATTAGAGGTTTTTTATTCCTCCTGACTATGCCACAAAACATGGTCCTTTAATATAGGTGCTGTTTCGTACCCATATATGAATTACTCATTTACCTCCAATTTTCTGACTACATCACAGGGTGCCCTTGAGGGGAGGTATTATCCTTTTGGTTCATTGGAAAGACTCGATTCCTCCAAAGTATGCCAAGGGAATAGGATTAAATTAACAATAATAATGGTGTTCTGTTGCTTGGAATAGTTTGAAGGGATCAGTTGCTCCAAAATTTACCAAAACTGCACAAAAATAATGGTGTTCTGTTGCTTGGAATAGTTTGAAGGAATCGGTTGCTCCAATATTTACCAAACCTGCACTATTCCCTTAAGTGGGAGTTCAGTAGGAGGGTTGCAGGAGGGAAAAAGAGGGAAGTGGCAAATGGAAGATTGAATGACATTGAGTATAGAGAGGTATATAAGAGGAGGGTAGGTGAGGTGCTGGAGGATGCAAGGCTGGGTATAAGGGAGGGACTGGGAGTGAATGATGTGTATGAAATATTTAAGACACTAGTAATGAGGACAGCAGCAGAGGTAGTGAGATACAAGACACAGAAGAGGGGCAAGAAAGGGAGTGCTTGGTGGTCAGGAGTGAAAGATGCAGTAGAGAAGAAAAGGAAGGCATATAGGAGAACATGACCGAGGAATGTGTCAGAGGAGGTGAAAGAGACGTGGAAGAGAGAATATAATGTATGTAGGAGGCAAGTGAAGAGGATAGTGAGTGAGAGTAAAAGGAGAGTGGATGAGCAGTTTGGTAGGAAAGTGAGTGAGAAACTTAGAAAAAACAAGAAATTATTCTGGGAGGTTAATTAAAAGAGAAAGATGAGAAGGAAAGTCTGGTAGCGTGAGCATGAAGAGAGAGGATGGAGTTACTTTGAGTGGAAGTGAGGAAGTGAAAGAAGTGTGGAAGAGGCATTTTGATCGTTTGATGGTTGAGGGGGCGGGCGGATGGTGACATGCACGGGGATGGAGGCAGGTGGTAGACCGGTTTACAGGGAGAATTAGGAAGGAAGAGGTTAGGAAAACAATATGAAAGTTGAAGATGGGAAAGGCACTGGGGGTGCATGGGATAACTGCTGAAATGTTAAAGTGTGTGTGTGGGGGGGGGGGAGGTAGTGGTGGAGTGGATGTTGCTCATATGCACATTGGCTTGGAGGCAGGGAGAGATGACAGAGGATTGGAGGACAGCCATAATTGTGCTTTTGTATAAGGGGAAGGGGAGTAAGGATGAGTGGTAGCTATAGGGGAATAAGTCTTCTTAGTGTACCGGGGAAGGTGTATGGGAAGGTTCTTACTGAGAGACTGATTAAAGTAACAGGGAATAAAGTTAGTGAAAAGCAGGGAGGGTTCAGAAAGGGTAGAGGTTGTATGGACCAGATATTTGCATTAAAATCAACAGTGGAGAAATATATTAGGAAGGGTAGGAAGTTCTATGCTGCCTTCATGAATTTGGAGAAGGCATACGATAGGGTTGATAGGAGAACTATGACAGAGGTGTTGAGGATTTATGGTGTTGGGAGGGGTCTTTGCTGAAAGGCATTGAGGCCTTTTATGCAGAGGCAAAACCATGTGTGCGGGTAGAGGGTGATCTAAGTAAGAGTTATAATATTAGTGTAGGGCTGAGACAGGAGTGTGTTATGTCACCATGGCTGTTCAATATATGTATGGGTGGTTGTATGAGAGATGAAGGCCAAAGTGAATGGCCTGGGGGCGAAGCTGGTCCTTGGTGGCAAGTTTATTTGCGGATGACTCTGTGTTGATGGCCGAGAGTGAAAGGGAGTTGCAGAGGGTGGTAGATAAATTTCAGCCCGTGTGTAAACGAAGGAAACTGAAGGTGAATGTGGGTAAAAGTAAAGTGATGGTATTTGAGAGAGCAGAAACTGAAGTGATTGACTTTGCCACACCTTACAGAGTGGGAGTATCAGCTGGGACTAAATGTGAGATAACTCTAGAGTCTAGTGGGTGAGAGGATGGAGGAAGTGAAGGAGTTTAAGTACTTGGGAACAGTTCTGTGTAAATATGGAAGTATGGATGGAGAAATTAGGGAGAGAGCAGTGAGGGATAGACAGGTCATAGGATCACAGGGGAGAATTATGAAGGGTAGAAGTGTGAGTATGGAAGTGAAAATGGGACTAAAAAATAGTATAATCCTGCCAACACTGACATTTGCATCAGAGACAGGGACATGGAGTAGGACTCATCAGTCTAGAATAGGTGCAGTGGAAATGAGTTAATTGAGAGGAGTATGTGAACTTACTAGGTGGGATTGAGAAAGTAATGAGAGTGTGTATGAAAGATGTGGTATGACTGAGAAGGCAATTGGTATTGAGTGTGGGGTGGCTGAGAGTGTGAAGCGTAATACATTGAGGTGGTTTGGACATTTGAAGAGAATGCAAAGTGAAAAGTTTGTAAAGAAAATGTATGGAAGTGAAGTTGTGGGACCTGGTGTGAGAGGCAGATCTCCGGTTAGATGGTAGAACAGAGTGGAAGAGTATGCAAGGGAAAGAAAGAGTAGGGCTTGACCAAGTAAGGAGGGAGTGTTGGAACAGGGAAAGCTGGAGACACTTCTGCTGTGGCCAACCCCTTGGGTGGAGTTCTCGGAGGGAACGAGGCATCAGAACTACAGATAGATAGATAGTAAGGCTGGGATAATTCAACAAGAATGTCATTTTATCTATATCAATTGCAAGAAGTAACAGGATTTTAGCTTTAGGTCCTTCTATGTTTAGGTTTTCAGTATTCGTATTTCTATGTGAATCAATTGATTCACATAGATTTTGATTCACATAGAAATACAAAACTGAAATCCTAAATATAGAAGAACCTAATGTTAGAATCCTGCTCCTTCTTGCGATTGAGAGAGATAAAATGACATTCTTGTTGAATTATTCGCTGCCTTAGGCCCGGGACACACGGTCGCTTTGTGGTCGCCGTTCGAAAACCACACGCAGTAGCGGGGACGAGGCTGCCAATAGGTTTCCATTGTTTTGAAGCAAACACACGAGCGTGTGCATCAGCGTCTGTGGCGAGGAGACGCTGATCCCCCCCACGTGTGGCGGCGATTGAATTTTAGGCCCGGGACACACGGACCACGTGTGGTTACTCGATGGTTTGCCTGTTGTTTCTGTGTCGCTTCCAACCAGACACATGGGCCACTCTGCGATGTCCCTCAGTTAAACCACAAATCACCGTTATCAGCAACGGAAGGACCACTCCTGTGGTTTTTGCGTGGCGACCACCAAAGCGCCCGAGTGTCCCAGGCCTTACACACTTGTTATATGGTAACACATAATTCACCTTCCTTTAATCAATATTTCAGGGATATTGAAGGAATATAAGATGTAAACAAATGTTATCAGAACATAAGTTAAATCAAGAATTCTTTGGAAGATTTAAATACTCTACTAACTTAAGATATCTTTAGCATTAAAATAAATGTGTTTCTTTTATGCAGCATGTAAGAGAAATTGTGAGTTGAATTAAAGTGTTGCATATAAAACATCACAGGCTTTTATAGGTCTACTGTTTAGGTATTTAATTTCACATGATTTTCAGGATTTTGAGTGTCGTGAATATCAATTAAACAGTACTATACTAGATTGACTGATTGATTGTGGCGGCGCAACAGCTATGGTAATATACCACCCAACATAATTTAATTTCAAGGATTTCAAATTATGGTCATTTGTATAATTTACTGTATAAAATATTTACACATTAAATACAGGTTTCACTACCCCAAAAGGGAAAAGGACATATCAGCTAAAACTCACATTTCACTAAAATAATCTGATTAACTTAAGTAAAATATATATATAAGAAAAAAAAAAAATCACAACTTGTGGAGGAGGCTAGCCTCCTCTACGAAGGAGAGGGTGCTCCCTCCCACAGTACAAGCCTCCCCCCCGAGCACCTGGGAGATACTGTAAGAACCGTCCCCCACCCGGTACTCGGAGAGGTACTACCTACGACGTAGGTCCACAACGCTGAAATATTCCACAAGATTGATTGATTAATTGATTTTTTTTATGCAACTAAGCATCTGGCGGCGCAACAGCTAGGGTCATATACCCCCCAACATAAAATGGTCATCTACATTATTAATAAAATATGTACAATATTTTGTACATACATTAAATAAACTTCATTACCCCGAAAGGGATAAGCAGCATAATTAAAAGGACACACAAACTAAAAAGCACATTTTTAATAAAAGAACCCATCGACTTAAGTAAAATGTATAAAAGAATCAAAACTAAAACCATCAAACTCTATAAACCATAAATATCATAAAATCACAATTTGTCATAGGAGATGGTGTTCCCTCCCACACTACATGCCTCCTCCCCAAGCACCTGGGAGAGACTGTAAGAACCGTCACCCACCCGGTAGTCGGAAAGGTGCATACGACGAAGGTCCCCAAAACTAGGACACTTGGCAAGAAGATGCCGCACTGTCAGAGGGACCAGACAATCATCACAGTATGGTGGGGGAGCCCTCTCCATTAAGAAGCCATGAGTCAATAGTGTGTGGCCAATGCAGAGACGGACAAGAGCCGTCTCCCACCGGTGGAACAGGCCACTGTAACTCCATAAACCAAGGCGATGGCGGATGTCGCGGAGCTTGTTAGCCCCGACAGCATCTCATCTGTCCTGCTAGCAGGAACGAACGGCAGCATCCATGTATGGTCGTAGGTCAACTGCAGGAACGGGATGATGCCTGGCAGGAGGCCGAGAACTGGAGACTTAGCCAGGGCGTCAGCCCACTCATTCCCATCGACACCCACATGGGCCGGGACCCAACAAAAAGTGACTTTGTGGCCACGACGACCCAGGAGGACAAGCCACTCAAGAATGGCCAACACCAGGGGATGGGAAGAGTTAAAATTGCAGAAGGCCTGCAATGCACTACAGGAATCGTTAAAAATAGTAAAAGAAGGCTGAGGGAGAGTAAAAATCACTTGGAGGGCATATAAAATGACCAAAAGCTCGGTAGTAAAAATTGACATAACAGAAGGGCGCCTGCTGCTACGACAAAAGTCAGGAAAGACAACTCCAAAACCAACTCCAGCATTAGACTTTGACCCATCAGTGTACACAGGGAGGGACTCCCTGTGGGAGGAGGCATGTTCTAAAAAGAGGGAGCGAGCCACTGGTTGATGAAGAGATTCCTTCTTGCCTGAAAAGCAGGTGCAGGGGAAAACTTCAGGAAAAAGCCATGGAGCCACCCTGGGGACCCACACAGGACAAATTTGGAAGTCATTAATGCCCATCTCCTCCATAGCCTTCCTGAACCGGAAGCCAAAGGGCCATGGTGTGCGAGGATGTGAAAGGTAGTACTGAGACATGATATCAGATGACACCGCCAAGCAGGGAAGGGAGTCAGGAAGTCGATGCAATTGATGTCAACAATGAACCACCAAGGACTGGCGACGGAGATCATGAGGTGGCTCATCAGCATCCACCAGGACACTGGGGATTGGGGATGACCAAAAGGCTCCGGTCACCAAACGTATTTCAGCATGATGAACAGGGTCTAAGACTCTGAGATGTGCATCCGTTACAGGAGAGTATACCTCACACCCACAGTCGAGTTTTGACCTAATAAGAACATGGTATAGACAGGTTTAAAAATTAGCAGAACCAAGACAGAGTATCTCTTATTTAATGATTTTGGAGAGGGAAGGGAAATGAAAATGGATGACGAGATTATTAAGAGAGTACCGGCATTCAAATATCTAGGCTCGCATGTCGCTGAGGATGGAGAACCGGACGTGGAAATAAATCACCGCATCCGGTCGGGGTGGAATGCCTGGAGAGGGCTTTCAGGAGTGCTCTGTGACAGGAAAATCAGCGCGAGACTTAAGGGAAAGGTCTATAAGTCAGCTTTGAGACCATCCTTACTCTATGGAAGTGAAACGTGGCCTCTGAAGAAAGTGCAGGAAAAGAAGGTAAATGTAGCTGAAATGAGAATGCTGAGATGGATGTGTGGTGTTCCGAGAAAGGATAAGATCAGAAATGATTACATCAGAGGAACTGTGAAAGTTACAGAAGTAAGTGCCAAGATGCAAGAAAGAAGAATAAATTGGTATGGGCATGTGATCAGAAGAGGAGATGAGTATTTTGGGAAGAGAGTTATGACAGCGCAAGTTGAGAGACGGAGAAGAAGAGGAAGACCGAAGCTTAGGTGGAGGGACAAGCTGAGGGAGGATTTGGAGGCTAAGGGACTTAGAGAGGAACATGCAAGAGATAAAACAAGATGGAAAATGCTAGCAAGGAACAGCGACCCCATATAGAAATGGGAACAAGCTGAAGAAGAAGAAGAAGAACATGGTATAGACGGAGGAGGGTGGCCTGATTAGCCCCCCAGGACATATGGCCCAGGACCCTAAACAGGTTAAGAGCCTTGAGGCAAGAGACCTTAAGTGAACGTAAGTGGGGAATCCAAGTCAAACGTTTGTCAAAAAGGAGACCAAAAAAGCAAGTCTCCTCGACACAATGTATCCGATGACAATACAGTGCTTCCGTGCTGACACCCTGCCTAGGCAAACTGTTCTGTCTATGTCTATCATCTAACACTTTTCCTTCTAGTTGGAAGTTTGCTCTGATCCAACCTGTTCTGAAGAAAGGAGACCACTCCCAACCCTCCAACTATCGCCCCATTGCTTTGACCTCATGTCTATCTAAAGTCTTCGAATCTATTCTTAACTCCAAAATTCATAAGCACCTTACTTGTCACGACCTTCTTTCAGATCGTCAGTATGGTTTCCGTCAGGGACGCTCTACTGGCGATCTTCTATCCCTCCTTTCTGACTCATGGTCATCCTCTTTTCGGAACTTTGGTGAAACTTTTACTGTTGCCCTCGACATATCCAAAGCTTTTCATAGAGTCTGGCACAAAGCTTTAATCCCTCTCTCTGCACCTTTATCTCGGATTTCCTTTCTGGCCGTTCTATAGCTGCTGTTGTAGATGGTCACTGTTCTTCTTCCATGTCTATTAATAGTGGTGTTCCTCAGGGTTCTGTTCTATCACCCACCCTCTTTCTCCTGTTTATTAATGATCTTCTTACCTGTACCTCTTCCCCTATTCACTCCTATGCCGATGATTCCATCCTACACTACTCTACTCAATTCGACAACCGTCCATCCCAGCAGCTCCTCTCCACATCACGTGAAAATGCAGTAGCACGCCTGACTTCTGATCTTTCCCTCATTTCTAACTGGGGCAGAAAGAACCTTGTTGTTTTTAATGCCTCTAAAACACAGTTCCTTCATCTTTCAACTTGTAATAATCTTCCTGATGACTATCCCCGCTCCTTCAACGATACACAACTTGACCTTTCGCCCTCCCTTAATATTCTTGGAGTATCTTTCTCTCACAATCTCTCTTGGAGAGATCACATTACCTCTCTAGCTAAAACCACCTGAAAGAAGTTAGGTGTGCTGCGCAGATTCCGTGAATACTTCACTCCCGCACAGTTACTGTCTCTGTACAGGGGTCTCATCCGCCCCTGTATGGAGTATGGCTCTCATGTGTGGGGTGGATCAACATTTACAACACTCCTGGACAAGGTGGAGTCAAAGGCCTTTCGTCTCATAAAATCTCCTCCTCTTACTGATTCACTACAACCTCTTCGCTCTTCGCCGCAATGTTGCATCACTTTCTTCTATCGCTATTACACTGGACATTGCTCTTCTGAACTCTCTCAATGTATGCTTCCTCCCCCCAGGAGAGCATGCATCGCTCGTCAAGCTTCTCGTTCTCACCCCTTTTCTATCCAACTCCCAAATGCAAGAGTTAACCGGTACTCTCAGTCTTTCATATACACAACTGGTCAACTCTGGAACACTCTACCTTCATCCATCTTTCCACCTTACTACGACTTATGTTCCTTCAAACGCAATGTGTCTAGGTATCTCAAACGAAATTGGACATGATTTTGGACACTCCCACTAACTACTATGCAGATGAGGACGGTGAGGGGGCCCATGGCCTTCCATGCCCTTTGGTCCTCATCTTTTTGATATATAAAAAAAAAAAAAACATAAATAGGTCCGAATCGGGGTGGACTCCTCGGATGCGGCAGAAGTGCATAGCAACTGTCTTGGAAGGAGAAAATCGAAACCCATGTGAACCAGTCCAACGTGACACCCTGTCAAGGGCAAGCTACATGCGCCGCTCCACCACTGACATATGGGAAGCAGCAAACCAGATGGAGGTCATCAATGTACATCGAGTTGGCTATACTGTCCGGAAGGGATGAGGCAATGGCATTAATTGCCACTGCAAACAATGTGACTCTGCAGACGCTTCCCTGGGGGATGCCCTCCTCCTGTGCAACAGATGCTGAGAGGGCTGTACCAACTCTCACAGAAAAACTGCGACCACTGAGAAACTCCTTAAGAAAGCGTGGAACGCGACCCCTCAGGCCATTTACATGGAGTTGCTGCAAGATGCCATATTACCAAGTAGTGTCATAGGCTTTCTCTAAATCAAAGAATACACAGACAAGGTGTTGATGTCGTGCAAAATCCTCACATGCAGCAGCTTCCAACCTGACCAGAGCGTCTGTAGTGGAAAGATGTTTACGAAAACCAGACTGGGACGAAGACAAAAAATCACCCCGTTCCAAGAAGTATACCAGTCTGACATTCACCATCTTCTCAAACAGGTTACAGAGCCAGGAGGTCAAGGAAATTGGTCGGTAATTGAGGGCAACACTAGAGTCCTTGCCTGGCTTGGGGAAAGGAAGGATGGTAGCAACCCTCCACTCAGAAGGGAAGACACCCTCCAGCCATATTCTGTTATATAAAGCTAAAAGAAATGAGACCGCCTCCTCACCCAAGTGTCGCAACATTGCATCTGGGATGTTGTCTGGCCCAGGAGAAGTGTCGCCGCAGAGAGAGAAAGCAGAGTGCAGGTCTCTCATGGTGAATGCATGGTTATAACATTCATTCTCCTTCCCCAAGAAATCCAGGACAGTGTGCTCCTGGGCTCCCAACTCATGCTTGACAGCCAGACAGAGGTCCAGAGTCACGGCTGGAGACTCTAGCAAAAGCCTCTGCCATGGTGTTGGCCACTGTAAAACCATCCATGATCTTAATTCCATTGACCTTAAGAACAGGTGGAGAACTAGGAGAAAACTTCCCCGCCATCTTACGGACTCTCCTGAACACTTGGGTGAGTGGGGTTTAAGTATTGATTGAAGACACATAGGCCTTCCAAGATGCATGTCGTGCCTATTTTAAAACTCATCTAGCCCGAGCTCTTGCCCGTTGGAACACCTCGGAAAGAGTTGGGTCCCCACAATTGTGATGAAGGTGAGAGAAAGCAGTGTGCTTCTCCAACACAGCAGTGGTGCAGACTGGTGACCACCAAGGGACAGGATGTTTGGGAAAGTTTCCAGAAATTTTAGGGATAGAGTTGAAAGCAGCAGAGTGGAGCATATCAGTGAAATATGTTACAGCCTCGTCAGAGCTACAAAATCTGCTACAGAAGAGACTAAAGAATTTAGCTTTCTAAAACACTGCCAGTCAACCTTCTCTAATCTCCACCTAGGAAGATGAGACTGCGGTTCATACCTGTTATTTTCCAAGAGAATAGGGAAGTGGTCACTACCATAAAAATCGGGCAACACACTCCAAGTAAAATCCACCAGAGCACTGGGTGACCAGAGGGAAATGTCAATGGGGGTAAAAGTCCCAGTAAGGCTATTATTATATGTAACATCTCCCATATTTAAAACCCTTAATCCCTCATCCTCAATAAAAGAAGCTAATAAAACACCCCTGGGGATGACCGAACTGTCTCCCCAATGAGGATGACAACCATTAAATTCACCCAATAAAATAGAGGGAGAGGGAACTGTTTGGAAGAAAGAATCCTCGCAAGATTAAGAACCAACTGCACCAGGATAACACACATAGAACCATATATAGACAAACGTTTTCCACCGCATTGTAACACCTGCAATGCGGTGTTATCTATCAGTCATATCATCCTGCATTATCGGCGATTTGTGGGGGAACGTGCTTCCCTCATAAGTTACTGTGATGCAGTAAAAGTCCCCTTCACACTCTCAGCTCTCTTATGTGATGGGGGTGGTGATGTGACTGATAAATTGATGACTTTCTTGAGGGAGACCGAACTGATCAGAGTGATGTGACTTTTTATTACTATTGTTACCATTTTGTATGTATATTTTTCAATTATGAATGTTATAAATTATGTTTTGTATATATTGTAAATTATGATGTATTAGCTAGGTTTAGCGATTGTCTAATATAGGTTTAGCGATTTGTCTGTCCAGGTTTAGCGATTGGCTGGAATAGGTATTAGTCTAGTTAGCTATTGGTTGAGTAGGTACATAGATTAGTTTATTAGCTAGGATGTTAAATTAAGAAATATTTTATTTGTATAAAAGTACAAAATAGAAAAATTATTATATATGTTTAGTTTTAAGTTTCAATGTAATAATAATAATAATAATAATAATAATAATAATAATAATAATAATAATAATAATAATATATGCATAAAAATAATATGCTAAAAGTTAAAATTAAAATAATAATAAATAAAATTAAAAAAATAAATAAATAAATAAAAATTAAAATAAAAGGCCTTAATGACCAACACCACGGTCGATAGGCCAGAAAAAAAAAATCGCTGTAGTTTATTTGAGCTGCTAATATAGTCTCTCACTGTAGTAGAAGTTGAAGTATTCACCTCACTAGGCTATACTGTAGTGTAAGTATAGTAGTAGTGGTAGTACTGCTCGTGTGGTAGAGTAGTAGTATGGTGCTGGTAGTGTGATAGTGATGACGAGTGGTAGGATGATGCAACCAGTGTGTGGTAGCGAAGGACGGTTAGCGAGGCTAGCTTGCTGTGCTGACTCGACTGTCCTTCACTTCCTTCTTCTATCACTCCTTCACTTCACTTCTCCTATCTTCTCTTTTTTCTTTTGGTTCTTTTCTTATTAAAGTACCAGTCATAACTACATATATCTACATATAATATACCTACATGTACCTAGTGAGTCATATACCATGTACCCTCACATGATCTCTAAATATGTGCTAGTGGAGCGGTCACTACACAAATCAGTCTAGTTGATGTCGTTGTTGTTGTTGTTGTTGTAGTGTGGTAGGCTTTTGTCTCTTCGGAGTATATTTTTAGAATAGGTTAGGTGTTTATTATGGTAAGGAGAGTTAGCACACCTTGTCTTGGTTTAACAAGATTTTATTAATAACCCAAGTGGTAGTACAGATTTCACAAAAGGGTTAAGTTAGGCTTAGGAGCTAACTTTAAAGAGAGAGAGATGGTTATGAGACCCCTGTGTAGCGATCGGTTATCTCTAGCTTACTACCGTATAGGAGGTACACAGTAGGAGCTCTCTGTGTTGTACCCCGTGACTTGTGACGTCACTTATTGCTGAGGAAGCTTGGTTCCCATGATCAGATCTAGTCTAGGTCAGCTAGTTTGAGAGATCATGTGAGGGTACATGGTATATGACTCACTAGGTATATGTAGGTATATTATATGTAGATATATGTAGTTATAACCGGTACAAGGTTATGTGCCATATGTTCATCTGGTAAGGAATGGTCTCCTGACTTACATACATAGCTCATTGCCACATCGCCTTCTCCGTACCTCCACTGATCCTGACATGACCTTTCAGCTATTTGAGGTTCTACCTGGGAATGGAGCACTCCAATTATGCAATGTCTATTCTGCCCCAGCTAGACTCCCTCTTGATGCTCTTCCTTCTCCAACAGTGCGTGGTATGGTGTATATGGGAGATTTTAATGCTCGGCATTCTGATTTGGGTGATGGTTCTGGCTCTATTAATCGTAATGGTGTTCGTCTCCTTTCATACATCCGCAAGCATCATCTGACACACTAGGACACTGGCGGTGCCACTCATTGCCGGGGAGGTACTCTGGATTACATCCTCTCTTCTGGCCTGATAGCATTTCAGGTCCAGTGCTCCTCCGTGCCAGACTTATTCTCTGATCACATCACTCTTCAGTTTCATTATTCTCTATCTACTGGGTCAAGTACTTCAGTCACTCGTTTGCGTATTGCTGTGCCCCCTAAATATTGCCCGACTTACATCTTATTTATGGCCCATGTATTTTCTACATTTGACATATCGTCAGCTGAACAGTTGTACTCTGACCTTTATAGGCTATACGTCTCGCGGCCACATCTCCAGCATCGCCATACTGCCCACTCCTGGACGCTGGATGCACGTATACAGGAGGCAAAGGAGGAGGCTGAACGTGATGGCCTATTGTTTCAAGCAAACCCAACCCCTGACCTCCTCCATCGTTACCAGATGTCTAGAGACGCTTTAGTCGCCTTGCAGGAGTGTGCTCACACTGAGTCTTGGCAGCAGTTCACAGACAGCACCAACCAGCAAACAAGTGTGGCTTCTATGTGGCACATTATCCGTCGGGTTGTTAAAAAGACACCATCCACTGCTCGTCATCACACTCCCGCCGACTATGCCCAACAACTTGTCGATGCCTGGTCAGAACAATCTACCCCAGCCAGTCTACCCATCCACATACAAGATCCACTCGCTTCCCGTGCTGCTGGCCATCGGCTTCGTCTAATGTCTGCTCTGTTGCAAGATGATGACGATGATGCAGAGGAGATAACTGGGGAGGAGTTGCGCCATGCTCTCTCTCAGGGTAGAGCTTCTTCCCCTGGTGATGATGGTATTACTTATGCTGTGCTGCGCCTACTTCAACAAGTTCCTAGGAACCCTCTACTTCGATTGTACAATCTTTGTCTTCGTGACAGTTATGTACCCCGGGCCTGGACCAGCAGCACAATAATACCCATCCCTAAGCCTGGCACTGCTAAGTTCAGGCATATTTCCCTCACTTCCTGTTTTTGTAAGGTTATGGAGAGAATCTTACTCAATCGTCTCATGTACAGACTGCAGGATCGCCTTACTCCATGGCTGTTTGGTTTCCTTCCCCAGCGGAGCACACACCACTGCCTAGTCGACCTGTACTCTCGCCTTTCCAAGGACAGTGTGGTGGCCTTCATTGACTTTCGAAGTGCCTTCGATGTTGCTAATAGAGATGTAATTTTGGATCAACTGGTTGACTTTGGGATAAAGGGTAGTCTACAACGGTGGATTCGGGGCTACCTGAGTAACAGGACCTCCCGTGAATTTTTCAGTGGTGCGGTAAGTCCTTTGCGCAGTTTTCATCTTGGTACGCCTCAAGGGGGTGTTCTCAGCCCATTGTTATTTAATATTCTGATGCATCGGTTGCTCACTTCTCTCCTTGATATTCCTGGAACTACAATTACGTGCTATGCTGATGATATCTGTGTTCATTCTACCTCACCAAGGGATCTCCAGCGGTTTCTAGACTCCTTCTCTGTGGCCTCCTCTCATTGTGGCATTATTGTCTCCCCAGATAAGAGCAGAATATTCACCTGCCGCCTTCCTCAAGCTCGGCCAGTGTTCACCATTGGAGGGACTGTCATTCCCATGTGTTCCCAGTACCGCTACCTGGGCGCGCCAGTCAATATTTGGCCGATTGTCCCTGCCAGACCTTAAGACCATCCCATTGTCCAGGACTTATTGGGTCGTCTCCAGCGCCGACTTACGCCACTTCAATGGCTCTCTAACAACTCCTTGGGCATCTCCATCCCAGTAGCCACAACCATCTATATTGCTTTTATCCGTACAGTTGTTGATTACCTCTCCCCTGCTTTGATTCAACTTCCTAGGGCTACTCTGGAAACTTTAGACAAATTTCAGAATAGAGCAATGAGAATAATTCTCGGCTGTCCAATGTCGACCAGGATAGTGAACATGCAACGTGAGTTGCGTCTTCCCCCATTAATCAAGAAAATTTATTGTAATGTTACTGGCTTCACTGTCAAGTGCCTCCATTTCCCACATCTTTCACCCCATTAATCTCAGTTAGTCAGGACTTCTCTTAGACCAAACTTCCCTGTCCCTCCCATACTGCCTGCTGGACGTACTCTTATAAGGTCTGTTTCCTCTATGCTCCGTGGTCTTAATATAGATATAGTGGTTGCAGACGTCCCCCCAGGGCCCCCTCCATGGATGCTACCAACACCTAATGTGAGCTTTACACCTACTTCCAAGTCGGAGCTGCCTTCTCTACAGCGGCAGTTGGTTTAGAACACATAGAAACAGCGACTTCCTCCATCACAGATCCATACTGTTGACTGACGCTACGGCACAATGAATAAAAAAAAAATAAAAATAAAAATATATTACAATATGGGTCTAATATTTTGTCCAGCCCCCCTGGGCCTCAATAACATTAATTCACTAACACATTGGGAATTGGGATTAGTGGAGGGGCGTGGGTAGATTCAGTTTTTCGAATCCTCAACCTACAAATAAAACAACGAGCCAGCAGCATATAATCGGAGAGACTGGTTGTGGTCCTTGCAGTTATGTGGTAGTTGACAATTATTTGAATAATAAATGTTTAATAATATCAAATTATAATCAATACCCTGTGGCCTACATGTGTTCTAAAATGAAAAAAATCAAATATAAGAAATAAACTACTGGGAGATAATAAAGTTTATACAGCTGTTGCTTCATCACGTCAAAGAGGAATGTGAGGTTTACTCCATGTCAAGTATTTGAGAAGTCCACAGTTATCAGGGCCAGCCAAGCCTTCAGAAACAAACGGGGTATCATACCGTAGATACGATATTATACTCTATGTGCTGGAATACACACGAGTTATTTTTGTTTGTCATAAAGGGAGGGACGCTTGTCTAGGAGAAGCTAGATCGCGGTATTTCTGGTTGAAAATGCGGAAGGACATAGAAAACCATATTAAGAAATGTGTGTCGTCTGCGAGAAATAAAGGAACTACGCGACCACCCGCTCCTCTGCAAACATTTCCAAGTCCTGCTAAACCTTGGGATGTGGTAGCCATAGATGTGTTGCAGCTACCTACTAGTCATCAAGGATCAAAGTATTTGTTGACATGTGTGGATCACTTCTGTAGGTTTGTTGTGTTAGTCCCTCTGCAAGATAAATCAGCTCAATCCATTGTTCATGCATTAGTAAACTTATTGTTTCGTACATACACTATACCCCGTGTGCTCTTGTCAGACAATGGGACGGAATTTAGAAATAGTGTCCTAGAAGAAATCTGTAAGCTCTACAATATTAAGCAGGTGTTCACGGTTGCATACCATCCTCAAAGTAATGGTATGGTGGAGAGAGTAAATAGGAAAATTTTGAAGGTACTTAGACATCTGGCAGGATCAATTCAAACAGGCTGGGAAGATTGGTTATGCCAGGTAATCGCCTGTATTAATAGTTCCATACATTCTTCACTGGGCAAGACACCACATTATATTATATATGGTGAGGATAAGGTTCTACCATATGATATATTGGTTGGGAGACAAGGCCCTGTGTACAATGTAGATGACTATGTGAGTGTCCAGGGACACGCATTTGCAACTATTCACCAGGAAGTAAGAAAGCATTTGGAGGCCTCACGGGCAGAACATATTGCAAAGCAACATAAGATTGCTAGGGAAGTAGATATTAAGGAAGGAGATGTGGTAATGGTAAAAACTCCAGAGAGGCAGGGTAAACTATCTCCTAAATTCAAGGGTCCATGCATTGTAAACAAGGTACTGGGAAACAAGTTAATAGTTCATGATAATATAACAGATACTGATCATCAGGTACACATAGATCGGATAAAGAAGGTTCCAAAAGAAATGATCCAAGTGGGAATAGAAACGGAGTCTGAACATGAGCCAAGAATGCAACTAAGATCAGAAAAATATCTTGCAAAATAAACTAATATTGAATTTGTTCACAGACAATCATGAGGACATTGGGAGTGTTCTGCGTGGTGTTGGTCGCGGCGTTCGTGAGTTCCCAGGGTTCGGCTGACTATATAAAACCGGGTGCCTTAGTGGGTACAGATAGGAGACTCGAAGTGGTAACGGACGTGATAACAGTAAGACTCAACCTTCGCACTATGATGGATATAAGGACAAGGGTTGATGATTTCCAGTTGAGATTTCATAACGATATAGAAGTGTCTTTTGCTAAACTAGGTAAATTGATGAATTCGAGCTACCCTCTGGAACGGCAGATTAAGGTACAGTTGGAAGATACATATCTTCAAATACGGGATATGATGAATTATTCAGAACAGAATCTACCCAATTTTTCAAGTGAAGTCGGGAAATTAGCTCATGAATAGATTACAAATAGCAGGTCAAAAAGGGGATTATTTCACATTGGAGGAATAATTGCTAAAACTTTATTTGGTACAGCTACTAGTGACGATGTAGAATATCTGGGATGTAGACTGGAGATTTTAAACCAGGTTATTGAAGAACAAAATCGGGTAATAGACAGTACGTTTTCTCTGGTATCTGATGTGGCTAAAAAGGTAAATGGAGTTATTGAAAAGACAAATGAGGTCATTAAGGAATTAGACAGGTTGGCTAAACATTTGGATTTAACAACTTTTGTTTTGAACCTAGATCAGTATTTAAATATAGTTGAAAATTACATCAGTGGACTGAATACTCAAACCAGGAAACTACTCCATAACCTAAGAAATGCAGCGCTGGGTAAGGCAGACGCTGACCTTCTGTCAGTGGTTGATCTTCAGGGTGTGGTTGATGTGGCTAGGATTAAGCATGGTTTGAATCCATTCATTGAAGGGGAATCTGTATCTTATTACTATCCACTTTTGTAATCATGCTTAACGACCAAAACCATTCTTATTCACATTCCAACAAAACATCAGGTCCACTTTAACATATGGTCGGTGAAGCCATTTCCTATGAGGTTGGGGGCGGAGATTATGATGTTAAATGTGGACTATGACTATATTATTGCATCTCAGGATCGCTCACTGGTGGTTGCAGTAACCAAGGATCAACTAGAAGGTTGTCATACAGCATATTATCATTTGAAGGTGTGCCGAGCTCTAAATTTTATTTTTACAGGACCCGAGGAATCCCAGTGTGAATTGTCGTTAATCCAGGCTGATGCTTCAAGCTCCGTTATACATTGTGAGTACAGGAGACCGAAAGGGAATTCAGATGTTTATGTAACGTACTTTCAGGGCATTGCATATTATACCTTCACTAAGCCCGCAAGAGCAACTATTATTTGTGAAGATGGCCCTTCAGGAGCAAAACATGTGTCTGAGGTGGGTACGTTTGTAATTCCACCTGCGTGTTCATTTTTAAGTAACACTAAGACCGTTCTGGCCACGAAGCATCATCTTGGATTGGTCCTAAATAAGTCTGTGGAATTTGTGAAAGTCCATCCTCCGCTCCCTGCAAACTTTTCTACTGTTAATATTGATTCTGAGAAAATAAGATTTATGGAATTGTTAAACAAATCTGATGTTCATCCTGTAATCGAATCTGCTCTTCTTTTCCATCTGCAACGGGTAGCTGTGTACCCTTGGTCAGGAGTGACTAGTTTATTATTCATATTGTATTTCATGTTCTCTTGTTACCTGCTCATACGTTAGAGGGTTTTGAATGGTGAGATTAAAAAGAAGAAAAATAGAAGATCGAGACATATAGAGGTCCACCATACTCAACCTAGGGAAGATGAATTGTAAATGTTATTTTAAGTACACCCCAACAACTAGGTAGTACACTACACGGTTAGTTGTAGGGATTTAGAATGAAGGAATTGTATGAATGTGTATTATATTTTATTTCCAAGTATAAATACTTAATTTAAGGAAGTATCATTAATTATCCATTGTATCATTCACGAGCTCAACAATATATTTTTATTTTTATGGTAATTCATTAATTGTATATATATTTCATCTTGTATATATTGTATATATGTGTTACCATGTCAAAAGTCAATCTAATAATCAGGAAGGCTAAGCATTGTTTTGAAGTAAATTTAATGCTATTGTGAACTGCAGGGACGCAGTTGTTTCAGTGTGGCAGAGCAATGTATCCGCGCCTGTAGTCACGTTTGCGATACATGATACACCCATGGGTGGTGGAACATACCGTTAGGACTGAAAGCAGCTCAAACCAGTTTCATTAGACACAACATCCTTTCGAAAAGTGCTGAGTGGTAGCGTGAGGGAATCTTCCATGCTGAGCTACTGATTGCTAGATTTCACTCTGTTATTATCTGTATGTTAATCTCTATGCTATAATCAACTCCATATTGTCATCTTGTATGTAGAGAAGGGGACAATATATATTTACTCACATTATTCTTATATAAGCTTGTATCTAACTTGTCTATATTTCATATGTAAGCTTAGCATTGTAAATACCATCATTGCAATCTATCATCTTGGGAAGGGTGTGGCACTGTGTGGTACGTGCATGCACTGTGACAGGAGAGAGGCGCAATTGAAGCCCTGCCTTCCTACATATATCTTAGAGAGACACAAATTGTCTAGTATAACCTGTAACCTGTACATGATATACTTCAGTAAATTGAGACAAGTCCACGAGTTTACTCTAAACCTTGAGTAATTAACTTAATTCCCCAGGAAGACTAGAGTGGTAATTCAGACAACGGTGGTAAGTTGACTGAAGCCATAGGTCTACACAGGGTGGTAAGTGAAACCAGCCCAAAAGGATAAGTTAGAGTTTCCAGCAGGTATTTCCCAGTAGCTGAGGCTGAGTTGGATGACCCCACGAGTACATACTATGATCAATTTATTTTTACTAAAGCATGAATATTTTCCCCTGTCCAATGCAGTTATTGCAGTGGATGGGTTAAAATCAACTGACATCAGATTTGAGGCATTATACAATATCTTATCATAGAATAATCCCCACTTTCATGTGTTGCCAAATAATGGATCACACTCTACCCAACAAATATTAGTTTGTTAGTCAAATTTCCAGAACAAAATGTCATCTTCTACCTCAAACTGTGTTAGTGGAATGGGTAATTCTGGTAGGTTACTCTCGTCACCTGAAACCAAAGCATAAATTACCCTTGACCAAAATTTGTCTTGTTTCTGTTCAATTTTAGCAACCTCCACATTAAAGTCTATTTCACTAATAGTGGGAATGACAGCAGCAGCTGATACATTGCGTGAAAAGGCATCTGCAACTCTATTAAAAAGCCCAGGAAGATATTTACTAGTAGGATGAAATTCCGAGATAGTTTGATACCACCTAGCTAATTGTCCTGTAATTTATTTACCTTGAAAGAGACCACAAACAGGTTGATGATCCGTATATACGGTGATAGGATACCCCAGAATTATTTCCCTGAAGGTTTTTAATGCCCACACAACCGCCATTGCCTCCAAATGAGTGACACTGTATCTGTTCCCTACGTCATTAAGAACACGACTGGCGTAAGCAAATACCTTGCAACGACCTTCAGTGGTGTGTTGCATAAGTACTGCGCCTAGACCATCTGTTGATGCATCCGTACAGAGAGTGAAAGGGAAGTTATAATTTGGATAACTGAGAATTGAAGCAGTTGTGAGCTTGAGTTTTAACTGATCAAAGCTATTTTGTTCTGTTTGTGACAACTTAAATTCTATATTTTACCTTAGGAGTCTTGTTCGTTGGCTGGCAAATTTAGCAAAATTCTTTACGAATGACCTGTAGTATGAACATAATCCAAGGAAACTCCTTATTTGTTTTACTGTAGTAGGTTGAGGAAATTCCTTTACTGCTTTAATCTTAATATCCAAAGTGTGAATTCCTTTGCTGTTAACTTTATGACCAAAGAATTCTATTTCAGCTTTATTGAGAATACATTTTGACCTTTAATCCAACATTCTGCAGTCGGTGTAAGACTCTTTCTAATTTTTGCTGGTGTGTAGTTACATCAGGGCTGACAATAATTAAGTCATCTAAGTAAGCAACAACATCATGAGTCATGTCACTGAATATAGTATTTATCATCCTTTGGAAAGTTAGGGGAGCATTGGATAATCCAAAGGGCATTCTTACAGATTGCCAATGACCATCAGGGATGCTAAAAGCAGTAATAGGTTTGGATTAGTCATCTAATTCTACTTGCCAATAACCACTAATTAGGTCAAGACTACTAAAGACTCAGTTATTTTCCCCAATATCCATGAGGATATCCTTAAGTACAGGTAATGGGTATCTATCCTTGACAGTTTTCTCAATTATCTTCCTAAAATCAATAACAGGGCGAAAATCACCTGTTTTCTTATATTTATTTGTATATTTATTTGTTTAGGCGTGATTACATTGGCTTTTTTTTTTTATAGTCACCTGTATTTGCACGTCTATTATTCATTTGATCTCTTGCATTTAATGTTACTCTACATTCATCTGTGTTATGTGTTACACTATTATGAATAATGCAATCCTTGTTACTATACATATACACATACATAACTCTGCATAATTGGCACATGCTATATACATATATATATTTTTACCGGATAAAAATAGTTTTATTTTCTAATTCAGACATAAATCACTCACGGAAACGAAATTAAATGTAGAAGGGAGATGGACATAGGGATTTTAAGAAACAATAAAGTAGTTGAATCTCCTAAAGTGAACATTATAACATGGATGAGCTCTCTCGGTACTAAAAAAATTTAATCCAACAAAATAATTATAATTCTTGATGTTTGAAATAAAGAGAAAAATGTAAATATGATAATGATTATTTTGGGTATCATTTAGACAGATAGTGAAGGGAACAATCAAAATTGAATTACGGGATTGCAGCAATGAGTGAGGTAAGTGGTCGTGGGCAGGTCTTCTTTCACTTGGGAAACAGAGACAGTGGACGGACAATTAAAATAACAGTGGCCGATAAAAGGTAAACCGAGCACAATATAATTTATGTAGAAGGATAAGAGCAGAAAATTTGCTGGGAGGAACTGAAACTGTCGTGAATTCGTAATGTAAAACTAGGATTACCTTGATTATTTTTTCGAGATAAAGAGACTGTTTCAGTGAAATGCTTTGCTGTATTGTATTTTCTAGGGATTTCTGTACCGGCTATACAAGACTTTACAAGTTACATATTTTGTTATTCTCTTTACAGTGATCATCTTCGTGTGTCCAGCCATCACGTATTTACTAATGTGTGTGGTTACGTCTGACATTTCATACTGACCTTACCATCCTTCCCAGCTTTGATGTCACAGGTTTGTTTGCTGCTTATAAAGTTACTGACTAAAACCAAAACATAACACAACCTAGGTTGAAGACGCAAATATTTCGACACAAACCAACACATGTTTGAGGTGCTTATACATATTACTTTTTGACTGTCAGTAAGAAGACATGATCTTGATAATACAAAAGTAATTCAAAGAAGATCACACACACCACGGGTAATATTCATTGATTCAAAACTCTAGCTTTGTGAGCTAATAGATGAACATATTGTAAGTATAAATATTTAAATAAGTGATTAACAAAAACGCACTTAAATTACCAAGATTTGCAAAGTTTCTAACATAGCACTGAATATCAAGTTCAAGTTAAAAATAATATTATAGAACGCATAGTTGACTGAATACGATTGTCCAGTGAAGCTTAGCAAATTATTATTTATTCTAAACTCAACTTGCTGTTATGAAAAGAAAAAGAGAGATATTACAGGCTGTGATGCAGTCAACACCTTAACCAAGTCTCCGAACCCTTAACCAATATCACAATTATGAGACTGTTGGGATTCGAAAAGATCTGTAGCGCAATGAACTGTTCCCGAAACTTCAAGGGTTGAAGTGTTCTCTATCAGCCATAATATGAGAGGAATGGCGTTACTATTTATCTATTGTGTTTCGGAAAAAATATAATCATTGTGGTAATATGTTAATTTCATGTCAGGAATTTACCCTGTAATTTTATCGGTAAAGGTTTGAACCACCCTGAATAGTAAGAGGCATAAAATTCTTACAACATTTTGGCCCTTCTCGGTCCTTCGTTAGGTATGACATGATACTAAAAGAGTGTCCCAGCCTGGCCGAAAAGTTGTCAGTCTCCTCAATAAGAAACATTTGTGTTTTGTGAGCATAAGCACATGATTAGCAAGTGATAAATTCAAATTTGCATGCCTCGCGTTTGGCCTCCTATTAGGAATGGCCGATTGTGCGATCAAGAGACGGCTGCCTTCACAATATAAGCATCAGCAGGTGGCAGCATTGCAACCAGCTTGATCGTGATCAGGAGATGTAGTGTCGGCGACAAAAGTCCTGTAGCCACATCGACGAATCATAAAGTAAGTATGGAAATATAAGTTTCACAGGCTCGTAAACTGGAATCCCAAACAAGTTTATGAATACGTCCCTTGATATTGTAATTCTGTATGGTGAATTATTCCGTGATTATTCTTTATGTTATAACCGTGTGAAATTCCTGAGTGATGCAAGCTGCTTATTTAAAATAATATATATTATTTTACGTCTGGTAAGGACTATAACTTTTTATTAATGGCATATGCTAGTCAAGGAATGATTCAGTTATAAATGACTGTGGGTATTATTCTCACGCTGTTGAATAAATAAAAGAGGTGTTGTGGCCGAAGGGGTTCCAAACCCTTAATGTACTGCCCACATCACCCCAAGCAATACTGCCGCTGTGATGTTGATACGGAAAAAATATGTTCATAAGGAGACATGCTAAACCAGATTCTCTCGCAAGTGCCTTGTTTACTGGTTCACTCAGAGGAACACTCAGAAGAAAATTATGGGCTTTATACCTATCGACTCATGATGTTGGTCATTAAGGCAGTCAGTCTTGTTACATCAACACATCTTCCTCCAGCCTACAAGGTTGCAATCCTCGCTCTTATAACCGGGTACCTAGGCCTACTTACTGCTAGGTGAACAGGGACATAGGGGACTGGGAAAATTGTAAACATTCAGAGGGTATCCCTACTCTAATCTACTGACGATGGTTCTCGAGTTAAAACAACACTTCTACCAGCAGATTTTTTTCGGATAATTCAATGGTTTAGTTCGTAAAGTAAACTATGGAGTCTCCTTTAAGGAAAAGTCTGTGAATATTCTACTTGCGACAGCATTTTTAAGTCAGGTAAAATCTAAGAAAATTCCACCTGTATCTCAGAAGGTAACAAATTATCAATGGGTATTGTAATTAATATATCAGGATAAGGTAGTACAGTATATCAGTTCATGCCTCCAAAGAATCAACTTGCGGTTACTTAGTCTTAACACCGTATGTATCGCCAACACAACTACTTGGGAATATATCACCAACTACCGCTTTATTCTCCTATACAGTTTAAGGTTTTCAAGTTGTTTACTGTTCACTAGGAAGTTATGAAAAAGTCAATTAATTTGAACTTAGAAACTAATTCCATCTGCTTTCTTGTTGGTAAATTGGAAGGTCTGGGACTGCTCTATATTAGGCTAGGAAACAGATACCCTCAGTGATACTAATAGGAGATCATCTGTTTCGTGGCATTGTTAGGAGAAATCAGTATCCTTCCAATTTGCCAACAAAAGAATCTACCATTAAATTAAGGGGAGAAACTCCTGATCATAAATGATGTCATGAAACAAATAAACTACTATAGTCATTCCGCTTCAAGGAGTCCATTCTGGGTGGGGCAGAAGTTGGAATTCCCCTGACTGCAACGTTGCTTATTTGACCACCAATTATCAGGTGGTGGTTAGGCAGGAAATGAGTCAGTAACCTAGTATCGCCTCGTTCGTGGCGCTGCCAGGTGTCATGGAATTTATTTAAATTGTTGTTATAATCCTAAAAAGTGAGAGTAATTTTACTATACGAACAGCTTCCTTTACTATATATATATAAACTAAACAATTTCAAATAGCACATTGATGGGAAATACCAGAGAGAGGCATGTACTAAGGTTGATTTGGCAACAAGGCTACAATTAAATCACGACTTCTGCCACACCCAGAATGGACTTCTTCAAGCGCAAGGATTATAGTAACATTGTGGTAATGTGTTTAGTAAGAATGTTTGGACGAAGCAGTAGCCTATTCCTCCACTGTACAGTTGGCGGCAAAAGTCCTGTCGCCTCGCCTGCTTCACCGAGGCTTGCGATGTTCAGTGACTCGAGATTATTAAGTGTAGATACCGTGCGTATTTCTCGAGTCTATGAACACTGCGTGTCTCGGTGAAGCAGGTGAGGCGACAGGACTTCTGCCGCCGACTGTACCACAGACAGGTTCTTCTCGGGGGTAGGAAACTATACATATCATTATTCATTACACTACATTGTTACACTTATTATTTCGCTAATATGTCACAATTTTACACAATACATCCAGAATGCATGGGAATATCACGGAAACAAATGTTCATCAACAACGATAATTATAAAATAGTTAAACTCTCTCTCCCTCTCTCTAGAAATAAAATGAAAGTGGGAGAGATGAATTACATGCCTTCTAGTGCACTCCCACACCAGCAAACCCAATATCTCTCTCTCTCTCTCTCTCTCTCTCAAAAAAAAAAAAAATAATAATAATAAAAAATAAATAATAATAATGAGAGGGGTGACACGAATTATAATGCCTTCGAATACACTCCTGCACAAACAAATTAAACATTATCTATTCTTGCAGGAAAAATATGTAGGGTTTGTCATACGAATCTCTCTCACAATGATATATAAGTACGGTAACAAAATTTATTTTTCATTTTTTAGTTTATGTGAGGAATGAGGCCAGATGGGGAGGGGGGGGGAAGGCTAGAGATCTGGACTTTAAAACAAGTGGTCACGCTTAACATTCTTTTCACTCAGATACTTTAACGGTTTTGGCGCCCCTTCGACGAATCTACTCCCTGTCAATTCTACAATTGCTTCTTTTTTTCATTATCCTTCCTGATTGATGTCACACCTCTTTATCGCATTTTCCCACATCCCACAGGGTCTTCCATATATATGCCCAGGGCGTTCTCCTTTCATACTCATATCAACTCTCAAGTATTCCCACTAAGGGAATAAAAGTACTGTCTCCTACCTCTCTTTGCCTCCAGCACGACATTTCAGTTACTAGGTCAGTTTGTTCAACAAGAGTCTCCACTCACTAGGAAAGGAAATGCTAGACTATGACTGGAGCCAGTGGTACTACTCATATATTTTGCAAAGGTGCTGGATGTATTGCCTTTAAATTTTGGAAAGTAGCATCACGAAGTGAAAACATATTATTTGAACTGCTGAGTAGGGAGACGGAAATAAGGATAATTTTATTAAAATTGATGGTTTATCACCCTACTGTAGGATATCTTACGGTATATATAAAGACTTTCCAGTTTTTCGCATTACTGTTTACGTCTTTCATCCATAACCTACGTTCTTATGTACAGTCGGCGGCAAAAGTCCTGTCGCCTCACTTGCTTCACCGAAGCACGCGATGTTCATAGACTCGAGATTATTAAGTGTAGAAAACGTGCATACTTCTCTAGTTCATGAACACTGCGTGTCTCAGTGAAGCAGGTGAGGCGGCAGGACTTCTGCCGCCGACTGTACTCCCGTGCCATTCCTGGACCTGAGCAGCCATACCTCCGCCACCTGCCAGTCCACTGTCTTAAAGAGATGCGTAGTTTCGTTTGTTCGCTAGTCCCACAGCCGCCTACATCACACACGGACAGGCAGAGTCAGGTTGGTACCACTAGCTTGTCCTGAGGATCATTCTAATCTGAGCGACATGTGGAACGTCCTTGGAATTGGTATTCATTCTGTTTTTTTTTTGTTTCCCTATATATCATTCATGTTCACATTTACAAATGGATAAGTACTATTGTGGATATAAGTTCTGAACTCCCACCTGATAAAGTCTCTTAAATTGTGTTGGTGACATTGCTGCCCTCCTCCTCCCCCTAAGTCACGCCCCATTCCTTTATCCCTTACTCAAGTGACATGTTCTGTCCTCACTCTTATTCCTCTATCACGAGGCCATAAGTCACATCCTTATGTTATTTTTTTCACTAAATAATCTTTTTGAAATGCAGTGTCAGATTGTTTAATGAATTTTATTACGTATATCACGTTCACATTTGGCAATATATATTAAACCTAAGAGATTATAAAGCTGCTCGATCACTGAAGCCAAAGCAAATTCTATGAAATAAATAGTTCCGTGACCAGTAGATATAATAATTATCAGGTTAGTTTTGTAGTCCCTACATTCATCTGTCTATTACTCAACCTCTCTTTCTCTTAATTACACCCAAACCTATCTAATCTCCTATCATATCAAGTATACCAAACACATAACTACACATTTTATATATGTCATTATTATACATATCTGTATGTTCATGTTCCTCATATTTATGTGTTCAAGATTCATGTATAGAGAGGATTTGGTTCGCCAAGGTATTGTAATTGCTGGAAACTAATTCATAAGAACATGAGAATTTAGGAAACTGCAGAAGGCCTGTCGGCCCAGTTCCTGGCAGCTCTTGATTTAGACCCATCTCTTTGAGTTCATGTATCTGTCCAATCTCAATCTGTCCAATGTGTTTATCAATCATTATTTATTAACTATACTGTCATGTACTTGCTGAGAAATCCTGTTTCTGCTGCCGTATACACATGAGCTTCGGGTTTAAAGAAGGCGGAACTTACAATGCAACATCAATTGATGTTTCTTTCATTTGGGCCCGGTATGGGAAGCATTACCTGCGGTAATGTTGTCTCCCTTTCGGACCTGAAACTTTCCCCTTCAGTCTCCTCACTTGAGACAAGTTCTCTCTGGCCTACCTCAATTTTAATTCGTTATTTCTCCAAAAAAATTTAGTCTTCCAAGCATATTTCTTATTTTTTACCAAATCATAGCGAGGAGAGAATCTTCAATGTGACCTGGCGGGTCAGGTCATTCAAATTATTATAACACCCTGAAAAAACTAAATATACATGAAATATAAGTAAATACATGTGGAATTTTTTTGTGCTTTCCACTATATTTTAGTATTCATTGTGGGGAGAGGAAAAGAGGATATTTTGTGTTTATCATAACCTTTATAGCCGTTCTGAGTGTAATATGATATATGTATACCTTTTCGGAAAATACACGACAGGACGACGGTAATGATGATGTGCGGACGTAATTTCCGGCTGAATAAAGTGGTCTGCTTTGCCTTCTTCCTCATCCTGATTCCTGTGTCTGGTAGGTCATCTTATTAGTAATTATTTCACATTTCTTTCAAATTTAAAAACATTGTCACTGGAGCTCATTTTCCGGCCTATGTTGTACACTCGCAATCCAAAATTTGTATCCAGGTTTTGTTGAAGTTTCGAATCATTTGACATACTAGTGAACCAATTACAACGCTTATCCTGTTTCACATTTGCTTAATGCTCGACCAGGCTATTCGAAGCAAGCCTTGATACATATCTGGATCGCGAGTGTACAGTCGGCGGCAAAAGTCCTGTCGCCTCACTTGCCTCACCGAGGCACGCGATGTTCATAGACTCGAGATTATTAGGTGTAGAAAACATGCGTATTTCTAGAATCCATGACCACTGCGTGTCTCTGTGAAGCAGGTGAGGCGACAGGACTTCTGCCGCCGACTGTACATACATCAATATATGATTCTACTGTTATTGTCAGATATTGGCAATCATTTGAAATCGAAAATCTGAAACTTTTAAAATGTAGCTATTCCTCACATCATAGTATACATTGTATCAGTGGCTAAAACTAATCTTTATAATTATATTAATAATTGTAATACAATATAGGAACTCCAATGTGTACTTGGAATTACATGTAGGTAAAAACCTTGCATAAAAGTTTAACAGATACGTAGATAGTTTATGAAAATGTCCAAGGAACCCTGTCTAAGTACTGTTTCTAATAAGAGGCTGGCAGTGATCTGCCTAACGCAGTTCCTTTTAAAACCACTGGAGCATATGGCCATATGCTACTCCAGATCCTTACCAATATCTCCCCCAAGCATTTGTTAATGGTGCTAAGGCAGTTCCTGGCTGAAATTTATTGGATCAGGTGTTAAATCATCTACAGTACTGTTCACGCCTCCTTGGATCATTTCGCCTCTCAGATTTTTTATTTTGCTTATCTCATACAGCACAGATTTCAAGTGATGTCAGTATCTAACACCCTAAGAAAGTAACCTTGAATCACACCCTAAAACCAGGGTAAAGAGCTTGAATCTGGCTGCTCCTAGAAGTTATTCAAATGATAAGACCCTAAAAGTCTATATTGCACATTCTTTTTTAACATAAAATCTCAAGTAAAACCCCAAATATTTTAATTTCCCTGTCTACTGAGTGGGTATAGTAATATATGTATGTAAAATATCTCTCCTCATTTATGCGACGGTTGCACTAAATAGGGATTCACAATCAACTCATTCCGAAAGGACACGAACGAGAATTCTATATATTCAAACCTAGATAACTGAATATTTATAATTGACACGGGCCAGGGAAGCCACCTGGCAGCCGCAATAACGGTCTTAGAACTGAAGGCCAGGAACAGCACAAACTCTCACCCTCTATTTCTAAACTCACTCGCACTTTCGTTTATCACACACACACACATACACACACACACACATGGTGCGAAAGTGAACGTGAAAATGAGTACAAAAGTGCGTGAAAGTTTGAAATTTCAGTAAAAATGCGTCGCATGTGTGTGGGCGTGTGTTTCCTGGTGTGTGTGGGCGCGTGCGTGTACAGATGTAATGTAGTCTTTTTCTTCTAGTGAAGCATTGAGAGCAGCTTATAAGGGCATCGATGCCTTATTAATTGGGGAACAATTTCAAAGCGAAGCTCATTATATATGTTAATGAACTAGATTGTGAAAATTACTACTGTCCATCCATTTTTGGGTTTCCAGTTTCTAATCCAAATATCACTTAAAGGGCGGATGTTCTTAATAATTTCTTGCCTTTCAAATGTCATGTTCGAGTCTATCAAATGTCATAAGCTATTGTAGAAGATGTGTATATAATTGTGATTCATATGATTATTCTTGGAGGATGATAATATGGCATTGGCGCATTGTTTCCACATATAGTCTAAGGAATCTTCAAAATCAGAAACAGTAGCATAATTATTCTTAATTTCTTAACTCCTTTGGCTTTTGCTTGCTAGAACACATTGAAATAGAGTATATGAACATTACAGTTAAAACGATTACATACAAGAGGAGGTAGAAGCATTCCCACAACGTCACTGATCCCGGAGAGGATCAGAATAAAACAAAACTTGGTAACCTGGAAGACTGTAAGGCAAGGTAGATAAACGTAAAAAATAATCATCTATCCAGATAATTCTTCCCACAATTAAATCAATTATTGTCAGTCACGAAGTTCACCTTTAGTACAAAATTTAATGAATATTTGCACTTAGTCTTTTGCATATACTTGCCAACCGAAACCAGGTAAACAGACAGACACTGTCAGACAGGTCAACAAGCAAACAAATCTACCGTCCTCTGTATTCTCTCTGACTTACGTCCTACTAACAAGGGGTTTGTGTATTGACATAAATTGGACATGAAGTAGTGATTTGGTCTCAATTATTCTTCTTGTTGGCTTTCTCATGCAAAATAAAATAAAGTAAAATAATTTAACGTAACAATATACTACATTAATAAACAGACGCTCACCGAATTTATTACTTAACCTTGTTTACGGAGGTAATGATCAGATTATCTGGCATTTCTAGTATAACTGGAGGTTCACTGGTATCTCTATTATAACTGTGAAGGTCGGAATATTTCCCGATATATCAGAATCTGCTTCCCTGTACATAGGCTGTGGTGCAAAGCTATCCTAATGTAAATTTTCTCCAACATATCTCGCTATCTGTCAGGATTTCCTGAAGGTTGCACGATTTTTGTTCTTAACTGCACCAGCGTATAGTAGCCTCGAGTTGAAAGACTTGTTATTTTCAGCTCCTCTTCTAAGTGGGTACTGTCTAAAGATGTACCAAATATCCACATCCAGATATCAACACCCGATGCATCTGTAGATTATCATCCCTTGATTAATTGGTACCTGTTCGAATCAAAAAAACTAGTTTGTCAGTCGCCGCCTCCCATCTGACCTCAGTAAACTCAGAAAAATAATCTTAGTTAAAAGAACTCAATAAAATTACCTCATTATCAACATAATTCCCACATCGCAGGCATAAATAGAGAAATAGGTTGGAAAAATTATTATGATAAACTGCAAAAACATGTAAATTGAATTCCATTCTCAAATATAGAAGTCGCAGTGAAACATCGATAATAGTAAATATTCCACTAATCAACCACAACAAATCGATATGTTACCGTAACAGCAATTTTTCTAGACATGGCGAGGGCAGTCTGACGTACACTAATAATATTCAAACAGTAACTGATAGACCTTTTGTGCCACCTGCTACAATAGATATATTCCAATATTGTTAATACCGTTGTTCTGTTCAAAGCCAGCATGAGTTTTGCACTTCTAAAAAATTAGATGTCCAAAGCTGAAGACTTTGGAAGGCCGAGCGGAGTTGAAAGTCGTCGCTGATGATTAAAGTCACTAAGGGAATATTTTCCTTTTAACCACTTGGCTTAAATCCTACCCCAATACTGTAGGAAACTTCTCTAAAAGTTTGGTGATTATATCTGGTAGGGTCTAGGAGGAGTTAGGTTCGTACATTTTCCATAATCTGGGGCACAAGAACTGAAGTTGACCACTAGGCCATGAAGCTTTCCAAAATAAGGGTAAATAAAAAATTCCGAAAATTTAAAACACTCGCTTCGCTTGCGAAAGGCTCGCTCCGCTTGGGATAAAATATTTTTATTACAAAAAGCACATTAGAAAATTGCCAGGTTTGGCTTGTATATAATTATGATATATCTGGAGTGAATCATGTACAGTTGCCATCAGATGACTCGAGGCGACCTCATCCACTAACATGCTGGTGTTGTATCTGGTATCAGTGAAATATATGAACTGGACCGAAATTCAGTCGTCTGCTCGGGTGAAACAAACCCAGTGATAAGTTGTCAATATGCATATTTAACTTTTCTGCAACGAATATCACGCAAATCAAGCTTACTGGTGTAGGAGGGCCACTGGCCTCGAGTCATCTGATGGCAATTGTACATAGTTTAGATTATTTAATCTGAAGTAATTCAGTATAACACAAAGTTAACACATTATTTCCTCCCTTGGCAAGAGGGATCCCAGGCTCACTCCACTAAGAATCTTACTTTTTCTTGGAGTGATCCAGGGCTAAGAGCTCCATCCCTATAACATACTCAGAGGGCAGGATTGTAAATTATAAGAGTTGTAGTGGCAGTAGGCCACTAACCATATATTTATTGGATAGGGTGGCGTCGGCACCGTTAGCTATGATATTATGCAGTCAATAGGGATCCTCTGATACTTATTGAGGAAGTGTGCATACAAATATCAAATATACTACGGTAACTTCTATGGTAAGCTCCATCAGAGGTGCTTGACACAGAAATCTTGAAAGAAAGAATGGCACCCGAACAGGGCTAGTGACACCTAGCAACCCCCTTAATAGGAAGTCAGAAGATGGCCTGCTTGCCGGGAGACATAATAGCTTCTTTGTCTTGGAAACTGTATCAGACACTCATTCTGGTGACCCTTCAACTGATGACAATTCTCAGACTTTAGCTAAAGGTGTCCATGTGGTAGAGGTTCACTCTGACACACGCTCTCCAAAAAGGAAACTTAAGTCACCTAAACTGCCACAGAGATGCCTTCGTGGTTCCTCTGAGGCACTTGACTCCATAGATGTTCCTCCTTGTAAGGCAACCATCTCTGTGGACTCATCCATAGTTTCCTCTCAATTTCACCAGAAGCATTCTGGTGGCTCTGATGAATCTCTTGATTTAACTGAAGTTCCTCCTCACAAGCTTCCTTTGGGATCATCAGAGGAGCGTGAAGTTAATGTGGATGCCACGGATGTTGTGACTTCAAAAGATTTAGTTTCTCTTCCGCTTGAGCAGCGGAGTGATTCTACCACATGTATTATGGATATTGATGTATCTGCCTGTGTCAGTGATACCACGGCTGTACAGGACAATACCCCTCCAACGGGAACCGCCTTGACGTGGTGGGGGGGTTTGCATGTCTCTGAGACCTGGCGAGCTAGATTAGAGGGGGCTCCGGCATCTGCTCTGTCCCGATTTCGGGGAGAGAGGACTTCCCATGCTAGTAAGGTCGCCAGTGAGAGACCAGACTAAATGGTTCCCATGCATTAGGCTGCCAGTACGGGCCAACAGTGCTGCCCTCCGGAGGGACTGCCCTCTAGGGGCCGTCCTATATTGGATGGTTGGGTGTCTGGGCCGGGAGATGTTGGGGGAGGGGGTCTCAGCACCGTTGTGGGCAAACTTTCGAGCCATTGGGGCTGCTTTTTAAAACGAGTGGCCCCGTGGGGGAAGAGGTACCCCGCCCACGGCGACCAGCGCTCGGTCCCCTCATCCCGGTAGGTAGTAGGTAGTAGCTCTTGGCTCCTCGGGCCCAAAACACCAAATCAATGATATATGGTAAAAGAAAAGCCCCAATCTCTTTCTCGAGCGGTGGTCGACCAGGCCCTCGAGACGTCACTCTCTGGTCGTGGTAATATGCAGAAACCTACAAATAAGACTAGACCTAGCAGGTCGGGTGTTGTGTCGAAGAACCCTGTTAGCGATTTGGACACGTTAATGTTAACGAATGTACTTGCATCCCTTTCCTATGGCGCTATCCACTCCATTTTTAAGTGTTTTGGAGTAGTTCTTCGAATCCGAATCACATATGACAGTGATTGTAGGTCTAATTGGTGCTATATTACTTTCAATACAAATGCTGCTGCCAAAGCAGCATTTGAAGCAAAAGATTCTCTGACGGTGGGGGATACTCATTGTAAAGTTCAGATGATGCGGTCCACCAATGTAGTTGACAGTGACAATGACTACTGCCCTAATATATTTGATGACTCTGTAGAGCATGTCCCAAAGGAACGTCGGGTTCCTACACCCTTTTGGTTTGTGGCTTACTACAGGGAGGGACGTGGTAACCTTATCCATGCTTTCCGGTATCTGGAGAAAGAAATTGGATTATTACCATTGGGCCACATAAAGATATATGGTAAGGGCATTTTAATCAGAGCCAAAGATCTTACACAGGCCATGATGCTCCTCAATCTCCCCTGTCCTTCTGATAGCATGTTTGAATCTATTAAACCACATCGAACATTTATTTATAGCAAGGGGCGTATACATAATGAGGACCTGTATGAATTCTCAGAAGAGGACATTCTCGCTATGTGCCCAGACAGTGTCCAACGAGTAACGAAGATGAAAGGCAGTAAAAATATGATCATCCTCTATTTCTATGGCTCGCATATCCCAGATCGCATTAACATTAACCCCATCTCATTTGCGGTGAAGCCTTTTGTTGAGCGTCCCCTCCAGTGTTTCTGTTGTTATGAGTTTGGTCATGGGAGGAGGAACTGCAACAACTGTTCCCAGTGTGGTAATTGTTCTGCTCTTGACTCACATCTTACTTCTGAGTGTCGGTCAGAGAGTTACTGCTTTTACTGCAGGGATGCTCACCCCTTGCATTCTCGCCAATGTAAGATGTACAGCCTGCTCCACTGCCGCGAGGGCCACTGCAGTGTTGTCAACACTCCCTCTCCCAGGCTTGAACCACAAAGTTCGGTCCGAGACACACATCTGAAACACTCACTAGTGAGAGAAGGTAATGATGGTTGGCAGGCTTGTATGCTGAGTGAAACGAATGACAATGAAATAATCTGTATGTGAGCAATTTTGTTTTTAGGTGGATGCAACAATAGGCACCAAATGATTCCTGATGTATTATTTTGCTATATTTCATAGTGCGGAATACTACATTGTAATGCTCGATAAATCAGGTTTTGATTAACTATTAAGATGCACCTGTGGCTAGTTTATGGATGTTCTGATAATATTGACATATTAAAAAGGGGAGCCCTTTTCCTTGCTCCGGGGTAAAACTCAGCACTCTGACACTTGCGAGCAACAACCTCTACCTTACTGACCTCGCTGATACTTGAGGAACAATTACATAAGAACTGGAAGAGGAAGAGATACCTTCTTGTCTGTAAAGCAGGTGACATAATAAGAACATGGTATAGGCAGAGAAGGGTGGCCCGATCAGCCCCCCAGGATGTATGGCCCAGAACCCTCAACAGGTTAGGAGCCTTGAGGCAAGAGACCTTAAGTGTACTTAAGTGGGGAACCCAAGTCAAACGTTTGTCAAAAAGGAGACCCAAAAAGATAGTTTCCTCGACACAACGTATCCGATGACCATACATGAATAAGTCCGGATCAGGGTGGGCGCCTCGGATGAGAAAACCCACATTTATTTGTAATTTATTGAAAAAAGATATACGACTTTTCGGTTATATCACGTAGCCCTCTTCAGGTATGAGTGAGGACAGGTAGAGTAAACGAATATATATGTATACCGCTCATAGAGGGGGAGAGGCGGAAGGGTCACGTGATAGGCGGGAGGAGGGGGAAAGTAGAAGTGGGTGAATTCACGCAGGAGGAAGGAAACGGAGGAAGAATGGGGGGGGGGGAGGAGAGGCGGAGAGGACGAGCTCATAATGGGAAAGGAAAGAACATCGGGGCAAATAAAAAAAAATACATGGAATGGTAACGGAGGAAGTGGAACAAAACAGAATAGTCACATACAAATAAAAATAGAACTATAAGTTACACAGTACTGTATGTGATATGAATGTGCCTTTGACCTGAAGAAGCAATAGCGAAACGTCGTCAATAAAAGCTCCTTGTCATAGAGTGTTGTTCTTTCCATTTTGTCAAGCAAATGCTTATTTTAACTCATCGTTCTTCATCTCACTAGGCTCTATCAAAATAAATTTTAACAGTTCGTACTGAAAATAAATAAGAAAACAGATAACAAAATTAACAACAAACGATAACACTACTTCACTATCTGTAAATGTAAATCGTTATAAATTTGTCTATAATTATATAAAAAGCATATAACCTATCCCTATTACTAAGGTAGAAATTAATATTTGAAGCCTTAAAACGAATCACAGCACGAGCCGTGAGCCCGTGAAGCAATGCCAGGCAGATCCCCTCCCATCACCATCAGTTGGCTGATGTATGACAACCACAACTGAGAACAAAATACGAGTTATTCCAGTATGCGTTATAATTCAGTTCCTCATTAACAATGTATGCTACTGTTCTTCATATACTGTATATATGGCAAATAAACATAATATATTTAGTTCACATCAATGCTCTCTTGTTTAGATATAATAAGGTTATATTATCACTAAACTTTCCTAGCAACATATCGACCAATCATCTCCGTCGTTATATGTTCAACTCTCTACACCTCTGTCACCTCCTTGTGGGGTAGGGTATAGAGGAGCCCAGGTGATAAAGAAACTCCCTTCCGCAACTGTACCAATGATGAAGGTCCCCATGGCTGAGACACTACACAAGAAGATGCCGCGCTGTCAAAGGGACTAGACAATCATCACAGTAGAGAGGGGGAGCCCTCTCCATAAAAATTTTATGAGTTAAATAGGAGTGGCCAATGCGGAGACTGGCAAGACCCGTCTTACACCTTCGGGACAGGCCACTGTAGCTCGACAATCCCAGGCACTGGTAAATGACGCCAAGCTTGTTAGCCCCAACAGTGTCCCATCTGTCCTGCCAGCTGGAAAGAATGGCAGCATCTATGTAAAGTCTAAGGTCCACAGCAGGAACAAGATGACGTCTGGTAGGTGGGCGAGCACTGAAGGACACAGCCTTTGACAGGGTGTCAGCCAGCTCATTCCCATTTACAACAAAATGCGACTCTGCGGCCACGACGTCCCAGGAGGACAAGCCACACAAGAATGGCCAACACCAGGGGATGGGAAGAGTTGAAATTCCTCAAGGCCTGCAAGGCAATACAGAAATCGCAAAAAATAGTAAAAGACGGCTGAGGGAGAGTAAAAATTCTATTGAGGGCATATAAAATAGCCGAGCTCAAAATCGATATGACAGGAGGGAGCCTGCCGCCTCGACAAAAGTCAGTAAAGACAGCCTCAAAACCAACTCCAGCATCATACTTTGACCCATCAGTGTACACAGGGAGGCATTGGAGGAGGAAGAGATTCCTTCTTGTCTGAAAAGCAAGTGCAAGTGTACACTTCTGGAAGAAGCCATGGAGCCACCCTGGGGACTCGCACAGAACAAATCTGGAAGTCATCAATTCCCAACTCCTCCATAACCCTCCTGACCCGGAAGCCGAAGGGCCATGGCGTGCGAGGATGTGAGAGATAGTACCGACACATAATATCAGATGACACCGCCAAGCAGGGAAGGGAGTCACGAAGTCGATGTAATTGATGCCAACAACGAACCATCAAGGACTGGCGATGGAGATTAATAGGTCTCTCATCAGCGTCCACCAGGAGATTGGGGATTGGGGACGACCTGAAGGCTCCGGTTGCCAGACGTACCTCAGCATGATGTACAGGTTCTAAGACTCTGAGACGGGCATCCATGGCAAAGGAAAGTTTGCCCAAGACCGTGCTGAGATCCCCTTCCACAACATCTCCCGGTCCAGACACCCAACCATCCAACACAGGATGGCCCCTGGAGGGCGGTCTCTTTGGTGGGCAGCACTGTTGGTTTGTACTGGCAGCCAAATATGATGGGAACTATTCAGTCTAGTCTCTCACTGGTGACCTATCTAGCATGGGAGCCCTCTCTCCCCGAAGCTGGGGCAGAGCAAGGGCTAAAGCCTCCTCTAGTCTAGCTGGCCAGGTCTCAGAGACCCGCAAGCCACCCCACCACGATAAGGCAGCTCCCACTGGGAGGGGGGGGGGGGTGAGATGGGAATCTAGGAAGTTAAGTGATTTCACATTGTGTGCCGTGTGGACAACAACATGATTCCTTGGTACCTTTTTCAACCAAATGAGAGACCTAGATGGCCCATCCAGGCCAATTGGCTGGTCCAGAATTAACTTCAGATTAGTGTCAAGTTGGCATTACAAGGTAGCCGACACATAAGGTCATTGGATGTCTTTCAGACCTTATTATGGTAATGAACGTATGCTTTCTCACTACCTCTGAAGTTATGGAAGTTTTTATCTCCAATTTCCAGCCTTCCATTGTAGGGCTCCGTGGTGGGTGGAGGTGTGAAAAAGTGAAGTCCTATCTATAATGGTGGGGAAGCTCTAAACCCTTAATTAGCTTCCCCATCTATACTGCCTATCGACCTTGCCTTTCACTCTGAACATTTCTCTGACTCCCCCAATATCAAGTATCGCCACTCTGGAACCATAACCTGTGTCTTCTCGACACAGGTAACGACTAATTGGGCAAATAAGACTAATGATCAGACAATCTCACAAAAGCACAAAAAGTGGCAATAGTGACACCGTGTACAGTACTATGGTGCAATGGTAACTTTAAATGTTTATACAGACTATGAATTGGTATAGAAATTACTTTGTTCTTTTGGATCCATCTCAAGAATCAAACTGAAATTTATAGAAGTTCGCACAAGTTACAACAACCTACTTCAACAAGTACCCGGGAACCCTCTAGTTGGACTATACACTCTTTGTCTTTGTGACGGTTGTGTACCATGATCCTGGACCAGCAGCAAAATAATACCCATCCCTAAGCCAGGCACTGCAAAAATCAGGTCTAATTCCCTTACTTCCTGTTGTTGTAAGGTTATGGAGAGAATTTTACTAAATCGTCTCATGTACCGACTGCAGGATCACCTTTCTCCATGGCTGTTTGATTTCCTTCCCCAGCAGAGCACACACCACTGCCTAGTCGACCTGTACTCTCGCCTTTCCAGGGACAGTGTGGTGGCCTTCATTGACCTTCGAAGTTGCTAATAGAGACGTCATTTTGGATCAACTGGTTGACTTTGGGATAAAGTGTAATCTACTACAGTAGTTGCAGTCCTTTGCACAGTTTTCATCTTGGTACCCCTCAAAGGGGTGTTCTCAGCCCATTTTTATTTAATATTCTGATGCATCAGTTGTTCAATTCTCTCCCTGACATTCCTGGAACTACAATTATGTGCTATGCTGATGATATCTGTGTTCATTCTACCTCGCCAAGGGATCTCCAGCGGTTTTTAGACTCCTTCTATGTGGCCTCCTCTCACTGTGGCAGTATTGTCTCCCCAGATAAGAGTAGAATATTCACCTGCCGCCTTCCTCAATCTCGACCAGTATTCACCATTGGAGGGACTGTCATTCCCATGTGCTCCCAGTACTGCTACCTGGGTGCACCAGTCAATATTTGGCCGGTTGTCCCTGCCAGACCTCAACACCATCCCTTTGTCCAGTACGTGTTGGGTCGCCTCAAGCGCCGATGTACACCACTTCAATACCTCATTAACAACTCCTCGGGCATCTCCATCCCAGTAGCCAGGACCATCTATATTGCTTTTATCCGGTCAATTGTTGATTACCTCTCCCCTGCTTTGATTCAACTTCCTAGGGCTACTCTGCAAACTTTAGAAATTTTTCTTAATAGAGCAAACACCCTCATCCAGCACTTCTCTCACGTAAGCCACCTTCACCTGCACCCTGAAGACCGACAAGTCATCAGATGTAAGAGACGCTTCACCACTGATTCAGTCCATACACCATTCACAAACCATCAAACAAACCACATCATCCACAACCTCAAACACTCACCTGCCTGCGGTCCTGACAACATCAGTAACATTCACCTTAAACACCTTGGACCACAAGGCATACAAACACTCACTAACATAGCAAACTACAGCTACTCAAACAACACAATACCCAATGCCTGGAAACATGGAAACATCATCACTATCCCCAAACTCATCAAAGACCCCACACTACCCTCATTACACCGTCTTTTGCACCCCATCCAAAGTTACTGAGCGCCTCATCATCAGCTTAATCACACTACACATTCCCCAAGCATCCTCACAACATGGTTTCAGACCACTACACTCAACAAACACTCTTCTTACAGACCTCACACAAAGAATTTATGATAACATCAACTCAGATAGACCCCCACACAGAATACTCGTTGTTACACTGGACATTAGTAAAGCATTTGATGCCATCCCCGCCACAACCTCACAAACAAAATATACAACACAAACATGCACAATAATGCAAAAAGATGGCTGGCTGGCTTCTTGGGAGGAAGAGCAGCCCATGTTACACATGCTGGTCAGTCATCTAGCATAAAAAGTTTCACCAACGGTGTCCCCCAAGGCTCAGTACTGCTACCCAGCCTTTCAACATATACATGCACGACCTACCAACACCCCAAACACCACAAATACACGTAGCTTCCTATGCAGACGACATAACATTCACATGTACACACAGTAATGCAGACACAGCCACTCACATCCTCCTACCCTTCCTCAACACACTCAATGCCTGGTTCCCCACAAACAGACTTAAAATATCACCCACCAAGTCAACTGTCACCCTTCTCACCAACCACAACGCTGAACACCGCTACACACCACACCTCACTATAAACAACACACCTGTACCACACACACACATCCAAAATACTTGGCATAATATACAACACATCTATGACATTAAAAAAACACATCACGAATGCATGTAAAGACTTAAGGCCTTCAGATCACTTGCCAGCACAACATTTGGACACAACAAAGAAACCACAACCACAGTGTACAAACAATACATCCAATCAGTGATGGATTATGTAAGCCTCGCCTGGGCCTCAAACCTCACTGAGACTCATCTCAACACCCTACAGACAATACAAAATAGAGTCCTAAGGACAATCACAAGCTGCACAGCTACCACACCTACAGATCACTTACACCATGAAACCAACATCCTCAAAATTAAGGATCACCTTGACATGAGAGGCACACAAACACCTGCTGCAGTCTCCAGAAACCTACACCACCCACTACACTACATGGCAAAACACCCAAAGAGGTCCTGGAATGGCAGTGTCTACGTCTTGGTACCACCCCCCAGGGCTGCCAAGGAACGAAGCTATGGGGGCCAAACAGCCACAAAAAAACCCTCCCTCATCAAGGAGGCGCTAGTTCCTGGGAACAGCTTCGGTCACCTGGGCAATTACCAACAACACCCAGAGATGCCTAGAAACATCAAAACAACACCCAGTACAAGATACCACACACAAATACTATTATCTCTTTTACCCTGCCCACCCCAAACCAATCTACAGAAACACATCCATACTCAAATCACACACCAATCCATCAAAAATCTTAATTAACAACACCCTGCTGAATGCACGACCCCCTGACATCCACCCATCAGAATCCTCCCTTCCCCGTGAGGACAGAGTCCACCTGGCCAGGCTGCGAAGCGGCCATCATCCGACCCTTTTGACATATCAAAATGTACCAGTCCTCTAAGGCTTTAACTCGTTCAGGATCAGATACAGTACCTTGTTCAGGCTGGAGTTGTAGTAGTACTTGTTGTTGTTGTTGTTGTATTAGGTAGCGAGCTCGGCGTTGTGTTCTTAGGTAATTGACTTCACAAGTTTCTTAAGGCTTAATTTATTACTATATACTTATATCTATACAGGGAATTATATTGATGTGCCTTGTCTTATTATTATTGTGTCTCTCTTATGCAGACAATTTATAGCCCTTAGGGAGTCAGTATAGGTATCCTGAATCCTAGTGTACCTCCTCTGCTTATTTACATTTCAAACTCAATAGTTTACAGAAATAGCTATAGAGTGACTGTGTTGCCAGTCAGTGGTCAATTTAATTATGTATGACTGTCTACTCCTCTTCTCTCCCTATTTATTCCTTATTCATTTATTCTCCCATTCTCTCTCTCTCTCTCTCTCTCTCTCTCTCTCTCTCTCTCTCTCTCTCTCTCTCTCTCTCTGTGAAACTAGAGAGAGAGGAAGGGGTTAATGGTTTCTGCTATATCCTCTTACCATAACTTGAAGCAGAGAGATGTCATTGGAGATTGGTCAAGTGAGGGTGACTCTGTGTACGTGTGTATGTATGTATGTTGGAGAGTGAGAAAATGATCTCAGTCAGATCAAGTAGTTAATTAGTCTGTGTTAGTGTGTGTGTGTGGAAGGAAGGAAGGACAGCTGTGCTGGAGTGTCTAATATCTGTCTGGCTATTAATAACTTTGCCATCTGATCTGTTGATCCTTCTAGTCTTTGCTTTTGTCCGTACAAAGAGAAGCTAGATGGAGCCATCACAGATACCTGTCCAGGATGCAACACAGCACCCTATTCTATTAAACACATTATGGAAGACTGGAAAGCACACAACGACACTCGCCAACAACACAACATACACTCACTGAGGGCATTGTGGGAAAGCCCGGTTCAAGCAATAGCCTTCCTCAAGAGCTCGGGGCTGCTCGGTCAGACAGCTTGAGGAACTTCAACAATAACTCGCCAACAACATAACATACCTTACACTCACTGAGGGCATTGTGGAAAAGTCCGGTTCAAGCCATAGCCTTCCTCAAGAGCTCGGGGCTGCTCGGTCAGACACCTTGAGGAACTTCAACAACAACTACTACTCAATTAGACAACTGCAGGTGTTTAATAGCATTCATAAGGAAGTCAGAAAATATTTAGAGGCTAGTAGGCATGAAATGATGCTTAAACAACATGCTCAATATGTAACAATAGATGTTGCTAAAGGGGATACAGTCATTATAAAAGTCCCAGAAAGATTGTCTAAACTAACTCCAATATTTTTAGGTCCATATGATTTAACAGAAATAGCCCATGGTAATAAAATAAAAGTAAAAGACAAACACAGGGAAGGAAGAAATAGTGCTTGTAGATAGGTGTAAAAAGATTCACTTAAATAACACACATAGCACAAATACAGAACACCCACAAGAAATAGATTTCACTTCCACACCTACTACAACAAATACATACAGACAAAAACTTCGGTCTGCAAACAGAACCAAATAATGGATATTTGTCTCCATATTGCAGATGTGGAACACGATGCTATTGCTGTTTTTGGTGAGAGTAGTGGTGGTTACACTCGCTCAACAAAATGCAGTTCTTGCCAAAGCATTAAAACCTGGTGCCTTGGTGGAAAGTAGAGGAACCGTCTTGGTTGTGGAGGACTTAGTTACCGTGAAACTGGAAGTACATGGACTAATTGAGATTCCAGAGATAATTAACAACCTTGGACAAGATGTATCAGAATTACATGGACACAGAGAATGTCACGACTCATGTGAATAACTTTCTTAACAACAAGGAAATATACACCAGGTCAAACATTACTTCTAACCCATTCATACAGTACTTCTACAATACTTCTAGACCTATCAAAATGACTCTACAGAGTAAATGACTCTATAGAGTAAATAGGTTGGTAAAATTATTGATGGGATGAAGCATTCATTTCCCGGTGAACCACATGAATTACGGCAATATGGTCATGTTCGTCGACAGGGTCGAGGCCTTTTTAACTTCATGGGACATCTAAGTAAACAATTATTTGGCACAGCAATGGCAGACGATGTGACTGCCTTAGGTAAAAAGTTAGGTGAAGTAACTTTCGCACTGGGGAAACAGAATAGAATTGTCATTCAAACTTACCAGGCACTTCAAAGTCTAACCCTAAAAACCCATGAAATAATAGAAACAACTAATGAGTTATCTGCAGTGGTAAATAAATTAATTGGAATAGTGCCAGAGAACGAAGAATTCCAAATAATTAATGAGTACATATCAGCCATCGAAATAGCTGTACAGGAAATAACTGAATTAAATTATTAAGGTTACAGCTGCAGGATTTATAAGTATGGTGACATTAGATTTCTTTGTTTTCTGTTGTGATGTTGTGCATACATTCCCTTAACCACAAACTATTATTTAACAAGTTTTTACTTCCTGCACAAACAGCGTAGTGAAGATATTTGAAATAGTAAAGATAAAAATTACCATTTTAGATGACATTTAAATGAGCATTTCTCCTTAACAACCTTACTAAATCCTATGTTTTACATTTCAAATAAAAGATTACCTAATTACTAACAATTTGTAGAGAGCAGATTTAATATAGTTCCCTTCTGCAATTTATTATGAATTTTTCATTTGAAGTACTTATAAGTACATGAAAATAATGGAGGATATAATAATAGAAATATTATAAACTAAAATTCCTTTTATTTGTTTTCTACATATGAAAGAACATACATTCTTCTTCATAATGAAAAAAAAAAACTGAAATTGGTTAATTACAACCGGAGTTATGGGGCCGCAAAGAAGAATAAACCAACTTTTTAGGAGAAGGCATTTAAATTTACGCGCGCCCATGACGCGTAATTAAAACCCACCAGCTGCGTAATCTTTGCAGTCCTCCCGACATCTCTTCCGTCCTCTTGGACCACACAAACTCTCTCGTTTTCTGTCTTTTCTTTCCAGGGCTGACTGTCCGATGTTAGTACATTGCAGCCCAAGGAGAGGCTGAATGTTCCCTTCTTTGTATCCTGCGTTGTAGTCGAAGACAGCTTTAGCGGTGGCAAAGTCCAGGATGGTCTTGTTAGCATTTTTGTATTTTGAAAAATATCGCCATACTCTTGAGTGCAAGTGTTCGTTTTGATTTTGGGTCTTCCCAAGCAAACAGGCTGAAAGTAACTTGTCTGATGTTAGCCGACGATATTCCCCCACACTTTTTGTCTTAGCTCACTTGGCAACACAAATTTCACTTTCATTTTCGTGTGGGAGTTTGGCTGTTCGTTTTTGGCAATTGCCCTTTGGTAGAAACACCAACTGTCACTTGTCTTTGGGCACATTTGATGTTGTGGTTTTGCATCACATGAGGAACAGTGCAGGAAGGTGGCGTAAATGTCCTTCCTCAACGCCTCTAGTCCCCCCTACATGGCGACGAACTGCGATGCCATAATATTTCTGCAGCTTACCTATAACAGTGTCTGTTAGTTTTCCTCTCCCTCCCATGTCCTTCATTCTTCGCACTTTACCAGTTTTTGTTTTCTTTTCTGTTACAACTTGATCTCTTAATTTTCGAAGAGCTGTTCCAAGTCTCTTTGCGACATGGTTGATACATTCACCCTTTTTAACTTTCACATCTCCATAAGGTCCTTCACCATCGTTCATTTTGCATACAGAATCAAAGGCAGAACTGTCCCCATCAGATATGAACACTGAATACCTAAGATTACTTTCTAGACTTCTGCCAAATACCTTCACAGCTGCTGCAGCCTCCATCCCACCAGAACTTCCCTCATAATTTTTTTTGCACTCTTCCTTATGTCCCACTAACCACACTTCAAAGTCATCCTTACTAATTTATTTCCTTTTCACAGCATTTTCTTTCTTTGTGCACTTTTCACAATACTTACTCACAGTTTCATAGTCTATTACTAATCCTGTTTCTGCTTCTATACTACACCCAAAGCTAGATTACTTGTATGGCCCCGTTTCTGCCACGACCCATCATAAATAACCCTAATGTCATACACTCCATTTGTTGCAGAATGAAGTTGTTTTATTGCAGTAATAGCAGAGTTCATAACATCTTTCACTTTCTCCCTAGCAGCATTAACTACACGTGACTGATAGTAATTATACTTTCTAGCAAGAGGCCTCATACTCATGTTCCCAAAAAACTTCTCCAAGCCAGTACTCCCAAGCCCTACATCCATTGTACTATATATCAAGGATTGTGTCATAGGAGTATTTGTCAATTCCGGATTCTTAATTTTCATACCAGTCTTCACATTCAATCTCAATAAGACAATCCAGAAACTTGTGAATGTAGTTGGTTTTCAGTTTTCCATAGCAATTGCTACATGACGCTTGAGAAAACATATCTTTTAGGTAGCTCTTCTTTACTATTATATGTTCATCTTCTACAAGTGCATCCTCCTCATGACTTTGTAGATACCGTTTCCTCTTCAAGGCACTTGAAACTGGGGTGGTGGTCTTGCTTGGTGGTGTTGTGGTGGTGTCGCGTGACGTGCCTGGTGTTCCATTCGCGATCCTCACTTCCTCCTCTTGCTTCCTCCTCCCTCTTCTTCTTCAAGCTTTCACGTGCCTTATCTGCATTCTTAATTCGTGCCTTTACATACTTCTTGACCCCACCCATTGTGAAAAAAACAGCAGAGAAGCAAAATAAACAAAAAAAGTGTGGAGAGACCAAGCATGCATCCTCCTACTTCCGCTGTTTGAAAGGTACTGAAGCGGCAGTGTTGCCAGATGCCCTTGACAAATTATCTGTAGATTCTAGGGTAAAATTTCTTGAGATAGAGGAAAATTTCTGTAGATCCTTTCGACAAGGGAAGGTATATATAAATATATGAATACAATGAATGCATCTTTTTATTGTTCAATAATACATACAGGCATACAGCCTAGCAATTTCTTTGAGCCGCTATGGAAACAGTATAGCCTATTACCTGACTTAAAAGAGCACCCACCAAGTCACTGTCACCCTACTCACCAACTGGAATGCAGAACACCGCTACACACCACACCTCACCATAAACAACACCCCTATATCACACACACACACACACACACACACAAAATACTTGGCATAACATACAATACATCTATGACATTCAAACAACATATCACGACCATCAAAAACAAATGCATGCAAACACTTAAAGCCCTCAGATCACTTGCCAGCACAACATTTGGACACAATAAAGAAACCACAACCACAGTATACAAACAATATATTCAATCAGTGATGGATTATGCAAGCCCTGCCTGGGCCTCAAACCTCACTGAGACTCATCACAACCCCCTTCAAACCATTCAGAACAGAGCCCTAAAGATAATCACAGGCTGCACAGCTACCACACCTACAGACCACTTACACCATGAAACCAAAGTCCTCAAAATCAAAGACCATCTTGACATGAGAGGCATACAAACACTTGCTGCAGCCTCCACAAACCCACACCACCCACTACACTACATGACACAGCACCAACACATGCCAAGGAACATCAAAACAACACCAAGTACATGATATCATACACAAATACTATCATCTCTTGCACCCTCCCCCCAAAATAAAACAGTCTCCAGAAACATATCCATACTCAAATCACTCATCAGTCCATCCAAACACTCAAAAACAACACCCAGCTGCATGCACGACCTCCTGACATCCACCCATCTGAATCATCCCTTCCCCGTGAGGACAGAGTCCACCTGGCCAAGCTGCGGTGTGGCCACCACCCGGCCCTTCTGACATATCAGAAGCTGGATGGAGCCATTGTAGATACCTGTCCAGGATGCAACACAGCACCGCATTCTATTAAACACATTATGGAAGACTGCAATACACACACACAACCACACTCGCCAACAACACAACATACACTCTTTGAGGGCACTGTGGGAGAGCCCGGTTCAGGCCATGGCCTTCCTCAAGAGCTCGGGGCTGTTCGGCCAGATAGCTTGTGGAACTTCAACAACAACAACCACCTTGTAAGAAGTTGATTAAAAAATATATATAATAAACAAAGTGTTCTTACACACAAAATTAAGTACCATGTTGGGATAATTCCTTTTCAGATTCCTGACTTTCCTCTACTTGACTCTCATACATGTCCTTACCCATTAAAAAACTAATTTGGGAGGCAGTTTGACATTAAAGCAAGAGCCATGGGTAACAAATTTCTTAGTGTGGAGCATTTCAGTAATTGTAGAGGAAGATAACCGAGTCCTATACTTTGTTTTCATCCTGTTGACTGCTGAATATATTCGTACAACAGTTATACTAGAATGTGGCAAGCATAATATATTAAGCATAAAATTTGAAACATTAGGGAAGACAGGTGCATTGTCTCCTGACTTAACATCCCGCACAGTAACCCAATCTTTACCGGAGTTATACCTGCTTCAGTCCCTATTTCTGTGTTCTGGAACAACCTCCACTCAGTATCTATTGTTTGGACTGTCTCGTCATTCACTAGGGAAGGAAATGCTGTCTTGAGCGGAGCCAATGATGGTAAACTTTTGTTTTTTACAGTTGTTGGATCTAATGCTTCTAAATTTTTCATAGTGGCATCACGAAGTGGGAATCTATTTAATATTTGAACAGATGCTTCTGTATAAAAAGAAAAACAACGCTGACGAAAGTTCTCGATAGCTACTGTAGGAATGGTCTGTTGTGTAGTCAGTGTCATCCCAACCTTTGCACCAAAGTAAACTGATGACAGTGGTTTAAAGTGATGAGGATCACATGGGGCAACCTGTGTCAGTGGGGTCTTATTTAAATAATCATCCTTTATATAGCAGTCAAGAATGATTCTCAAGCAGCTAGAGACTGATTTGTGCAACACATGAATTTGAGTGGTTTCTGACTGCATCTGTTTATTTAGTGAGTTGAAGACTGGTAGAACAAACTCTAAAAATTGAAGGTAAAGCTTTGTTGTGGAATCATTTAATCTCTGAAGGATATTTTCACAGGCATGTAACCTCTCAGAAAGGACAGCATCTGTAAAGTACAATTTTAATGCATCATACTGTTCAAGCAACCTGGAAACTACCATATGAAGAGAAAGCCATCTGGTTTGGCTTGGATGCAAAAGTTTGTGAGGTTTGACTTTTACAAATGTCTGGAACTGCTGTAATGACCCATACGTTTGGGACTACAGCTAAAGTAGCTATACACGTCCCTAGCTAGGTCCTCTACAAATCTGGGTAATTTCAAGCAGGCTTGTGAAGGAGTGACAAATGCACAGAATTAATAACAACCCTTTACATCTTTTTTCAGTAATGATGCAAGTGAATTATGTGCTCCTAACATAACATTTGCTCCATCAGACCCAAACCCTATCATATTTTGCTTATATGGAATTTTGTTCTCAATGAAAAATTTCACTACATTTTTATATAAAGAATGGGCAGATGCATCTTTCAAAGGAATCAGTCCCAAAAAGCAATCTTTTACTTCATCATCAACTAGAGTCCTTGCTACCATGCACAGATGTTTAATGCATCCTTTGTCTGTGCTTTCATCAACAATGAAAGAAAATTGTGAACACTTCAAATGATCTATCAGATGTGTTGAGCATGCTTGCCTGTTACATTCTTAATAATGGCAGTCAATTTTGTACGATGACATTTTATGTTCTTTATAATCTCAGAATCTGGACACATTGATTGAACTAACTGAGGAAGGTGATCTACAACCCTAACTGGCAAGTCATGCTCACAGATGAATGTTGCTAATCTAAGCTCACTTTCCTTCACAGCATCCTCAAATTTCTTCCTACCACTAACAGAAGGCATATGTAAAACAGATGGCTGTGTTACAATAGAAGCACAATTCTTAGCATGTTTTTTTTCCTTTTGCATGTGATTTTATGTCCCGTATACCTGCATTTAAAGAGAGATGGACATGACAAGCTGTACCAAATGCAAATGAACATCCTGTCGTGCTGCTCTTTAGTCACCCCTTAAAATCTGGTAGTTTTTCCCAAGATTCCTTATATTATTTACTGTATCTTTTCCTTTTCGTTGAAGCTGCTCGAGGAATATCTTCACTCGAAGAAGATGAGTCAGTCTCCATTAATACTCAAATCTTCAATGTTTTTCACACAAACTGAAATTGATTTAGGTATTGTTAGTTTGTTACTTAGGCTACCATCATATTATTTGTAGAACTCATTACAAAGCAGAGAATCCACAATAACCAACTACATTACAGGCAAGCCCATGCACATCCCAACATTTTAAACACAAGATGCAGAATTACAGAAATCACAGCACCCTCAAAGCATTATTTAATGTATTATGGTACTAGTTAATAACTTACTCAAGAAGCAGGATGGTTTGGAATTTGGAGTGACTTAATAGAGGGTACCGTAGTGGCCGGGCCTTTGAGATATGGTTGATGGGTCAGTTGCAGTCTGGGCTGGCCCTGTAACCAGTCACAGTGACCAAATCATGCCAAGTACAGTACTGCTGTACCTATTAACAAAGCAGAGAATCCACAATAACCAACTACATTACAGGTAAGCCCATGCACATCCCAATATTTTAAATACAAGATGCAATATAAGACACGAACATTTACTGAAATATGAACTAATAATTAGAGTATCAGTACCATGCGTTTTGGTGAAGTACACAAGCAATCTCATAAGACCCAAGTTTGCCCCCATTTATTAGCCGTCACCAATTATAGGAATCATAGCACTACCTTCAAGCATTATTTAATGTACAGTAATTATAAAATAATGAACTTACTCAGGTATGGTTGAGCTGAGCCGCCGAAGAGGCAAAAAAAGTCACGCTGCTACTCACGCAATAAACGGAAATTTGGCGGGAAGCAATGATTATTATTGTTTTTGGTTGTAGTTTCAAGCATCGCCAGTAGATGGAACTATACAGTCAGAGAAAATGAAAGTACTACTAGTTATGGGGAAACTTTAACAAATGTGAGTAATTTTGTTGCTTTTCTATATAAAACCAATCGCATCCAAAATAGGCCAATCCTGGATGCAAATTTCTGTAGATATTTCTTGAGAAAATCTACAATTTCTGTAGATTTCTACAAAATTCGCCAAAAAATCTTGTTTTCTGTAGACACCCCAAAATATCTGTAGAAATACAGATATTACTGTAGATCTGGCATCTCTGTAAGGCGGCCTGACCGTTGAGAAGGCTCCTCTACCCCGTGGGGAAAAGTTGCCAGATGCCTCCAGAAACATATCTTGTCGAAAAAAAAAATATATATTTACCCATATTACACTCTAATCAAAGGTCATGCATGTGTATCAGGTTGCCAGAAGCTGCCAATATTTTATATAATTTATTACAAATAAAATATTTATACTTGGCAATGTCGGAGGAAGACAAAGTCTCCAATTGAGGATTACTGGCCTGAGCTGCCTTCTCGCAACCCTCCCCCTCTCTCCTCGGTCACTCCGCAGCACAGGTTGCAGCCGTCCACCTCCTCAACCTCTACCAAGCGACCTGTTGATGCCTCGTCCGACTCCTCGCAGGATTCCGATGGTGTGGACTGTTTACCTCCAGCTGCCAAGACTGCCAAGGGTGCTTCAGCTGTGCACGACGTACCTTCTCTGCCTCACCCTGGTGTTTCTTCTTTGTATACCAACTCCTTGCCCTCGTCCAACCTTCCTGCTTTTGCCCCGAGAGATGCCTATGTCAGACACTCCTTCTCTGGAAACCCATCTACAGACACAAAGCTGCGTTGGTTGTCTGATGTCAACAGGGCCTTCCAGTTGCAGCGTGAACTGGCTGAATTCAAGATGGCTGCTGTCACCTCCCGGTTTGTCTACATCTCTAGGAAGCGTCAGGACATCATTGATAGAGTGAAGGCTGGTGAATTTTTATCTCTGCCTCTCATTCTTGAAGACTCACCTGAGAGGCCTCGTAAGTTCCCCAGCTACATCCTCACCTGTTTTCCTATTGATGTTGACCCGAAACTTGCCAAAGGATACCCTGGTGTGTACTTTGCCCGTCGTTTTTTCCAAGATGGTTCCCCCATTAGCCGTATTGTTGTTGTCTGGAGTCAACCCGATCCACCTCCAAATGAGATTTCCTTTGATTTCCTCCCTTGTCTTCCACCGTGTGAGGTGAGGAAACTTCATAATGACCACCCTTGGTGCTACAGGTGCTGGGGAGTTGGGCATATCTCCCGGTACTGTTCTGCCAGGCCGAAGTGTGCATGGTGTGCGGCCGACCATGATTCCAAGACGTGTCCTGTCAGGGGTGAACCATCACGTCCTGCTGCCTCCACCTCTGAGCCTTCACCTCCTGAAGATACGTCTCGATGGAAGTGTCCACGATGCCTTTAGCCAGGGGTTAACGTGTGGCATGGATGTACTCGACGTAAGGTCCAGGCTCGTGTCTCTACTATTGCTCCGTCTCCACCACCACCACCACCTCCCCAGTCTGCTCCTCCTACCAACCCTGCCTCACCTCCAGACCTGGCCCTCCGCAAGTCTGTTGCTACCCTCATGGCACGATGTACGGCTCTTGAAAACCGCTTTTCTGCCCTTGAAACCAGGATTGATGGGCTGGTTGCCGCTCAGGCTGCCAATGACTCCAAACTCTCCACCTTGGTCGAGGCTCAGCAGGCCATCATCTCAACTGTCACTACCCTTACCGAAAAGATGGATACTGTTGCATCTCGCCTTGAAAAGCTTTTCGAGTCAGTCCCTTCTCCTGGTCCATCTTCTTCTCCAGGTCGCTCATCTGCCCCAACTCACCGGACGTCTACCTCCAAATACAGAGTTCGCTAGTGATTGCCGGCTGGATGTCATCTCCTGGAATGTATGTGGTATCACCAGTTATGCTAAGCTCACTCAACTCAAGGCCTATGTTTTTCGTCATCATCCCAGTGTTATTTTTCTCCAGGAAGCATTTCCAGGACGGCCGCTCGCTCTTGGGCAAGCTCCTCCCCTCTCAGGTTATGTGCCATATGTTCATCTGGTAAGGAATGGTCTTCTGACTTACATACATAGCTCCTTGCCACATCGCCTTCTCCGTACCTCCACTGATCCTGACATGACCTTTCAGCTATTTGAGGTTCTACCTGGGAATGGAGTACTCCAACTATGTAATGTCTATTCTGCCCCAGCTAGACTCACTCTTGAGGCTCTTCCTTCTCCAACAGTGCGTGGTATGGTGTATATGGGAGATTTTAATGCTCGGCATTCTGATTTGGGTGATGGTACTGGCTCTATTAATCGTAATGGTGTTCGTCTCATTTCATACATCCGCAAGCATCATCTGACACACTGGGACACTGGTGGTGCCACTCATTGAAGGGGAGGTACTCTGGATTACATCCTCTCGTCTGGCCTGATAGCATCTCAGGTCCAGTGCTTCTCCGTGCAAGACTTATTCTCTGATCACATTGCTCTTCGGTTTCATTATTCTCTAACTGCTGGGTCAGGTGCTTCAGCCACTCGTTTGCGTATTGCTGTGCCCCCTAAATATTGCCCGACTTACATCTTATTTATGGCCCATGTATTCCCTACATTTGACATATCATCAGCTGAACAGTTGTACTCTGATCTTGTATCTGCTACTCATGACTTTTATAGGCTATACGTCTCCCGGCCACACCTCCAGCATCGCCATACTGCCCACTCCTGGACGCTGGATGCACGTATACAGGAGGCAAAGGAGGAGGCTGAACGTGATGGCCTATTGTTTCAAGCCAACCCAACCCCTGACCTACTCCATCGTTACCAGATGTCTAGGGACCCTTTAGTTGCCCTGCAGGATTGTGCTCACACTGAGTCTTGGCAGCGGTTCACGGACAGCATCAACCAGCAAACAAGTGTGGCTTCTATGTGGCACCTCATCCGTCGGGTTGTTAAAAAGACACCGGCCACTGCTCGTCATCACACTCCTGCCGACTATGCCAAACAACTTGTCGATGCCTGGTCAGAACAATCTACCCCAGCCAGTCTACCCGTCCACATACAAGATGCACTCGCTTCCTGTGCTGCTGTCCATCGGCTACGTCTAATGTCTGCTCTGTTACAAGATGATGACGATGATGCAGAGGAGATAACTGAGGAGGAGTTGCGCCGTGGTCTGTCTCAGGGTAGAACTTCTTCCCCTGGTGATGATGGTATTACTTATGCTGTGCTGCGCCTACTTCAACAAGTTCCTGGGAACCCTCTACTTCGACTGTACAATCTTTGTCTTCGTGACGGTTGTGTACCACGAGCCTGGACCAGCAGCACAATAATACCCATCCCTAAGCCCGGCACTGCCAAATTCAGGCCTATTTCTCTTACTTCCTGTTTCTGTAAGGTTATGGAGAGAATCTTACTCAATCGTCTCATGTACAGACTGCAGGATCGCCTTTCTCCATGGCTGTTTGGTTTCCTTCCCCAGCGGAGCACACATCACTGCCTAGTCGACCTGTACTCTCGCCTTTCCAGGGACAGTGTGGTGGCCTTCATTGACCTTCGAAGTGCCTTCGATGCTGCTAATAGAGACATCATTTTGGATCAACTGGTTGACTTTGGGATAAAGGGTCATCTACTACGGTGGATTCGGGGCTACCTGAGTAACAGGACCTCCTGTGTGTTTTTCAGTGGTGCACTCAGTCCTCAGTTTTCATCTTGGTACGCCTCAAGGTGGTGTTCTCAGCCCATTGTTATTTAATATTCTGATGCATTGGTTGCTAACTTCTCTCCCTGATATTCCTGGAACTACAATTACGTGCTATGCTGATGATATCTGTGTTCATTCTACCTCACCAAGGGATCTCCAGCGGTTTCTTGACTCCTTCTCTGTGGCCTCCTCTCACTGTGGCATTATTGTCTCCCCAGATAAGAGCAGAATATTCACCTGCCGTCTTCCTCAAGCTCAGCCAGTGTTCACCATTGGAGGGACTGTCATTCCCATGTGTTCCCAGGACTGCTACCTGGGTGCGCCACTCAATATTTGGCCGATTGTCCCTGCCAGACCTCAAGACCATCCCATTGTCCAGGACTTATTGGGTCGTCTCCAGCGCCGACTTACACCACTTCAATGGCTATCTAACAACTCCTTGGGCATCTCCATCCCAGTAGCCAGGACCATCTATATTGCTTTTATCCGTTCAGTTGTTGATTACCTTTCCCCTGCTCTGATTCAACTTCCCAGGGCTACTCTGGAAACTTTAGAAAAATTTCAAAATAGAGCAATGAGAATTATTCTCGGCTGTCCAATGTCGACCAGGATAGTGAACATGCAGCGTGAGTTGCGTCTTCCCCTATTAGTGGAGAGAATTTATTCTAATGTTACTTGCTTCACTGTCAAGTGCCTCCATTTCCCACATCTTTCACCCCATTACTCTCAGTTAATCAGGACTTCTCTTAGACCAAACTACCCGGTCCCTCCCATACTGCCTGCTGGACGTACTCTTATAAGGTCTGTTTCCTCTGTGCTCCGTGGTCTTAATATAGATATAATGGTTGCAGACGTCCCCCCAGGGCCCCCTCCATGGATGCTACCAACACCTGATGTGAGCTTTACACCTACTTCCAAGTCGGAGCTGCCTTCTCTACAGCAGCAGTTGGCTCTGGAACACATAGAAACAGTGACTTCCTCCATCACAGATCCATACTGCCTCTACACTGATGGCTCATTGCAGGTGGATGGTGCAGCAGGTTGTGCTGTTTTCTCGCCTGACCTGGAGTCACCTCCAGGGGGCTGGGTTGGCTGTCGTCTCTGTAACCACTCTAGCTCAACATTGTGTGAACTGTATGCCATTCTGGATGCTGTTAGTGTTGTTTGTCAACGTGGAGTGAATGCTGCCATTTTATGTGACTCCAAACCTGCCCTTCATTCCCTCTCTAGTGTTCAGCCCACACACTCAACTGTTATTCAGCAGATTTTATCGTTTTTGGCCTTATTGCGTCACCGTAACTTGACTGTCAAATTTTTATGGGTACCATCCCATGTAAGTTTACGTCACAATGGTACAGTTGACAGACTCGCAAAGGAAGCCTGCCATCTGCCTCCTCGTGGTGCTGGACGTCCTCTCTCCCTGACATGTTACCTCTCTAAAGTCCGCTCCGCCGCTCTCCTCCCTGTACGGCGACGCAGGGATGCAGAGAGGCCCTTCAGCATCTCCATCACCCATTACGAGTCTGTCTGCCATCACAAATATTCCTACCGTCGTCGAGGCCTCATGGTTCGGAGGCACAATGTAGTCTCTGCTCGTTTGAGGCTTGGCTACCGGCCACCGTGGCAGGTTGCTGGGATGCAGGGTGAGCCTCCCTTCACTGAGTGTCGCTTGTGTCGAGCGCCTCGTGGTAACACTATAGAGCACTATTGCCTAGCCTGCCCCACTGTCCGACACGTGCTGCCCCAGGGCCTGCCACTTGATGTGGTTTGTCGACACCTGCTGAACCATCAGGTTCTGGAGGAACTTCTGGTGCGCCACCCTCGGTTTGGTGGATTTAAGTAGGTCATGATATAAATATTTGTCTGTATGCTTGTGCTTCATTCTGTTATGTTTTCGTGATGTAAGTGTGTGTGCGCATGTGTGTGTGCTTGTGTGTGTATGTGGTCATTGGGTTCTCGTGAGTCCCGCTTACCCTTGTGTACTGTTGTCTGCCTATTGACTGACGCTACGGCGCAATGAATTAAAAAAAAAAAAAAAAAAAAAAAAAAAAAAAAAAACAGCTGGCCACACACACATACACTAACTACACCAAGGCCAACTGGGACATCTTCACTACAGACACAGAATATCACTTTGAAAAACTGAACAGTACACCCATTACAGACATCAATACTACTGAGTGCTGAGTTTGACCTCGGCGCAAGGAAAAGGGCTCTTCTACCTGATATGTCAATATCATCAGAACATCCATAAACTGGCCACAGGTGCATGGAATATGTTCTGATGCTATGGTTTCTTTCATTTATCATTTCAATAGTAAATCAAAACCGGATTATCGATCATTAAAATGTAATATTCTGCACCATGAAATATAACAAATTAACATATCAGGAATCATTTGGTGTCCATCGTTGCATCCATATATTCAGATTATTATTTCATTGTCATTCGTTTCGCTCAGAATACAAGCCTGCCAACCCCCATTTCCATCTCACTCACTAGTGAGTGCTTCAGATGTGTGTCTCGGACCGAAGTTTGTGGTTCACGCCTGGTAGAGGGAGCGCTGACAACACTGTAGTGGCCCTCGCGGCAGTGGAGCCGGCTGTACCATAATTTTACATATATTTCGTGCCCAGGCTTAATATTCCTTTTAAATCTCAGACGACCTTTAACATTTGGCAACTACGTATATTCCCTATTATTGTAAATAATACACTACTGGTTGTTGATAAATCACCCCAATATATTGTTGCATCAGAGGACTATACATTAATTGACACCTTAGGTAAATATTCACTGGATGAATGTCACACATCTTACTTACATTTGTATGTACCCCCCTACGGGGCAAGCACGAGGGATAAAAGGATTACAGGGATAGCTGTCTAATATCCAAAGGATAATATATATTCAGTAGTCTATCCCACTACGATGGTGAACAAAAGACAGTGCCTTTATTTGAAGGATATAATGTAACAGATATTCTAATTATATTTGTTTGTTATTACTTTTCAACTAATCACCTTCATTTTTCTTACCCTCTTCCTCCTCACCCTTGCCTCAAATCATCACATTTCTTCTCTCCTATATCCACCTACGTTAATGCAGTATGCACTTCTTTAAACCCGGGTTCTTCAAATTACGGGTCCCGAATTCCTCCAAACTGGGTCGCAGGCTCACAAAGATAAATACATGAATAAAATAGAATAATAATGTTCGTGACAATAAAATAAATATGAAGTTCATACATGAATCCACCTAACATATTTTCATAATCGAATATTCATATATATAATTATCAATAAGACAAAATCATTGCACAAATATTAGCCTTCTTGAGAGAGAATGAGAGAGAGAGAGATGGGGGGGGGGGGTAGGTGAGGTAGTGTTTATAATTCTGGTTAGAATGCCTTTTTATCATAATTATTACGTTTCAGTTTCTGGCCTTGTATTTTCTTAGGTTGATAATTCTGGTCATTTGTAAAAGATCTTTCTGTATGGGTCGCGAGAATGTTGTCATAGTAAAAACTGGGTCATGACTGAAAAAGTTTGAAGAACCCTGCTTTATACTATTGATGATTCGATACCGTTCACAGTGTATGCTTCATTCATTCCTCCTGACACATGTCTTCTCTACATTACCTCCTATATAGCTCCGCCCACATTTCTCTCCTCTCCCACTAACATCCCCCCTCCCTCCACCTGCAACTGTTACCAGATCCGACGAGGAACAAACCAAGTCGCTGGTGGATGGGGTGTGGACCCTTGATCTGTCCGGAGCTGTACATATACAGCTGTCAGTAATAAGTCATTCTATCATGCTCACTTTAGGACTACCCATTATTATTACTATTAAAAGATAATTACTGTGACATTGATTTGCAACGATCAAGTCAAACATGTGTGCGTGGAAGGTTATCACATGGCTCCTGATCATTGTGAGATAAGGAATGATGAATTCCTTACCTTAACAACTCATCACCACCTTGCATTTTTGTCAATACTTTCTACGGAGTTACAGTCTCTTAACCTTGTAGTATATATCTCTTTGGATAAAAGAACTGTTGTTTCAGACAAAGTAAAGTTCCTTAAATATTTAAATGACTCAAAGTTGACCTCCAAATGTGCACTTATCGAAAGAAGTTGTTTCCTCTCTATATCATTCCTACACTCACTTTAATTGTGTGTACCATTGTCTTCATCCGGTGTATACAGAGGGTTTATGCTAGGAACAGTCTCGTGAAAGAGAGGCAGCAGTGAAGAACAGAAATGAGGAAGATGCAAATGGATAGGTTAGTTACATAATTCCTACACATATATATAGGATGTACTGTATATCATATTATTTCATATACTACATGACATGTAATTATTTATATATATATATATATATATATATATATATATATATATATATATATATATATATATATATATATATATATATATATATATATATATATATATAATATTCCTTCGAGGGCGAAGGTTAGAAGTGGCCGAGCATCATGTACCGGTTAATTTACATATATATTCAACATCAATTTCACATGTAAACCTACAATGTACTCACATGTATCATTATGTATCATAAGCAGAATGTCAGACACAACACTTATCACAGTTCAGCCTGGGAACATGTCCTGACCGTGAAAACTAATAAGTCAGCATTATTCATAAGCGTCACTAGGGTCACAATTGGGTCACTAGGTCCCAACAGAGTCTTGTTCACTAAGTACAAATTCACTCTCATACTAGCTGCCATATAGCTAACTACTCCTAGTTCAACTCGCTGTACAAGAAGCTTGGTCTCTTCAAAAAACTCAGTTATAACTTAGACGTTTATCACTATGCTACACACAACCATATCTCCGAAGAAATAAAGACCTACAGCCACTATAACTTGACTCTATCAACGCTACCATATCATCGTATCCTTGGTTATCTTCAACCTGAAAACACACTTACACCTACTCACACACACACCTACTCACACCACCTCAACACAGTCTCTCTCTCTCTCTCTCATATTCTTCCATAACCATTTTTATCATAATCCCAGTCCCTGTTTTAATCTGAAATTGTACAATACTTAATACACATCAGTGTAATTAAATTAAAATATATTTTTACTCTAAATGCACACAAGTATACAGTCATGACATGGCAAATGTGACTATAGAAATGCCAACAGTTGTGTTTTTCCAGTGAAGGAGGGTGTGAACCGAAGTTAAGAATACTGGGAGTCCATTTTGGGGAATGGATGAGCGGATGAGACAGGAGAAAGACTACTGTATAGGTGTCGGAAGGGGAGGATTGGGAGATCTGAAGGGGTAGACATAGGGAAGCGAAGGATGAGAAGTAACGTTAATAGGAAAAAAAAAAAATATATATATATAGATATACATATATATAAAATTATAAGCAAATAATATATTAGCAGTTACAAGTGATGTTTTGGAAACAGTGGTATGTGTGTGTGTCCCAAATGTGTGGTGACATGTGGGCGGGGTGGGTAATCGATGGATAATGAACTAAATATATGTACAGTACAGCTGCAGATGGATAATGAACTAAATCTAGGTACAGTACAGCTGCAGTATAACCTTGTCCGTTCGACTGTGCCGATCTGAGTTTTTGAAATATTTTTGACATGTACAAAATGTGCTTAATGCATTAATTTCAACTGCATTTTTACTGCCTCTTGTTCTAGTCACGGGCGAGCGGTGGAAAACACCGCAGGTGGCAATACCTCGCGAAATCGGGTGTGACGCGTTGGATCCACACCTGACAGCAGCTACTACCGGCATCCTTACCACCCTGAGTATTACACATCTCTACCTGGTATTTCAAAGCGAACCAGGTGAGTCACAGTGCCATAGATTATTTATAAGAGGCATAACTGACCAGTCTGTATTCGTGACCGATGTAACCGATGCGCATTATACAACAAATGACAAGGAACTCATCTATATTTTCCACTTGATTTGTTATGTATATTAGCTCATCTAAATTAATCAAACTCCCATATTAGTAGACGAAATAGTTTTATTACAACAGTTTCGGTGATCACTGTTACTCTATTCAGGGAAGTACTTTTTTGAAGAGGGTGACAGTGGTCACCGAAATCGTTGGAATAAAATAACATATACCCTATCCATAAGTTATTCAATTACTTACATCCCGCTTATGAAATATAGTTCATCTACAGGAAACTGACCTCTAGCCATAAGGCTCAGACTGGTATTGTATAATAATTATATCATACCTTCAAGCAAGATTCCTGGGTTTCCAAGATGGCCGCCACTACAAAACTGCCGCCCTGGTGGACTATCAACGAACTCCGTGTAGGAAATATATACTTTTCCAATCCAGTTCTATATAGAGCTCAGTGGTCGCAAAATTATAACACCACGAGCAATTGCAGCCCGATCGCAGGAGTGGATCAATGCAATCCAAATGACATTTGCATAAAACCCAACGTAATTACCAGCAAATGGAGACATTGGCTGCATGGATCAAGTATGTACCATATATATGTCCAAACAAATTCAGATGAGAAAGTGTGTGTGTTGCAATGATGGTAAAGTCACCGGTGTCCTTACCGGTGTCCTCGGTTCTCGGGTCACAAGGAGGCCACAGTAAAGATGTGGAACCAATGTGTCCTGATATATTATCATTATTATTATTATAGGAAGCTATGAGTGGGACCCGCTGGGGAGTATTGTTACTATACAACCAAAGGGTCCCAGTGGGGGCCATATCAGAGCCCAAGAAAACTATATATAAAAAAAAAAAATGCAAAACAGATTACTAAAGCAAAAAACTATTTACCCCTCTTTTAGATAAAAGCAAATTTTCGGCATTGATAACATTTGAGTGTATTACACAATTTAGTAACAAAGGGACTAAAATAAAAGTTCTTGACTGTTTGAGCGAATAGATGATAATGCAAGATCATTTTGATTTTCCTCAACATACTTTAAAAAAACATTGCATATTTTATAATATGGTGCAGCTGTCGTGACATTTCCTACTAAATAAAAATTAGGACTACCGATGAGTCACAATTAATTGTACAGTATTAATCATTCAGTTACATAGCTTTTATTACACCACTGAACACACACTATGCTTTATATAATTGTTCCATCGATTAAATTGCTTCCAAGACAAAACAGACCAGTGTGCCAGAAAAAATATGATGTTTTACAAGCCGTTTTTGGCAATTTTTCCAGAACAAGCTTTCATCTGAATATGGCGCTGAAGGTCATAATAAAATTACCAACTATTATCCTATCCACTATGTTTAAAATATATACACAATTTAATACGTCATAGAGGGGATATCATGTTGTTATTTACCTATATAGGTAGATGAAATTTTGTGGATCTCACAACGTATGCTGCTTTGGCTGGCTCCCGGGGTGTTTGAATATATGAACAATGCCGTTTTCTATTCTGATTATAGACATATGGAAACAAAATAATACCCGAGCGTAATTAAAACAACTATACTATTATTTCAAGCATCTCGTATGTTCAATAAACCATATATTTTTGTTGATACAATTAAATTGCCACGGGTGTGAAAGAGATGCGAACATATTGGACACCATCCAGAATATTTCAAAATGCTTAAGGGTGCCAGGGTGGCATCAGTCCGATTCTGCATAAATAGGAGCTGAAATCCACTGAACACCATTAGGCCCCCTTCACACGACGAGATTATTGGCCGCGCGACCATAGTCGCGTTTCATTCTCTCGACGCGACCATGGTCGTTCGGCCAAGGATATTTTGGCGCCAATCCTACCACTCACGGTCTCGTCATGGTGGAAGAAGAGGCAATTGTTATTGTGATGTACTCACAATTGCACAAGCAAGAGAGAGAGAGAGAGAGAGAGAGAGAGAGAGAGATTTATTGATGAAGATAGTTAACAATAAAGAGAGATAAACAGAAATAAAGATAAAGACACACTGGAAGTGATGTATAGATGGAGATAGTAAATAGAAAAGTGAGATAAACAAAAAGAAAGCAAGACAGAAATAGGTAATAAGAACATATATAATACCCAAAATCAACACGTAGGATATAAATACAGGAAATAAATGAAAGAAGTGTATGAACATATTATAACACATTTAAATTCCCAGTTATAGTGTGTGACATTGGTTGAAGGAGGCTTTGAGAAAAATAATCAAGTGAAAATTTCTAAAGCACATTATTTCCTCCGTTCTGTAATATCATACTTTCATGGGTTTCCTACGTCCTCTGGTCAAACGACGACAATCTCGGTCCTCTGGTCAAATTAGTGGGAGAGATTCTTGTGAGTTAATTGGAAGTCTACTGAATCCTCCAAACTATGTCACAAAACACATTCCCTATTACTAAACATTGATGTGAATTGTTTCCTGGGTTAGTTAGAGCAGGCCTCGATTGAACTTCCACAATAAAATGTTCAGTATCAAAGTCTTCCTTCATGATCACACACATCTGGTCGCGCTGATGGTCGCGTCTCGTCTGAATAGCTCCATTTGTTTCTACGTAAACATGTGGTCGCGCGACCAGGTTGGCCGCTCACTTGGTCGCCTTCCCTGACCCCGTGTGAAGGGCTCCATCTAAACCAATACAAGCATATGGTCGCGCGGCCATGGTCGCGTCGTGTGAAGGGGGCCTTAGGGGCGTATTTTTTGGTGGGTTGGTGCTATAGCTGCTAGTCTAAAAGGTTGAGGCAAATGTGGTTATAAGAAAAGGGCTGGACTACCTGCTGGCTTCTGGAAGCTTGATTCAGATGATTTAGACTATTTGGCTCCAGTGAAAGATAACAGTGTGAGTGCTGATCTACAGTATATAATTATATTTCAGTTGCTATAATTGTTATTGCTAAGTGCCACTGTTTATTGTGCAGCTAAGTAATATTGATTTATAAAAAGTAAGAAAATGATGCTCACGTAGGCTTATCAGTTGTAGTTTTTCCTATTATGGTAAAGGGAATCTCTGGTTTCCCAACAAGGGGTATAATATACTTCGGGTAATCTTAGTTCTCTGGTATCTACACACAACGATAAGCATATCCATGTGTAAAGCCCTTAGCCTCTGCTTCTCATACTCATGTCCTACCGCTCTCTGTTAATTAAAACTTTCAGCATTACGAAATTCTCAGGAGAAAAGCAATTATTGCAACATATTTGCCAGTGTTTAGGAATTGATGCTAGGTATGTTCTCTTGGAAACGCCTAAGTGTATTTGGACTTTTCTCCAGGCATATAATCCAAGCTCTTTGTTTGGCAATAATGTTTTACTTCTCATCAGTCAACCAATCTTGACATTTAGGCGTATAGGTCAAACTAAAATCACCATATTGTAAGAAAAACTTCAAAAACTGGTGGTGTTATAGACATACTGTTATAATATAGTAGCTGTTAGTGTGTGGTGAATATTATTGTCGTGTACAGATCGATGTGTGGTGAAAGCGTTGATGGAGAGGGGGTTCGCGGTTGAGGTGCTGGATAACGCTGTGTGGTTGCGACGGCTTGGTCACCTGTCCTACCTTCACCATTCACAACACCTCTTGCTAGGCCATCAGGCCTGGATTATTTCTCACATGGAAAAGGTCAGTTCACACTAAAGACAAGTGCAAACATTTTTTTTTTTTATCTGTGCAAGAGACATTGTATGAAAGATGGCATCAACATGCTAGTTGTTTCCTATCATGTAGCAAGCAGGGTAGATTTGTCACCTGTGAATTCGCGTAGAGATCCATTTCCTCACCTTCATAAACAAACTGCCCTAGTAATTTTTTCTACATGCATTATATTGAGATGTATTATATGGCATAAATCCAGAAATCAGCGAAAAAAGATTTAGGTGATATGCATATGAGGGTGACAATTTGAGAGAATTAAAATACTGATTTATTTATGTTTTAAACTATCTGGCAGCGCAAGAGCGAGTTCACATCCAGATGAATATTTTCGTTTTGAAATAAATCAATAGAGAATAGGTTCAAAAGTGTTATAGGCTCCGTCACTGTGTCTGGGTTTGGTAATCAAAACTTCTTATGATCGTCCCTTCTTCATTGCTCTTATTTCGACCACAAGAAACTTGTTTCTGCAAACATCCCTAAATTAGAACTACAATCACTTAAATACTTAACATATACAGTAGTAACAAAAATTAACACCTTTCATGTTTAGTAATATCAGTAAATCCTCGATACACTCATGTTAAATAATGACTAAACCCTCGATACATTCGTAGCACAAATACATATACTGTATTTAACGTCTCTCATGTTCACTAGACCATAAATAACGTAAGTATAGTGTAATAAATTAATGGATTAACATGAAATTCTTAACCTATCTGATACAATAGTTAAATAATAAATCTACTCATACATATTTACATTGTAGCATAACTATAACATAGAAAATATACATATAGCATACCAAGATTGTGTCCCTCCAAAGTTGCTATCACAGCCGGCTCACACTTCAGCCAGGAACAGACCATCGTATAAGTAACTCATAGGATACCACACCAAAATCAACCATAAAGGCAACAGTGGACTCAATAATAAGACCACAGGAATGATAAAAATCGTATGAATATCTGCGTGGCCACAGAAGTAAAAACAGGGGTGGGATGACTACCACCTTCCCCCGTCGCAGCTCAGCTCACTGCGGAAGCTGTCATGTCACTACTCACTGGCCTGAATTCGTTCAGAGTCTCTGAACCTCAACTGTCTTTGAGCAATAATCGTGGATTCGTATAAAGGTCGAACCATGATGCCTCACAAGGACTACAAACATACATGACACTGAATACAATATTATAGTAACTAATGTATCATTTTGTTTACAACTAAGTACTATCAAAATACATTTTAAAGAACTTAAACTTTGGTTTCATGTACAGTTGCGCACAGATGACTCGAGGCCACCTCATCCATCAATATGCTGGTGTTGTATCTGGTAACAGTGGCAGCTATGAATTGAACCGAAATTTAGTCGTCTGCTCGGGCGAAACAAACCCAATTATAATTTGTCATTATGAGGGTTTATCTGTTCTCTAATAAATATCATGTAAGTAAACGTATTATAATAATAATGAGTAACATGTTATAAATATTATGGACATATTACAACACAACAATATTACAACACATATATCCAAATAATGATACATTCATTCATGTGAGAAACACGATTTTCGAATACTGCATCAGTACCGAAACCAGTTTGTCTCACATGAAATAAAGCTTTTTGCCAGTGCTTCTAGTGTGACATGAGAGTTTGCAAGTTCGAATGCTTTATCTAGGTCGAGAAGCACGATAATGGCCTTTCTGTCCTTTATCGTGCTCAGGTGAGATGCAATAACAGTTGTGGTCCTAGTTCTCTTGACAAAGAGATGTGGACGCCATGGACCAAGCTTCCACAAGAGTCGGTTGAGCACCATCCTCTCCATAGTTTTACAGAGACAGCTCGTCACAGCTATTGGTCTGTACTTGCCCTTCTCTTTGGGCTTCGGAATGGGTAGAATATCTGACTTTTTCCAAGCCTGGAGCAATCTTCCTACACTCCATGACTCGTTTATGTTGGTTAGGAGGGCCGCGTGACCCCCAGTACCCAGTCCAGAAATAATTGAGTACGTTATGCCATCATCTCCTGGGGTCATGTCGTTGCTCTTCTTCCTGGCACTTAAGAGTTCATCCAACGTGAACGGTCCACCAGTCTCGGCTCGCTCGAGGACTGCTTCATCTATTTTCTCTTGTCTCGTGTCATGGAGCTGTTGTAGCCGGTCCTGTATTTCTACCGGGAGATTAGTTGTTACTGCCCTTGCTGCAAAGTTGCTGTTAAGCCTTTCAGCTTGTTGACATCCTGCCTGTAGCTATGTTGATGTTCCTCCATATCTCTCCCAGTTTGCTGTGTTCGTCAATGGCCAAGTACCACTCATACCATTTCTCTACTTTCACTCTTCTCGAGATTTCCTTGGCGTGTCGAATCACATCCCGTAGTAGAGAGAGTGATTCAGCAGTGGTGTTTCTCCTGTGAAGATTTTTGTGTTTGTTGATTCTCCGGTTCTGTTCCCTAATTTCGTCACAGTGTAACCAGTAGTCCCAGAGTTTGGCACCGGTCCTCTTTCTTGGGATGGATTTCTCAGCTGCCTTGTTAACTGCATTAGTGAATGCTGTGAGATTTGCGTCCATGTCTCCTCCCATTTCGTTTTCTTCGTGCCAACCTTGTAGGTAGCTCTCGAACTTCCTCCAGTCGGCCTTCTTGGTGTTCCATCCTGGAAGTAGTCTGGGAGCATAAAATCTGGTTCATAGTTCCAGGCTTATCGTGATGGCATAGTGGTCACTGGTGAGGGTGGGGTGGATCCACCATTTCGAGCAGTGGTCGAGGTCTCTAGATACTAAGGTCAGGCCAAGCCTGCCTCCTGCTTGGTGTATGGGGACGCCAGAGTTGAGGAGACAAATATTGTCTGTTTCCTCCATCACCATGGCCAGGTGTCGCCCCTCATCATTGTTATGCTTGTAACGGTGAATTAAGATTTTTATTATTATATTTAATTAAGTAAGTGATGTAACTTACCTTACCCGGGCTTATTCGTGGACTTTCGTTGTATTGGCTCAACGATCGTCAATTAGAGGTTAATTATCCGCTTTTCATCTCAATTCCGTCAACATATATTTATTTTACGTGGGTTCTTTCGATGTATATGCACTTATAATAGTATCTACAGAATTGTATAAGGTAAACGAAACAACCAAATTACAATTACTTTACTATATTTTTTAATTTCAGTTGTGCACCAACATAAACAATTGATAATTTATTAACACACGAATGCACTGCCACACAAGAATAGCTAACTAACTAATATCGTAATAATCAATAAATACGATCCTCGTTTTCTTTCAAGGTCTCGTAAATGTTCTCGTATGTTCTCGTACTGTTTCCTCGAATAATTTTCTTTCGATTGTTCAGTCGATTTTCTTACGATAACCTAGCTTACGTTACTCACTGTGATTAATCAATCTAACACTGTGATTAATTATTTATTAGGTGCTATTTCAAGACCTTCCTACTCAATTTACTTCAAATAGTATTTAAATTGCAATCTAACACTCGAGTTCGGTATACCTATAACCAAGATTCGTTACATAGACTCAGTTATAGATATTATGTCTTTACATCTGTTTAAATTTTCGATGTCAGTACACAACGTATCACTCGTTACTTACCATAGGTATGCGGAATCTCTATAGGCAAGTCCTTTTAGCCCTGGCTCAACGACTGAGAGCGGCACCCTTCTTACCTTATTATCAATCAATTGTCTGTTGCAATCGATCAATAATATATAAATAATCGTGAAGCTTTGGGAATATTGGTAGTCTACCGAATTATTCAGCTTCTGGTCATCTCTTCGTCTCGAGAGACAAAGGGCGAGGTAAGAAAGCAAGGACGAGGAATATGTACGTGTGCACTATACCCGGTGTAAAGCCGAACTGATTCAAACAGACTATCAGCGGTGGCTGGCAGAGGCCACGCTGTACACAACTCGTTCAAAGGCCTTCACTGATTAACTAAGTTTACATCTTATACCACATATAGACATTAGTTATACATGCAATTTTAATAAACATCACATGAATAATTCCCAATGAATTCCCCACTTCACGAATCATATGTAATTTAAGGGATTAAGCTGTCTTGGCACAATCAATTCCTTCAATGATGTTATGAGCGAAAGGCTATGGACGGAACAACGGTTACAGGGGGACACGTTGGTGCTTTTATAACCCACTGCACCGGAAATTTCCTAGCTAACTAAACCAGTGGACTATGTATACATCGCCTGGCTCAAATAAGCCCTATCTCTATGCTACGATATTATCATTTATAATTATGCCAATAATTATTATTATGCCAGTCAACGACTGACTCGTGACAATGTTGTGAGCCAAGAAAGCTGTGGTGGGTGTTGAGATCACCCCCAATCAGCAGGGAGTGTGGTATGCTAAAAGATCCAGCTCCCACCTTTGGCTTCTGTATATGTTGTATACTTGGAGATCTGTGGTTTCTCTGCGGATCTTGATGGCCAGGACTTCTATTCCTTCCCCGCAAGGTGTTGGCTGATTGATGAGTTCCTGAGGGATGCTCCTCTTAATGTATGTGGTCAGACCTCTTAGTTCATCACTATGTGGTAGTGTGTAGTGTTCGAATCCTGGGAGTTTGAGTGTTGTCTTGTCTGTAGTGAGGGTCTCCTGATGGAGGACCATTTCGATCTCTTCCTTGACAACAGTTTCTTTTAGGGAGTTGATGTTGCCTCAGAGTCTGCATATGTTCCACTGTAGGATCCTCAGCATACTGTGCCATGTGACTCAAAGACTGTTTCCTCATCCACGTCTGGTCTTTGACTTGAACAAGGTGGGAGTGCCAGTGCCCTTCTAGGTGCCTCCTTTTTTCCTGCTTTGACAGGTGTGCAGTGTTCCTAGGTGGCGTGGGCGTTTACCTGTCGGGTTGTTCCTGTTGTGGTACCAGCGTGTTCTGGATGGCAGTAGATACCTCTTCTGCCGTTCTTTTGATACAAAGAGGATAGTGTGTTATCCAGAAGCTTATATACCTGGGTAGTGGGCAACATCTGGATGCTGATTGGCTGGGACTGGGAATGTTAGATTTAAATCCTAGCTGCACTCCCATTGGCTGAAAGTTGGGTGACGTCATCAGTAGGTGTCAGGCTGGCAAGGAGAGAGGCTGTCCTCATGCTGAGCAACGCTTGTAGATCAGATGCTTGGATGTTAAAGGTTGGTGAGAGTTTTTTCATGTAGAGGGCTTCCAGGATAGGTAATCTCCTATGACCTTGGTGGGTGGTAAGGAGAACACCCTAAACATCCAAGCATATATAATTATATACCTACGTCTTTTAATGTGATTTTTTCTAGGTTTTCACATGAATGCTTTGCACACACACACACCCTCACAATTACACACAGATAAGAAAGTTTGGAAATTTAAGAGCGAAATCTTAAAAGAGAAAAACACAAATGTATTCATCATACACATATTATGTAAGCATATTAAATATTTCAGTGGCCACTTCCATATGACCTGGCATTGGCTACGTGCAGCAATATTTGGGGACAAGTTACGTGGCCTCTTTGACTTGCCATTTAATAAACTGTTGGGCTGGCGCCCTATTCCATGAGAGGCTGCTCCTCTGGGTCTACCAGGACCTTGCCGTCCCAAAAAATTTTGGCAGGTACAGTACCGAATTTTTCCTCGACCAGCTCCAGTGTTGCAAATATCACTACTGCGGTGCAACATTCTGTTTAGCATTTTTATACTTTTTACTTTTTGCAGTCTTTTTACTGTCTTCTTAATCAAGGGCAGCCATAGTGTCTTTGTTTCCGAAATTTTCATTCAATGTTTGCAGTGTTACAAAGAATTCTGAGATATCTGCTGGGCACTAAACTCCAAAGATTGTCTCCTCTTTAAATATTGGTGTTTTCTGTGTTTAATCGTTGTTGTCCAGAGCTGCAGAAGTACTTGGCTGTTCCTCCTCGGTTGTTACCTGTGGCTCCAACAATCCTTTGAAAAAACTCTGCGGAAGGTTGTTTTCGTCACCCACTGCTACTGACACCAGCCACCGCCTGTTGTCACTTGAATCAGTAAACACCTGGAGTAAGACTGCAATGCTATCCTCTGCACAGGCAACCTGGCACTTACACAGCGAGCCATTCTCCCCCACAGTACATTAACAGAAGTCAGCTTCTAGGTTGACGGTGTAGTGCAGTGATGCAGTTGACTGGCCCTGAACCTTATATAAACTTTCCGTTGCCGAGGGGAATGACTGTATCGAAGGACAGTTTGGCCATATTTACTCTTTGTTCTCCGCTCCCTATTGCATACAAAATTTCAGCCATAAAAATCAGAAGCTGAACTGTGTTGTATGCTTTGCATCTGAAAAAGAAAAGAAAAAATATACTGTATGACACATTCGTATACACAATGGAGGCATAAAGGGTGGAGATGCCCTGGCTCACATATCCAGGGGAGTTAATTAACAGTGAAGCCTCCGAACTGTCATTTTTACCACCATACAATTGGCGGCTACCCAGGCGACAGTTGTCAAGTTAATACCCACCATGATCCTCACTACATCCACGCCACTTCTAACCCATAATGATACCATATTTTATTGATGACACTAATTTCGATGGATTTTTGTTTAATTAATATTTTACTTTGATAATATTTTGACAATATAATATTTATGCGTTTGTTCATACTACAAGGACACAGAAACTCTTCTTAAGATATTACCAGTTTTTTCTTATGCTGTCCAGTACCACCAATTTCCTGATGTTTTTACATCTATATGCCAAATAAACAACACTGGCTCATTTACAGAACTACTTTTAACAAGTTTCATTACAATGTTTCTTGCTGTAAACTTTCTTGTTGTACAGGAGCACCACTTATAAATTGGTATTGGCATCTGCTTTCATGAGCAGATATAAGAACCATATTATTGAGGAAGATTTTTGAGAAACATTCCATTTTATCTTTATGTGTGTGTGTGTTAACTACTCATATATCTTAGTCGGCACTTGCATAAAATAGTTTATAGGATAGGATACAACTTCCTTAATGATGCACATTGTTGCATCACAAAAATTGTTGGTGTTATGACCCCGTAGTATCGCACCAGCCCTTTCCATTAGTGAATTGAGGTAGCTGAAAAGCGAAAAAAAAGTACCGGTACATTACAAGTTTGGTGACCTGAAATGTAATATTTTTATATACCGGAATTCACGCTTGTTTTTTAAATTGATATTTTTGCAGACTGAACATCAGCATACCTGGTGAAGTTAGTGTATATTTGTGAAAGACGATTACCCTTGAATTCCTGCCAGGCATTGAAAAATTCATCCTTCGATGATGCATAGACGAGGCACTTCACTGTAGCCATCAGCACTTGGCGATCCTCCTTCTTGATGCCATACTTGAGGTCAAGTAGCCATCCCCACACTTGCTGGAGAAGGTGAACTATGCATAAAAACTGGCAACCTGCAGGCCAGGTTGCTGCTCGGGCTCCCTTCTTTGTGCAGCAGTTGTCGGTCATGAACGTGTCTGGTGACTGCTACCCCTAAAACGCATTTTCTCCAACTGCTCTTTTAACCATATCAAAACCTGTTATGAGAACAAACGATGGTAAAAGAATATGTCTGCTACAGCCATATGTTAATTAATATACAGTATACTACACCCCCTCCCCCTTCACCCTGAAGGAGTCGCCTTGTCGTGGTGGGGGGCTTGCGTGTCTCTGAGACCTACCTAGTTGGACTAGAGGTGGTTTCAGCCTCTGCTCTGCCCCGATGTGGGGAAAGAGGGCTTCCCATTCTAGAAAGGTCGCCAGTGAGAGACCAAACTAAATGGTTCCCATGCAATAGGCTGCCAGTACGAGCCAACAGTGCTGCCTGTCTGAAGGACCAGTGCTGCCATCCTGTGTTGGATGGCTGGGTGTCTGGGTCAGGAGATGTTGGGGAAGGGAGTCGTAGCACAGTCGTGGGCAAACTTTCGAGCCATTGGGGTTGTTATTTAAAACGAGTGGTCCCATGGGGGACGAGGTACCCCGCCCACGGCGACCAGCGCTCGGTTCCCTCATCTGCCGGTAGGTAGTAGCTCTTCGCACCTGGGGCCATTCCAGTAATAATAATTATATATGGATAACGATAAGGCTCTTTCTCTTCCTCGATCGGTGGTCGACCAGGCCCTCGAGACGTCACTCTTTGGTCGTGGTGGAATGCAGAAGGCTGGGGCTCGTTCTTCCCATGTAATTTCTGCAAACAGAACCAGCAGGTCGAGTGTTGTGTCGATGAACCCTGCTAGCAGTTTGGATACTTTAATGTTGACCAGTATATCTACATCTCTTTCCTATGGAGCGATCCATTCCATTTTTAAGCTTTTTGGATTGGTTCTCCGTATCCGTCTCACCTATGGAGTATTACCAATGGGCCACATAACGAAAGATCTTATACAGGCCATGATGCTCCTCAATCTCTATTGCCCTTCTGATGGCATGTTTAAATCCATGAAACTTCATCAAACATTCAATTATAGCAAGGGGCGTGTATACAATGAGGACCTGTATGAATTCTCAGAAGAGGACATTCTTGCTATGTGCCTAGATAGTGTCCAACGAGTAACAAAGTTGAAAGGCAGTAAAAATTTGATCATCCCCGCTTTCTATGGCTCGCATATCCCAGATCGCATTAACATGAACCCCACCTCTTTAGAGGTGAAGCCTTTTGTTGACCGTCCTTTACAGTGCTTTTGCTATTATGAGTTTGGTCATGGGAGGAGGAACTGAACGAACCGTTCCCGGTGTGGTAATTGTTCTGCTCTTGACTCACATCCTACTTCTGAGTGTCAGCCAGAGAGTTACTGCTTTTATTGCAGGGATGCTAACCCCCTACGTTCTCGCCAATGTAAAACGTACCTCCTCGAGCAGGATATCCCCCACTTGACTAACTCCCAATTCGTCAGCATTGGTAGTGTCAGATGGCAACTCTTTCACAACTACGTACGATCTGTGTGTCTTACAGGCTATAGTTTTCTTAACAGAATCATACTTAGTTATGAAACTTACAAAATTTCCTTTTAAAACACAAATAGTTATAGTATATAGTTTAAATAAGTGTTCTACACTATGTTTCTATATAATTTGTATGATTGGTAATCTTCCTTCTTTTTACAACAGGTGAAGATCCTTTATAAGAATGGGAAGCTGAATGCTTGGGTAAGTACATGCATCGCTTTTATGAATTGCTTTAGCTAGTAAAAATATTTATATTAATTATGCTTATGACGAGAAACTCTTGATGGTAAATTGCAAGGATACTGAATCCTCCAAATTATGCAAAACAAAAGGAGGGCTCAATATTACTAATACACGTTTCTGTTTCGTGGCATTGTTTGAAAAATCTTTTAGCCCTTCAATACCTCGACAGAACACGAGCTCCTAACGGTAGACGACGAAAATTTGTATAACAGGCATTTTGCAAACTAACGCTTTGGGAGCAGCCCCACTTCGCCATGTGACCTTAAAATATAATATATCTAAAATCAGAAAATACTAACATCAACAACTTTTGAAAGCTTCGGTAAGAGAGGTCTTCCCATGGTACAAACATCGCCAGTGAGAGACCAGACTAAATGGTTCCCATGCAATAGGCTGCCAGTACGGGCCAACAGTGTTGCCCGCCAGAGGGACCGCCCTCTAGGGTCCGTCCTATGTTTGATTGTCGGGTGTCTGGGCCGGGAGATGTTCGGGAAGAGGATCTCAGCATCGTCGTGGGCAAACTTTCGAGCCATTGGGGCTGCTTTTTAAAACGAATGGCCCCGTTGGGGATGAGGAACCTCGCTAATTGTGACCAGCCCTCGGTCCCCTCATCTGCATGGTAGGTAGTAGCGTTTTGCTCCAGGGGCCATTTTATTAAAACATATTTCATATGGATATTAATAAGGCTCCTCCTTTTCCTCGAGCAGTGGTTGACCAGGCCATCGAGATGTCACTCCCTGGTCTTGGTAGTTTTCAGAAGGCTGGGGCTGGTTCTCCCCATGCAGCTTCTGCAGACAAGAGAAGACCCAACAGTTCGGGTGCTGTGTCGACAAACTCTGGAGGTATGAATACTTTAATGTTGACTAATGTATCTGCATCTTCTTCATGTGGTGCTCTTCACTCCATTTTTAAGCTTTTTGGAGTTGTTCTTCGGATCCGTCTCACTTATGATAATGATTGCCGATCTAATCAGTGTTATATTACTTTTAATACAAGTGCTGCTGCCAAAGCAGCTTTCGTGTGTGGGGGATGCTCATCGTAAGGTTCAGATAATGCGGTCCATAAATGTAGTTGACAGTGACAATGACTACTGCCCAACATCTTTGATGACTCAGTAGAGCATGTCACTAAGGATCACTGTGTATCTACACCCATTTGGTTTGTTGCTTGCTACATGGAGGGGCGTGGTAACCTCATCCAGACTTCTAGGTACCTAGAAAAAAAAAATTGTAATACAACCTATTGGCCACATCAGAAAATATGGTAAGAGTGTTTTAATCAGAGTCGAAGATCTTACACAGGCCACGATGCTCCTCAATCTCCCCTGCCTTTCTGATGATATGTTTGAATTCATGAAACCTAATCGATCATATAATTATATCAAAGTGCGTCTATACAATGAGGACCTGTATGAATTCGCAGAAGAGGATATTCATGCTCTGCGCCCAGATAGTGTCCAGTGGGTAACAAATATGAAAGATTGTAAGAACATTATCATCCTCACTTTCTATGGCTCGTATAGCCCATTGCGACCAGTGCTCGGTCCCCTTCTTTGACCGGTAGGTAGTAGCTCGTGGCTCATGGGGCCATACAATAATAACAATGTTATATGGATAACAATAAGCCTTTTTTTTTCCTCGAGCGGGGGTAGACCAGGCCTTCGAGACGTCACTCATTGGTCGTGGTGGTATGCAGAAGGCTGCAAATAAGAGAAGACCCAGCAGGTCGGGTGTTGTGTCGACGAACTCTGCTGGTGGTATGGATACGTTAATGTTGACTAATGTACTTGCATCCCTTTCCTATGGCGCTATCCACTCCATTTTTAAGTGTTTTGGAGTGGTTATTCGTATCCGAATCACCTATGACAGTGACTGCAGATCTAATCAGTGCTATATTACTTTTGATACATATGCTGTTGCCAAAGCAGCTTTTGAGGCAAAAGATTCTGTCTGTGGGGGATACTCACTGTAAGGTTCAGATGATGCTGTCCATAAATGTAGAAAAGTGACAATGACTACTGCCCTAGCATCTTCGATGACTATGTAGAGCATGTCCCAAAGGAGCGTCACGTTCCTACACCCTTTTGGTTTGTGGCTTACTACAGGGAGGGGCGTGGTAGCCTCATCCATGCCTCTAGGTATCTGGAAAAAGAAATTAGATTACTAACTAAAGAAGACATAAGAAAGTATGGTAAGGGTGTTTTAATCAGAGCCAAAGATCTTACACAGGCCATGATGCTCCTCAATCTCGCCTGCCCTTCTGATGGCATGTTTGAATCCATCAAACTACATCGAACATTTAGTTATAGCAAGGGGCGTATATACAATGAGGACCTGTATGAATTCTCAGAAGAGGACATTCTTGCTATGTGCCCAGATAGTGTCCAACGAGTAACAAAATTGAAATGCAGTAAAAATATGATCATCCTCACATTCTATTTCTGGCATGTCCCTGATCGCATTAACATCAAGCCCCACCTCTTTTGAGGTGAAGCCATTTGTTGAGCGTTCTTTACAGTGTTTTTGCTGTTATGAGTTTGGTAATGGGAGGAGGAACAGCACAATCCATTCCTGATGTGGTAATTGTTCTGCCCTTGATTCACATCCTACTTCTGAGTGTCAGTCTGAGAGTTACTGTTTTAACTGCAGGGATGCTCACCCCCTACGTTCTTGCCAATATAAGATGTACCTCCTCGAGCAGGATATCCTCCACTTAGCTAACTCCTACTTCATCAGCATTGGTAGTGCCAGACGGCAACTCAACATCAGGTGACAGAAGGATGGTGGTGTTAGGACATACGCCTCCTCCCTTCGTCCTCATCATTCCATGTCGACAACATCCAATTCTCACCTCTCCCAAGAGAAAGCTGCTTCTTTCTCTGGTGAGAAAGTTTCTCAGGTTTCATTACATAATAGCTTCCATCTCTTGGAAACCGTATCAGATATTCATTCCAGTGAATCTTTCCCTGATGACAATTCTCAGGCTCTGACAAAAGGTGTTCATGTGGTAGAGGCTCACTCTGACACACTATCTCCAAAAAAGGAACCGAAATCAACTAAATTGCAACAGAGGCATCTTCGTGCTTCCTCTGAGACACTTGACTCCATGGACGTTCCTCCTTGCAATATAAACATCTCAATCCCAGAAGCGTTTTCGTGGCTCTGATGAGTCTCTTGATCCCCCTTGCAAGCTTCCTTTAGGAACATCAGAAGGGCGTGAAGTGAATGTGGATACCTCGGTTGTTGTAACTTTAAAAGATATGGGTTCTCTTCCGCTCGATCAGCGGAGTGATTCTTCCACCTGCATTATGAATGTAGATGTCTCTGTCTGTGTCAGTGATACTATTACTATACAGGACAATAGGAATGTGGATGTTTCAAAGAATACCCCTGCTCATCTCCCTTCACCTTCCTCTAACATATCAGGTGCTTCACGGACTCTTGTACGGGTCCCAATTACTGCCCCAAGTATTACTCCTCGGGTTCGCTCTTCTTCTAGTGGCCAAGGATTAGACAAAACTTATCGTTTGAGTAAAACCTCAGGTCAATGTGGTAGTGGAAAGTCCCTCTGGAAGGCTTCTTTAAAATCTGCATTAAAGTAACACTGTTCAAGGTCCTTCAGTGGAATTGCTGTGGCTTGTGTGCCTCTTGGGAGGAACTGAGTGTTCTTCTCTCTCACTTCTCCCCTGCATGTGTTTGTCTCCAAGAGACAATGATTGGGGACTACATTTCTGCCAGTCTTCAAGTATATTCTGCATTTTAATCCAATTCATATGAAGGGCAGGGTCACCATGGTGGTTCTGCCATCCTAGTTCGGCGTGATGTTCCGTGCACGAGCCTGGAGCTTGACACTCCGTTCCAGGCTTTTGTAGTTATGGTTTTTATGAACTGCCCCTACACTGTCTGCAGTCTATACCTTCCCACCAGTGTTACAGTTAAGAGGGGTGATTTCATACGTCTTGTACGAGACCTTCCCTCTCCCTTTATTTTATTGGGTGATTTTAATGGTCGTCATCCTCTCTGAGGTGACACTACAGTCAATCCCAAAGGTGTTTTATTGGCTTCTTTTATTGAGGATGAGGGATTATGGGTTTTAAATATGGGAGATGTGACACATTTCCATAGTCCTACTGGGACTTTTACCGCTACTGATATTTCTCTCTGCTCACCCAGGGCACTGTTGAATTGTACTTGAAAGGTGTTGCCTGATTTATATGGTAGTGACAACTTCCCTATACTCCTTGTAAATAATAGGTACGAACCACAGTCTCGTCTTCCTCCATGGATATTAGAGAAGGATGACAGACTTACTACTCTGGTCTCTTCTGTACCAGATTTTATAAGCTCTAATGAGGCTGCAACGTATTTCACTGATATGCTCCACTCTGCTGCTCTCAAGTCGGTTTCTAAAACTTCTGGGCACTTTCCCAAACGTCTTGTCCCTTCGTGGTCACCAGTCTGCACTACACCAGTGTGGGAGAAGCGTGCCACTTTCTCTCGCTTTCGTTGCAATCGTGGGGTCCCTATTCTTTTAGAGAACTACCGACGGGCAAGGGCTCAGGCTCGACGTGCTATAAAAGAAGCACGACGTGCATCTTGGAAGTCCATTGTGTTTTCAATTAATACTAAGACCCAAGCACCAAAATATTCAGGAGAGCCCTTAAGATGGCGGGGAAGTTTTCTTCTAGTCCTACACCTGTCCTTAAGGTCAATAGCATTAAGATCATGAATGATTTAACAGTTACCAACACTATGGCAGAGGCTTTTGCTAGAGTCTCCAGCCGTGACTCTCGACCTCTGGCTGTCAGTCATGAGTTGGGAGCCCAGGAGCGCACTGTGCTGAATTTCTCGGGGAACAAGAATGAAAGTTATAACCATATAATCACCCTAAGAGACCTGTACTCTGCTCTCTCTCTCTCTCTGCGGCAACACTTCTCCCGAGCCAGACAACATTCCGTATGCAATATTGCGACACTTAGGTGAGGAGGCGATCTCATTTCTTCTAGCTTTATATAACAGAATCTGGCTAGAGGTGTCTTCCCTTCTGGAACGGGGTTGTTGTCAGTCTCCGTCCCAGTCTGGCTTTCATAAACACTGTTCCACTACAGACGCCCTGGTCAGGTTGGATGCTGCTGCATGTGAGGCCTTTACACGACATCAACACCTGGTGTGTGTATTCTTTAATTTAGAGAAGGCCGATGACACTACATGGAAATATGGCATCCTTCAGCAACTCCATTCATATGTACTGCGGGGTCGCCTTCCACTCTCTCTTTAGGAGTTTCTCAGTGGTCACAGTTTTTGTGAGAGGGTTAGTACAGCCCTTTCTGCACTAGTTGCACAGGAGGAAGGCGTCTCCTAGAGAACTGTCATCAGAATCACGTTGTTTGCAGTAGCAATTAATGTCATTGCCTCATCCCTTCCGGACGGTATAGCCAACTCGATGTACGTTGACGACCTAGCAGTCTGGTTTGCTGCTAAACATAAGTCAGTGGCGGAGCAGCGAATGCAGCTTGTCTTCAACAAAGTGTCGCATTCGGCTGTTTCTCATAGGTTTCGCTTCTCTCTTACTAAGAAGGTTGCTATGCACTTCTGCTGCATTCAAGGGTTCCACCACAATCCGGACTTATTCATGTATGGTCATCGGATACATTGTGTTGAGGAGACTCACTTTTTGGGTCTTCTTTTTTACAGACGTTTGACTTGGGATCCCCATTTACGTTCACTCAAGGTCTCTTGCCTCCAAGCTCTTAACCTGTTGATGGTCCTGGGCCATACATCCTGGGGGGCTGATAAGGCCACCCTCCTCGGCCAATACCATGTTCTTATTAGGTCAAAATCGACTATGGGTGTGAGGTGTATTCCTCTGCTACAGATGCTCATCTCAGAGCCACCTCTTGATCTCCGTCGCCAGTCCTTAATGGTTTTTTGTTGGCATCGAATACATTGACCTCCTGACTCCCATCCCAGCTTGCCGGTGTAATCTGATATCATGTCTCGGTACTACCTTTCTCACCCTCGCACACCATGGCCAGCTGGCTTCCGGGTCAGGAAGGCTATGGAGGAGATGAGCATTTATGACTTCCAGATTTGAACAGTGCGGTTCCCCAAGTTGGCTCCATGGCTTCATCCAGAAGATTATACCTGTACTTGCTTTTCACACAAGAAGGATTCTCTTCCACCTCCAGCGGCTCATTCCCTCTTTTTAGAGCATGCCTCCTCTCACAGGGAGTCCCTCACTGTGTACACTGATGGGTAAAAGTCTGATGCTGGAGTTGGTTTTGGGGGTGTCTTTCCTGACTTTTGTCGTGGCGGCAGGCTCCCTTCTGTCATGTCAAATTTTATTACCCCGCTCTCGCCCATTTTATAAACCCTCCAAGTGATTGTTACTCTCCCTCAGCCTTCATTTACTATTTTTACTCACTAAAAATATAAAAGAAGGCTGAGGGAGAGTAAAAATCACTTGGAGGGCATATAAAATGGCCGAGAGCTCGGCATTAAAAATGGACATCACAGAATGTATACTGCCGCCACGACAAAAGTCAGGAAAGACAGCCCCGAAACCCATCAGTGTACACAAGGAGTTACTCCCTGTAAGAGGAGGCATGTTCTAAAAAAAGGTAACAAGCCACTGGATGAGGAAGAGATTCCTTTTTGTCTGCAAAGCAAGTGCATGTGTAAATTTCTGGAAGAAGCCATGGAGCCACCCTGGCCAGCACAGGACAAATCTGGAAGTCATCAATGCCCATCTCCTTCAGAGCCTTCCTGACCCGAAAGACAAAAAGCAATGGTTCTGCGACATGATATCAGATGACACCGCCAAGCAAGGAGGGAAGTCAGGAAGTCGATGTAATCTTTGCCAACATCTCACACCCATAGTCGAGTTTTGACCTTATAAGAGCATGGTATAAGTGGAGGAGGGTGGCCCAAACAGCCCCCCAGGATGTATGGCCCAGGACCTTCAACACAGTGTTGCCAGATGGTACTAGTGAAATTTCGTGAGATTTTGACCCAAAATTTCAGTAGACACTAGTGGAATTTCGGTAGATTCTCCTATCAAGGAATTATAATTATTTTTTTTCAGTTTATGATACTTCGTGAGTTGAATAAAGATTAATTTGATAAACACACAAACTTTTTATAGAAAAACACACCCCACTTATCATAGTAACAAACAGGCAATAAAATATAGGTTACACATGGGCCACTGGCATGCGTATAATGATGAATTTGAGATATGATTTTGGCTTGGTGATCATAGTGATGACCAAATCTCCTATGCGGGAGGTCGAAGTTTCAAGTCCAGCCAGTACCGACATATCACCTACTCGCAAAAAAAGCATTAGGTTTGGGTTTATGGATTTCATATGGTCACAGCAATGAAATTTCGGTATATTTTCGGGAGAAATTATGGAAGTTCAGTAGAATCCATACAGTTTTCATGATTTCGGGAGATCCATTAAAATTTCAGTTAATCAACAGGTTAAGAGCCTGGAGGCAAGAGACCTTATGTGAACATAAATGGGTAACCCAAGTCAAACGTCTGTCAAAAAGAAGACCCAAAAAGCGAGTCCCATTGTCATAATGTATCCGATGTCCATACATGAATAAGTCCGGATCGGGGTGGATGCCTCGGATGCGGCAGAAGTGCATAGGAACCATCTTGGCACGAGAGAAGCGAAACCCATGAGAACCAGCCCAACGCGACACCCTGTCGAGGGCAAGCTGCATGCGCCTCTCCGCCACTGACATACGAGAAGCAGCAAACCAGAACGCCAGGATGTCAACGTACATCGAGTTGGCTATACCGTCCGGAAGGGATGAGGCAATGGCATTAATTTCTAATGCAAACAAACTGAGGACGCTTCCCTGGGGGATGCCTTCCTCCTGTGTAATGGGTACTGAGAGGGCTGTACCAACCTTCACACAACTGCGACCACTGAGAAACTCCTTAAGAGAGTGTGGAAGGCGCCCCCGCAGGCCATATGCATGGAGTTACTGCAGGATGCCAAATTGCCATGTAGTGTCATAGGCTTTCTCTAAATTGAAGAATACACAGACCAGGTGTTGATGTCGTGCAAAAGCCTCACAGGCACCAGCTTCCTGCCTGACTAGTGCTTCTGGAGTGGTAAATACTGTGTTTACGAAAGCCAGAAATAGAAAACCACCTATTTCCAGGAAGTACAGTCGCCGACAATAGCGACCCATACAAAACCCGCAGCCACTGCTTCAGTGTGGGGGAAGGAGGAAGACAGTGGGTGAGAGGAGGCAGAGTTGGTTTTAAATTAATGATATGAAAATTATTATAGTATGGAAACAAAAGCTTGTGCTTTTGGTTCAGTGTATCTCAAGGTGAGGGGAGACGCTATGGTCGGCGACTGTACACCAGTCTGACATTCACCATCTTCTCAAATAGTTTGCAGAGACAGGAAGTCAAGGCAATAGGTCGGTAACTTAGGGCGACACTAGAGACCTTGCCTCGCTTGGGGAAAGGAAGGAAGCTAGCAACCCTATAGCCAGATTCTGCTATATAGAGCTAGAAGAAATGAGATCGCCTCCTCAACCAAGTGTTGCAACATGGCATACGGGATGTTGTCTGGCCCTGGAGAAGTGTCGCCGCAGAGAGAGAGAGAGAGAGAGAGAGAGAGAGAGAGAGAGAGAGAGAGAGAGAGAGAGCATGTCTCTTAGGGTTAATATATAGTTATAACTTTCATTCTATTTTCCCGAGAAATCCAGGGCACTGCTCTCCTTGGTTCCCAACTCATGACTGACAACCAGAGGTCTAGAGTCACGGCTGGAGACTCTTGCAAAAGCCTCTACTATGGTGTTAGCCACTGTTAAACCATCCATAATATTATCTCCCGCTTAGCAGTGGTGCAGACTGGTGATCACCAAGGACGTTTGGGAAAGTAGCCAAACATTTTAGGGAGTTTAGAGTTAGCAAGCAGCAGAGTGGAGCATATCTGTAAAGTAGACACAGCCTCGTCAGACCTACTAAAATTTGCAGCAGAAGAGGCTGGAGAAGTGGACTCTATAAAACCTCCAGTCAGCCATCTCTAATTTCCACCGAAAAAGACAAGAATGCGGTTCGTACCTGTTATTTGCTAGGAGTATTGGAAAATGATCACTACCATATAAATCGGGCAACACATTCCAAAAATATCTAATAGTGCACTGGGTGAGCAGATGGAAATGTCAGGGGCTGTAAAAGTCCCAGTTGGGCTATGGAAATGTGTCACAACTCCCGATTTTAAGACCTGTAATCCCTCATCCTCAATAAAAAGAAGCCAACAAAACATCCCTGGGATTGCCTGTACAGTACTGTCACCCCGCAGGGGATGACGACCTTTAAAATAACAAAATAAAATAAAGGGATAAGGAAGGTTTCATACAAGATGGATGAGATCACAACTTTCAACTGTAACACTAGGAGGAAGGTATAGACTGCACACTATGTAGGGGCGGTCTATAAAAACCTTAATTAACTGTAACAGCCTGGAATGGAGTGTCAAGCTCCAGGATCGTGCATGAATCATCTCGTCGAACTAGGATGGCAGAACCATCATGGTGACCCAGCCCTTCAAAGGAATTGGAATAAAATGCAGAGTGTACAGGACGACTGGCAGGAATGGAGTTTCCCAAGCATTGTTTCTTGGAGACAAACAGACGCAAGGGATAAGCGAGAGAGAAGAACATGCAGTTCAACCCAGGAGGCATGCAAGCCACGGCAATTTCACTGAAGGACCTTGAACAACGTTACATTAAAACAGATTTTATGGAAGCCTCACGAAGAGACTTACCACTACCACCTTGACCAGAGGTCTTACTCAGTCGACAAGTTTTCCCTAATCCTGGGGGACTAGAAGAAGAGCGAACTCAGGGAGTAAAATTCGGATCAGTAATTCCGACCCGTACACGAGCCCCTGAAGCACCATATATCTTAGGCGAAGGCGAAGGGAGAGGAGTAGGAAGATTCCTTGAAACAACCACATTGGAAATATCGTGTATAGTAGTAGTAGTATCACTGACACAGGCAGATACACCAACATCCATAATGTGGATGATTCCATTGCTCGAGCGGAAGGGAAACCATATCTTATGAAGTCACAACAACCGAGGTATCCACATTCATCTCACACCCTTATGCTGTTCTCAAAGGAAGCTTACGAGAGGGCACATCTGTTGAATCAAAAGACTCATCAGAGCCACGAGAACGCTTCTGGTGGGATTGAGAGGAATATATCGATGAGTCTATACAAAGACGGTTGTATTGCAAAGAGGAACATACATGGAGTCAAGTGTCTCAGAGGTACCACTAGGGTTGGGTAGGAACCGTTTTCTTCAGTACTCAAGGTTCCGAGTACTCTGACTGTCGGAACCGCCAGAACCGGTTCTGGAATCTATTACCCTTCCTGGCTCGCGCGGCCGGCCCAGACTCGGTAATCATATTACGGCTGGACTCGTCTCACACACCACAAGTGATTACCGAGTACCAGTACTCACTTGACTCCAGCTCGGTGCCTCCGCTCTTAATGATTACCGAGTCCAGGGAATGATTCTAGCGCGGACAAGGCTATAATGATTACCAAGTCAGTGGATAATACATAGGAATCCTAACTTCACAGTAGTGATATCAGCCTTCATAGTCATACAGTCACATCTCGATATTTTTTTAAATTGAATATATGATAAACAGTTGAAACACAAGGCGAATATTTTATTAATTCTACAATACTATCACATCCATTATGTCGATCACTATCACAAAATACTTCCCTTAATTCTAATATGTGTTTTATCATGTTGGATGTTCCACCACCATACTTTAAAGAGTCTTTGCATATCAAATAAAGATTGTAATCAGGGTTAACTTTATACATGTATGTCCATACCGGTGCCTTTTTGTTACGTTTTGGTGATATGGTGAAATAATAGTCAACGCAAAATGAAAATATATATGCTTAAATCATACAGGCAGTCTTATGGAACCAATATATTGCAAAGTAAATTATTTATAAGTACAAATTCTTAATGAAATAGTAACTCTTGTAACGTGAGTGCTGCAACAGCCCGTCTCAGAGCGACCACACCTACTTTTCCTTCATATATTGAAAAAACGAATACGATTATGATGAAACTGACACGAGAACGGGATAAGGTAAGAATACTAGTAAATGCCTGACACACCTAAAAATCTTTATTAATTAATTAACATGAGTCATACACCTATAGCAAGAATTAATTCGAGTCCACCTCTGAGGCGTTACGAGCTGCACTGGCGGTAAATAATAAAAAAAAAGATTTAGGGCTTTATGCCTATCGACTCATGGTGTTGGTCATTAAGGCAGTCAAGTCTAGTTACATCAACACATCTTCCCCCAGCCTACAAGGTTGCTATCCTTGCTCTTACAGCCGGGTACCTACTTAATGCTTGGTGAACAGGGACATAAGGGGCTTGGAAAATTGTCCAACAATTCCACTGCCCTGGGGATCGAACCCGGGATCTCTCGCTTGCGAGGCGAGTGTGCTAACCATTACACCACCCTATGTCACACTCGGTCACCCAATGAGCGCTGAACCCAAACAAAAGCTGCGTAAAATGTGTCGTACTGCAGCTCATATGAAGTGAATTCTCGTGTCATATTATTTACTATTTTACTTTTCTCAGTCTAACTCTAAGTTTTCACAACTCAAACGCTTGATTATATTCGTAGGTAATCATTAGAGGTCGAACCTGTTCCCGAAATTGGAACCGGTTCTAGGACTGCCTTGCTGGAACCGTTGTAACCGGTTCCAGAACCTAATCCTGCCCAGCCCTAGGTACACTCGCGATCAGAAGTTGTGTCCCGATCCCCTGGCAAAATGAATCGCAAACAGCTTAGTTTTAAAGGTTCGAACAACCATGTGTCTCCCTATAACACACAGTTATTCTAATCATCAAAGCTCGTCTAGTTGCGATTCATCATGCCAAGGGAACAGGACACAACTTCTGACCGCGAGTGTACTACGAAGACGCCTCTATTGCAATTTAGTTGACTTTGGTTTCCTTTTTGGAGAGTGTGCGGCAGCGTGAACCTCTACTACATGAACACATTTATTGTCATCATGGGAAGGGCTCACCAGACCGAATATGTGATACAGTTTCCATGACAGAGAGTTATTATATAGTTAAATGGGAGAAATGTTCTCACCAGAGTAAGAAGCAGCTGTTTCTTGGGAGAAGTGAGAGGGTGCTGCAACCGAATTAGATGATGTCGTCTTGGAATGATGAGGGCAAAGGGAGGAGGCATATGTCCTCACACCGCCATCCTTTTGTCGCCTGAAGTTGAGTTGCCGTCTGGCACTAACAAAGCTGATGACCGCATATGTTTCTCAAACGTCAGATTAGCATCAAGTGTAACTCCCAGAATAAATAAAAAAAAAATTCAGACCTTCCCAATACAGTCCCATCAAAAATCAAGGGTAGCGATAAAGGGTACACCGTGTGAGCCCTAGAGGCAACCATTGCCCTAGTCTTGCCAGCATTCAACCTCATACCCCACGACATGCACCAATCACGAATCTTAACCAGGTCACGATTCAGTGACTGAGCAACAGAAATCCTGGCACCAGGGGTGAGCACAATTGTAATGAGGATGGAATCATCTCCATAACCATGCCTCCAAGATGATAAAGAGTTCAGAGGTGTATAACAAGAAAAACAGCGGCCCCAAGACACTACCTTGGAACACCAAAACACTAGTTCTCCGCATCACTCCGCACAACATCCACAGCAATAAACTGGGATCGAGCTGTGAGGAATTGCGACAAGACAGACAATACTGAACAGCCAACACCAACAGAACGAACACAGCAAAAAGAAGTTTCTGCAAAAACATAAAAAAGTGTTTGTTTGTTTGCTACACTTTTAAAAAACTTTTCTGCGTTTTAATATAACTACATGTTTCCTTAAAAACAAGTCAGTTTGTTCAAGTATGAACAAAAAAATCTGTTAATGGGCTTGTTACACTTGTAAAACAGATTTAGCTGTTTATAAGTGAAACGACTGTTCTGTTTAAAACACAATTTAGTTTTCGTATTAACATAATATGTTTTACAATAAGTATGTACATTCTACAATCATGGTGTTCTCAAATAGAGAAATACATCTAATTGGAGTCAGAGCTTTAGTATATCCAAGAATAAATGCAATTTTTTTTACTATACATACAAATGCTTGAAATACAACACACCAGAAAATGCTTTTGTGTTTTTATAAAAACAAAACAATTTACAGTGAAGGAAAATGAGGAGAGACCAGGAAAGGAGTGACATGTAGAGGGAAACTCTACATATATTCTAGACTGCTTGCTATCAAAGTGAGCCGCAAGCAACGCAGACTTACCACTGGCCTCATGCACCAGACTATAAAATTGTTTTAATTCTAGGGTTACATAACAAACTAGAAGAACATATCATGAAATTTATATCACAAACTCTCAATCAGTTTCATTTCTACTCAATATCGAGGTTTTTCTTAAACATAGAGGAATTATTACACTTACTTTACTAATACACGAATACTAATTCCTTAACTTGGACTAAGTACAGTAACGGAAAAATTACAATTTGTTTTCAATCTCAGTTATAAAAAGCTATGGTAAGGAGTAGGATGATAAATGTCATAAGAACATAATTAGTTATTTCATACCTTCCGACACCAGTGGTCATGGAACCCGTGACTGATACATTTCCCTTCCAGGTTAGGTGGTAAGCGAGTGAAGGACAGTGGGGAGTTGGACACTGTCAGGAGTTGTACTGTACGGCTTATGCATTGATGTATAACATGGTTACAGTGTTAAATAAAGTGTGAATGTGGTGTTGGTTAAGGGTTCGAATCTGTTTGGGGTGTTTAATTGGTGAGCTTAATGTTGAATATTCGTTCGTCTTGTGTGTTACAACCAGGTTCATGAACTCATGTTTGACTTATAAAACCGACCTGATGAACGGGTTCCCTGTACACATATGAGAAAGAAAGAATAAAGCCAGCAAAAGAGAAGATTGTCTTCATCTCACGCCCGCCTACTTCCAACTACAAAAGAGAAAGTTGTCTTCCTCTGACTCATGCCACTTCCAATTACAAGAGAGCTAACGATGAACGTGGAGAAGAAGGTTGCGGCGAGCACAAGGGACTGTCTTACCATGGACCTTCGCTTAATCCAGGAGTTGTTGTTGTTGTAGTCAAGGCCAATAAGACTAACAGGTCTTGTCAGCCAGTGGTACTGCGCAGCTGTAGTGACGTCATGGCGTGGTGGACTTCATCCCCCATTTTCTCTCCATTTCCCCCCCACAACCCCCCCAGCCTCTGCCCCCAATCACCTCACATGGTGACAGGTATGGGAGTGAGGTCGCCTACAGGTGGGCATACCGTGATCCCGTGACAAAGTTTTATCTTCTTTCTCTGTTCAATATCCTGTCGGCTTTTATCGTTTTGTTCTAGTTATCATCAGATGAAATTACCCAGGTTAGGAAGCAATTATGAAAAATGAAAAAGGTGGTGAGAGGAGTAGTGTAAGTGATTAAATTATAATGAGAATGATCTAATGGTGATTAGGAGTTAAGTTTAAGATAACTATATGCCCTCACCATCCTTTCATCTCCCTTCCATTCATTGAACATTCATGCATACCATGTTTAAACACAATTAGCCTAAGTTGAACATGCAAGTTAAAGGTAAACTATAAAATTTGCACACAAACTTGATATATTGCCATTTATTACAGTAGTGTCATGTATTGTCATACATCTCATTTCTTTGACTTGCATACTTTATTTGCTAGCTTTCTTTTGCTGCTACCCATTTCTCTGTTTAATATATGTATCCTGAAGAATACCCTACATCTAACATAAAACCCAATAATTTCTTCAGGGAGAGGTACATGATTGCTTATGTCAGCTGACCGACGAGTATGTCTGAGGGATTAGTGGACAGCTGGTTTGATTTATTCAACTCGAGATTTGCATTCAGTAATAAATTCACTAGGGATGGCTATGGACTTCATTTGGAGCAACAAAACAAAGTTTTGCATGATATGCTTGATACAGCCATGTCAATGAAAGTTTGTGGAGTGAAACAAAATATGTACAAGTTTCAAAAAGGACTTGTGTATTCCAAATCTTTGCCCAAACTATATGAAATGCTGAAAGAAAAATATGGCATTTCATATATACGCACACATAGGCTAAATCAGGATGTTATAGAACACTTCTTTTGCAGTCTAAAACAAATGGGAGGTACTTATGAACATCCATCACCTGGAGTGGAGGAAACGTGGTCTCTAGGGAATAGATGGAGGAAATGTGGGGGTAGCTGGGGATAGGTGATTGCCAGAAACTTCCCAAATACTGGACACCAAGTCTAATTTCATCCCTATTGTATGCAAACCCTGTTAAAATTGCACATCAATTCGAACAGTTAAGATGACTGCTAAGCTTTTCATTTTACTTTACCTTGACAAGACACTCACAAAGAGAAAGAGATCAGGATTCTGTATCGGTGGGGAAGACATGAAATTTTATGTTGCAACCCTTTCTTCCTACAGAATCACACCCACACACTGCACATGCAGTTGCATGGCATTTTCACACTGGGCACTTGGTGGACACTATAGAGAGATGACCTGTATCACCTTTGACCTACTGTCAACTGACTAGAAAATGAGCCTGTTTATCACTGTTTGGCAACTTGTTCTGTGGTGTATACTCGCCGTGACGTCATGCGCGAGCGGGACTCATTTTTGCCCTTGTATGACAAGACCTGTTAGTCTTATTGGCCTTGGTTGTAGTTCTCCAGAATATCTGTCCGATCAGTCGCGAATTGGGTTGACCGAAGCCTCGCAGATGCTCCGACCCCAAAAGGGAGTCAGGGAGATATTGAGATCTGTTTCATCGAAGGCAACAGATGAGGGGACAACTGGCTCATGGTCATGTACTGTACCCCGAGCCAACGAACCCATAACCCCTTTTGTTGTGCCACTCAACGGTACCCCCGCCCGTGCCAATGAACCCATAAGCAGTTGCCTCCCCTGTTGTGCCACCCAATCGGGCGATCTCGCCAGAAGGAATGAGAAATAGTAAGAGAGACGGATAGAACTGGCCAGAGTGTGGTAGAGGATGCCAAATTCCTCATTTCTGGATAGAACCAGCCCTCACCAGGAAGAGAAACATACGCCAAGCCCCGTATATAGAAGGGAGATGAGAGAGTTGGAGGAAGATCGGGCTTGCGACTATAGCTTCAACTCTAATCCTCCTCTCAGGTATGACAGAACAACCCAGTGCCTCAAACATTCCCAACTCATACGACTCACCCATAATGCAAGAAAGACATTGCACGTAGGTGAACTGGTGGCACAGGAATGTTATGATGTTACATACCGCCCACCGCGGTGTAATCCCGGAGTTTGACGGCACATCGCAGGAAGTAGTGGAGTGGCTAGGGAAGTTGGAGCTGGTTTGCAAGCTACGAAGTAACACTGAGCTGCATACAGTTGTACCTCTGCGACCGACTGGGGGAGCATTTGCAGTGTATCAGCAACTACCTAGCTCAGATAAGGAGATATACGAAAAAATCAAGGCAGCCCTCATCTCTGCTTTTGCTGCTGACAAGTTTGTGGCCTATGACCAGTTTGTCGCCCTCAAGCTGCGTGATTGTAAGTGTGTTGACGTATACCTTATCAACCTGCGATGCCTGGCTGTGTTGCTTAGCGGTATGACAGACGCTGGGTTAAATTGTGCTTTTGTGGTCGGCCTCCCAGAAACTGTGCGCCACATACTGAGAGCTGGCTCACGCATGTAGAGTATGGATATCAATCAACTATTTAATCGTGCACGAGCTGTTCTAGCGGACGAAAATCTTGTGATGGAGCTTCGACACAACTTTCCTATGTCGGCCAACATATGGCTGCTCCTGCGTCATCGAGTGCTGTGCGTTGTATGGCATTGTGCATTTCAGAAACTGAACTCCCACCTCGATCTATACAAAGCCGAAGCGGACGTCTGCTCAGAGAGAATACGTGAGTAGCGCCAGCGGGGCCAGCAAGTTGCTCTCATCTTACCAGGCATTCGGACGACGGTTGTGTCTTTTGAACCGGAATGTCAAGAGTCAGCAGGTTTGTGTATATTGTGCGCTTGTCAGTGTGTGTGTGTGTGTGTGTACTCTGATCAGGACATTGCTAACATCCACAGAATAATAATAAACAAACTTTAATATTGCTACCAAAAATAATGCTCAACTTAAACTTAATTAAACTTTTTCAAGTTCTCCTTCCAACTTAAACTTAAACTTCTCAACTTCTCCTCCATGGAGAAAAAATGCTAATAATAATAATAATAATAATAATAATAGGGGGTTGTAAACACTTTGGATAGTGTTACTACCGGGGTGAACAAACTCGTATACACGGTAACAATTTATTTGGTAAGTACAGGTTGTATGTATAGCAACCACCTTGTAGTTAGTCAGCCTGCCTGCCGTGGGAGCGTCGTGTAGAGAGCGTGGTAGTTGGTGTAGAGATGCTCGTGGTGTCTTGGTGTAGGCGGGTAGCGTGTAGGCACGGTAGGGCAGGGAGAAGTGAACCTTCCAGGACGAAAGCAGGAGCCAGGGTGAATGACAGAGGCAACGGAGGAGCGGCCAGGTGAGGATGCACGCTCCCGCACAGGTAGGACAGGTGAAGTTGAAGATGCATGTCGTCAGCCAGGTGAGATGCCAGATGTGTCAAAGTGCTTGGTATTTACTACAGTATCCCCCCTCCCCCAACTTTTAATAGGAAAGAGGGGAAGTGTGGCATATATATATATATATATATATATATATATATATATATATATATATATATATATATATATATATATATATATATATATATATATATATATATATATATATATATATATATATATATATATATATATATATATATATATATATATATATTATCTTTTAAACAAACGAGGTTGAAGGATATGGCTTGTTCTGCATTTATTAGTTTTTTATTTATGCTTTCAATAGATCTAACAGTTTTTCTTAAATCTTCACTTAGATGGTGGATAAGTGAGGCAAAAGTTGAGTTGTTGGCGGAGGTCGACGTTTCGTCCAGTACGTTGGACATCTTCAGGAAGGAGTGGTGATTCTGGGTGGGTGAGAGGTATTTATCTATTTTCCGTATGTGGGGTGGGCGGGGCCACCATATCAGAGGCCTAGTGATTGGTGGATGGGGGGTGGCGTCTGATTCTGGTGCTTCGTCTGAGTTGTTGGTTTGTGGTGGGTGAGATGTTAGGTGCTTGTGGTGAGTCAGTAGGTGTAGGAGGTGTGGTGAGTATCCTGACTGGAATGGTGGTGTGTCGTTTTCTGGAGGGTAGTATTTGGAGGTCTTGTGTCTGGTTGTTTATAGAAGGTTGTAGGGTTTCTATGTAAATTGCTTCTAGGTAGGAGAGTCGTCTGCTGTCTGTTTCTTTGTCTAGTATGGTGGTATTATTTACTAGTTTGTCTCGTGTCAGAGCTTGGTGGTCGTGGATATGGTAGCGGTCTTTTATAGATCCTGATTGGAGGTGCATGGTGAGCCGACGAGACAGTGACGTTTGTGTTTTACCAACATAGTGGTGAGGCTCACAGTCCACACTGTTACAGGTGTGCTGGTAAATCACGTGGTCGCTGTTCATCTGGCTCTTGGAGGTAGTAGGTCGGTTGTGTAGGGTGAGGTTCGAGGTTTTGGGAGACTTGTAGTAGATTACTAGTTTGATCTCGCTGTCTGGGTCGGTGGGGTGGACATTCTTCTTTATTATGTCTCTTAGTATGGTCTCGTCAGTCTTGTAGTCGGTGGACATGTAATTACGGTAGTAAAGTCTGATGTCACTGTTTGGTTTGGTTGGTGAATTCACTTTGTACCATTTTTTTTTTCTAGCTGGAATTTGATGGTGTTAGAGACGTCAGTGTTGGAATATCCATTGTTTACCAGGACTTGGGTGAGGCGGTCTAGTTCCTGGTGTGTGTTTCTCCAGCTGGTGCAGTGGGTGAGAGCCCTCCTGACGTAGGACGAGATGGTGGATAGAAGGTATCTCCTGGGGCATTCACTGTCACCATTTAAACACCGTCCATTGTTGGTGGACTTTGTGTATACAGTGGTTTGGAAGTCTGAGTTGTGGTGGGCAACCAAGAGGTCCAGGAAGGGTAGTTTGCCATCCGTTGATTTTTCGTAGGTGTGGAAGGGCATGGTAGTGGTTGCAGGTGTGTCACCGGAGTAACCATGGAGGTAGTATAGGTGGAGTCGCCATTAGGACCTGATTTGTGAAGCCACCTATCTGTCATTTCCGGCGCCTTCAAGATGGCGAATTCCTTTGTATGTCAGGTCAGAAGTCCGCTTTTACTGAAACATATATTGGTGTCCGCCATATTGAAGGCGCCGAAAATGACAGTTCGGCGGCTTCACTTAATTCCCCTGGATTAGTGAGCCATGGCGACTCCACCTATACTAACCTCCATGGGAGTAACGGGACGAGGAGGCGTGGCCGGCAAGCGCTGTGAGTCGGGCGGAAGGTCCTGGTGGAGACTTAAAGAGGATTACTGGAATCGGGGGAGGGTAAGGAGTGGAATCGGGAGGTATGGGAATGGGATCAGGCAAGGTGAGGGTGGGGGAAGGTGGTTGGGTGGTTGAGGGTGGTTGGGTAGGAAGGGGTGTGGAATGGGTAGGAGAGGTAGAGCGAGGTAGGGAGGGATGTGGAGGGCAAGGCAGGAGGGTGGTTGAGGGTGGTTGGATAGGAAGGGATGTGGAATGGGTTGGAGAGGGAGAGCGGGGTAGGGAATGATGTGGAGGTGAGGGGGTATTGTGTGAAGGGGATGAATGAGAGGTATGGGTGGGCGAGGGTGGACGTGAGGGATGACGTGTGGGGGTGAATGAGGATGGGTGTAGGCCATGCCGATAAACTTATAAGGTCAAACGCCCAGCTTGCTTCGCGCAGGTAGGAGGAGTTAGCGTGATGTAGCGTGTAGGATTCTGTGTGCGTACGTGCTTGTGTGTGCGTGTGTGTGTGTGTATGTGTTCTTTGACTATACCTCACTCTCTCTCTCCACTCCTTAACCCCTCCGGGACGGGCCAAGAATGGAAATACGCTCTGTGGTTCTGGGCGCAATACTAACTTTTACCCTGCCTGTCCGGGTATTTCCCGGAAAATCACTCTACTTCTCTTACTCCCTACGTCTAAACTACAATACTGAACAACTTAAATTTGATTGTGTACTCACCATCAACTCCTCCTCTTTCCATTAAAACCAACCCCAGCTCTCTAGGACACTCCATTGCCGAGAAATCAAGTGAGGAATGGAGGTCACTTTTCCCGTGAGAGCGAGGCTGCGTTCGCTTTGTGAGCGTGGCTGTGACGCAATCTAGCTGGTTGCACCCGCGGAGTGGAGGTTACAAGAGAGGGTGCGCCCGGCAGCGCGGTAGGATGCACCGAATCGAACGAGCCCGTATTTTCTTCACTACGCCCAGCCATTGTCACGGTCAAGCACACACTGATTGAATGTGGGGATGAAAAGGTCTGGTGGTGAAGTATAGCCAGATCAAAAAAAATCCCGACAAATTTGGCGTTTTTCCCCATAAATTACCAAAAGCGGGATTTCCCGCTGCCCGGCCTCTGTCGACCGAGCGGGAAATCCCGCTGCCCGGACTCTGGGGGTTAAAGTTAAGAGAAAAGGAGATTAATCTTAACCTAGTGGTTTAGGGCCACACCTGCATGTGACCTTCCCTCCCAACTCTGCCATTCCTTGAATTATATATATCTCTCTCTTCACTAGAAGCCAATAATAGAATGAAGAAAATATTTTTTCTCATTTATATAATATATAATCTTTTTGTTAGTTGAATTGAGGAAACTGGAAGGAGGAAATAAGTGCTAATTTTCATTCAACCAGTTCTGCAATTTATTTTTTTAATTGTCAGTTATCAATTCTTATCCTAATCACAAACAAAATAAAACCACATGCTACACATATTACCCCGATAATGGGGTACAATTACGGGTCACCATCCACAGAAAACGGAGCTCCATCTGACCATTATTGTCCACTTGTCAAAGCAGGACTGACTGCTTCTACCCCTGCATATCTTGCGTGAATCCTACTTTTGACGTCACTGCTCACGTGTCTCACCTGAGCCCAGCCTCCTGCGCCAACTAGGACAGTTTTAGCGCGCTGGGCGTTTGACCTTGTAAGTTTATCGGCCTGGGGTGTAGGTACGGTAGGGGAAGGAGAGCGCGGCTGGGTACGTGGTGTGGGAGAAGGGGATGATTGCGGGTGGGATGGTTGTGAAGTGGGTGTTTGAGTGATGTCGGGTGATGAGGCTGATGGCGAAGGTAGGAGCGGCGATGTGTTGGTGAGAGTTGTTGTGTGTGTTTGTGGCTAGGGTAGGAGTGGTGAAAGGTACGTGTGTGGACGTGGTATAGTAGCGTGGTGTGGATATGGGGTGGGTAAGAGAGATAGACGATGGTAAGTGGAAGTGGTTGGTGGTTGAGATAGAGGGGTATGGATGTTGGATGACGGTTGCATGGATGCGTGTGTGAGTGTGGTGTGGTGTGGTGTCCGTGTGTGTGGTGGTGTATGCAGGCTTAACCCACTCCCAGGATGTGACGTACGGTTTCCCTGTTACCTAGATGGTAACGGTAGTGTCCGTCCTGAAGAAAATGGGGTTGGGTCCAGTGTACGGTGATTGGAGTGGTGTCCTGTGGGTATCCTTGCGGAGGAAGAGGTAAGGAAGACCTGTGGGTGTGTAGGTCGTCCTGGTGTGTTTGTTGGCGTATAGGCGTAAGTTGTGCATGGTCGATGGCCTTCCTTAGTGCAGGTAGGAAGGAGAGGTTGGAGGTTTCAAGGTCGGGTGACGTTACCTCCGGCAGCCGGAGGTCCTCACCGAACACTAGCTCCCCGGGGAGTTGTGTAAGTCTTCCTTAACTGTGGCACGGATGGTAAGCAGGATGAGTGGTAGGGCGCCTGTCCATTGATCCGGCTGTAGAGCTCTGAAGGCGTTCTTTAACCTCCTGTGTAGGCATTCAGTCATTGCTACACGGTTGGTATACAGTGGTCCTCTGCTAGCGGGTACCCAACAGCATGAGCATGTCCTGCCACGCCCTGGACTCGAATTGGGTCCCTTGGTCTGTGATGATTACCACTGGGGGACCGAAGTTAGAAATCCAATTGCTGAGGAAGTAACAGGCAGTACCTTCAGTTGTGATGTTGCTCATGGGGGTAGCGGTGGACCAATGTGTCATTCTATCGATACAGGTCAAGAGGTAACGTGACCCGCACGATGGCGGCAGAGGACCCACGATGTCCACATGAACTGTGTGGAACCTGCTGGTGGATACAGGGAACTCATGTAGTGGTGGTCGGGTGTGGCGCCCCACCTTGGCACTTTGGCAGGGTATGCAGGAGGTGACCCATTCCTTCACCTGTTTCCTCATTCCTGGCCAAACTTTGCGGTGGCTGACGAGACAGAGTGTACCAGCAACACCTGAGGGGTTGAGTGAATGGTAGTGTTGGAAGACTGTCTCTCTGAACTGAGGCGTGATGTATGGGCGTGGAGTGCCGCAGGAAGTGTCGCACCAGAGCTTGGTGGCAGCATCAGGTGCCATTAGGTACTCCAGGCGGATTCCCGTGTTGCCTGTGAGGAGGTTGTGGAAATGAGTGTCTTCCTGTTGCGCTGCTGCTAAGGCTGGCAAGTTCAGGAGCGGTATTTGCTGTATGATGGCAATGCTTGGTTGTGCAGGGGGTGTTCTAGACAGGGTGTCGGCTACTGCGTTGTCTTCTCCTTTAACGTGCCTGATAAACGTGGAGATGAAAGACAGGTGGCGTGTCACCCTCGGAGACCAGTTGGTGCCCAGCTACTGCATAGCGGGTAGTGAGAGGCTTGTGGTTTGTATGGACAGGAAGTGACGGAAGTGCTTCACAGCATCTTGGATGGCCAGTAGTTCCCTGTCGAACTCGCTGTACTTGCGTTGTGGTGGCTCCAAGCATATGCTGAAGAAGGCGATCGGTTTGAGTACCCGGTCTACTTCCTGTTGCAGGACTGCACCGATAACGTCGTTTGAGGCGTCAGTATAGATGGATGTCGGTGCGTGAGGTGTAGGGTAGGCCAGAAGGGTGGTGTCTGCGAGTTTCCTTTTGATGTCGGTGAAAGCCTCCTCGATGGCAGTAGTCCACACTAGCTTCTTTTGGGAGGTCTTCTTTAGGCCCTTCAGCAGGTCATGAAGTAGAGCGAGAGCAGAGGCGGCATGGGGGATGAACTGGTGATAATAATTCATGACCCCTAAGAATTCCTGGAGTTTTCTGGCAGTAGTGGGTACCGGGAACTCTCTGACGGCCTTTACTTTTTGCGGTAGTGGGGTGTCACGCGTTGGGTGTCACATGGTGGCCGAGGAAGTGGAGGTGGTCCGCCCCTAGGACACACTTAGAGGGGTGAATCTTGATGCCATGCTGCTTCAGATGGCTGAAGAGTTCCCTCAGGTGCTGCTGGTGTTGTGTATGAGTGTCTGAAGCAACCCAGATGTCGGCAATATACACAACAGTGTACTCCAGACCACGCAGCACCTTATCCATGAATCATTGGTACGTCTGGGCAGCGTTGCGTAATCCAAAGTTCATGGACGGGAACTCAATCAGGCCAAAAGGTGTTGTAATCACAATCTTCTTTGTGTCCTCCTCAGCAACAGGAATCTGGTGAAAGTCGTGGACTCGGTCAATCTTGGAGAATACCGCACATCCATGGAGCTTAGAGTGGAAGTCCAGGACGTGAGGTATTGGGTACCTGTCAGGGATGGTGGCTGCATTAAGAGCTCTGTAGTCACCACAAGCCCTCCATTCACCTTCCTGCTGCTTGGGGACCATGTGAAGAGGCGATGCCCAAGCGCTGTCCAACAGTTGTGCCACACCTTGCTGTAGCATCACATGCATCTCCCTCTTGGCAGCTTCCAGGTACTCTGGGGACATCCTCCAGGGTTTGGCGAAGAGAGGGGGGCCAGTCGTCGTGATCGTGTGGCGGATACCTGGGTCGTGTGTGTGCTGTGTGGTGGTGGTGGAGAGTAGGTGTGGGCATTTGTGTATTAAGTTTTCGTAGGTGTTTGTGTGTGATATGTGTGTAATTGTTGATGTGGAGTGTCGGCAGTGTTTGGTGGGTATGATGGCACCTGTAGGTTGGTGGATGAGCCGTTGTCTCCTGGAGTCTGTCTGGAGGTCATGTGCAGTGATGAAGTCTAGACCCAGGATGGGGGCCTGTACATCAGCTACGATGAATGGCTATACCACGTACTCCTGTTTTAGTAGCGTGACGCCCCTGCTCCTCATGCCATATGTAGCGATGGGTGATTTGTTGGCAGTGAGAAGATAATAAGCCATAGATGCCTGGCTCTGCTTGTTTCTCTCACGGAGTGGAACGACACTCACCTCTGAACCTGATTCGACGAGGAAGTTATCGTCCGACTCCAAGTCTACCACCCACAGGAGAGTGCGAGCAGTGTGATGAGGTTTGTGTGTAGGTTTGGCTGGTTGTTACTGGGCCGGAGACAGGGATGCGGTGGCAAGGTTAGCGGGCGTGTTGTGACTGCTCGAATATGTTACGTGGTGGCGTTGATAGTGGTGCATAGGTGTGTTGCTGGGTGGTCCTGAGTTAGAAGTAGTGGTGCGGGCGGCAGCGTGGAGGGCGTTGTCTTGCCACCACCTTATTCGTTTCCCTGTGTAGGTCTGGTGGTAGGGCGGCTGGCGTAAGAACCCCACTGGCACAGGGGGTGACTGTTACGTGTGGTGAGGCCATTGTTGTAGTGGTGCGGCAGGAGGTGCCTGTCTTGGAGTAGGAGATAGTTGGCATGGCGGAGGGGCTCACTCGTGCTGGTGTTGCGGTGAAGTTGATTGTAGGAGGTCAATTTTATCGTTAAGTGCTTGTATGTGTTGGGATAGGGTGTTGTACAGTTGCAGAGAAAGGGTTTGATGAAGGTGCTGTGTAGGTGGAAGACTGTGTTGGAGAGGTTGAGGTGAGAAATGTAGTTGTTGGTGAGGAGGAAGGAAATGTTGGGGTTGAGGTTGAGGTAGGATGTGTTGGTGTTGAGGTGTAGGAAGGATGTGTTGGGGTTGGTGTGTAGGGGGAACATGTTGTTGTTGAGGTGGTGGTGTAGGTAGTTGTTGTTACGGAGGTGGTAGAGATGCAGGCGATGAGGTAGGTGTTGGTGGCATGGGGATGATGGCGGAGGAATGGGGGCTAGAGGTAAAAGGAGAGGGTAGAGAATGTGCAACGGTTAGAGGGTAACGTGGCGAAGAGAAAGGCAAATGGGAATAACACAGACAAAGAATGGGGGGTATTGGTAGTACTGGGGTGGGTAGCACAATGGAAAGAAATGGGGTGGTGTGTGTAAAATGTACTGTACCTTATAGGTAGTAGAAGAGCTCCGTGTAGGTGGTTGGACGTGCCGGAGAAGTGGAGGATGGGGCCGTAGGTGATATCATGGTCACACGTTGAGGAGGATGAAATCACGGATGTGTCGTAGAGTAGCTAGGGCCGTAGCACGTGGGTGTAGAGAATCGTAGCTTACTTATATGTAGTGTGGCGTATCTTGCGTGGATGGAGCGTAGCACAGGTCATAGCACGTTGAGTAGGATGGTGAAGGGTACATGAGCGTAGAGTAGCGTAGCACGTGGGTGTTGCGTGATGTATCTGGCGTGAGCGTAGAGTGGCGTACCTTGCATAGATGAAGCGTAGAGTAGGTAGTAGCACGTGGAATATTGTGGTGCAGCATATGGTGACATAGCATGTAGATGTAGAGTGAGGTAGCTTGCATAGGTGAAGCGGAGCTTGGCTCGTAGACCATGGAAGTAGACTGGGGTAGCTTGCTTGGAGTATAATTTGTAAGGTATAACGAGTTGTATATGCCGGGGTTGTAAACACTTGGGATAGTGTTACTACTGGGGTGAACAAACTCGTATATACTGAAACAATTTATTTGGTAAGTACAGGGTGTATGTATAGCAAGCATGTATGTAGTTAGTCCGCCTGCCTGCCGTGGGAGCGTCGTGTAGAGAGCGAGGTAGCTGGTGTAGAGATGCACGTGGTGTCTTGGTGTAGGCAGGTAGGGTGTAGGCACGGCAGGGAAGGGAGAAGTGAACCTTCCAGAACGAGAGCAGGAGTCAGAGTGAACGACAGAGGCGTCGCAGTCACGGAGGAGCGACCAGGTGAGGATGCGCGTGCCCGCACAGGTAGGACAAGTGAAGTTGAAGATGCATGTCATCAGTCAGGTGAGATGCCAGATATGTCAAGGTGCTTGGTATTCACTACAGGGTCATCTGTTGTTAGTAAATTAGAGGGTATATACCAATTCTTCCAATGTTCTTCAATACTATATAGTTATTTGAGTAGAGGAGGTGTTCTGTAGCACAAAACTCCTAGACCTTAGACCACAGTTGCTGCCAGGAGCAAAGAAATGTGTCTGTTTTAGGGAATTTTGCAGTCCACACAGGGAAATTGTATTAAGATTATTAGAGAGTATACAGGGAAATATCTACCAGATGAAATACCCAAAAGACCATTAATGTTCAATTATTGAGGCAACAGGAGAATTGATTGTTTGATTGTTTCTTTGATGCAACTAGGCATCTGGTTGAGCAACAGCTAAGGTCATATACCGTCCAACATAAAATGGTCATCTACATAATTAATAAAACATGAACATACTTTAAATAGGCTTCATTACCCTGAAAGGGATAGGCAGCATGATTAAAAAGACACACAAACTAAAATGCGCATTTTTACTAAAAGAACCGGTCGACTTAAGTAAAATATTTTAAAGAATAAAAACAAAAAAATATCAAACCATCTAAAAACCATAAATATAAAAAAATCACAATTTGTGGAGAAGGCTAGCCTCCTCCACATAGGAGAAGGTGTTCCCTCCCACACTACAAGCCTCCTCTCCGAGCACCTGGGAGAGACTGTAAGAACCGTCACCCACCTGGTACTCGGAGATGTGCCTACGACGAAGGTCCCCAAGGCTAGGACACTCGACGATAAGATGCCGTACTGTTGAGGGGACCAGACAATCATCACAGTAGGGAGGGGGAGCCCAATTCATTAAAAAAGCCATGTAGCTCCACAAACCAAGGGCTGGCGGATGTCGCGGAGCTTGATTGCCCCGACGGCGTCCCATCTATCCTACCAGCAGGAACGAATGGCAGTATCTATGTAGAGTCGAAGGTCTATTGCAGGAACGGGATGATGCCTGGCAGGAGGCCGAGAATTGGAGACCGCAGCCTTAGCCAGGGCGTCAACCCGCTCATTTCCATCGACACCTACATGAGCACAAGGCCTGCAAGGCACTAAAGGAATCGCTAAAAATAGTAAAAGAAGGCTGAGGGAGAGTAAAAATCACTTGGAGGGCATATAAAATGGCCGAGAGCTCAGCAGTAAAAATGGACATGACAGAAGGCAGCCTGCTGCCACGGCAAAAGTCAGGAAAGACAACTCCAAAGCCAACTCCAGCATCAGACTTTGACCCAACAGTGTACACAGGGAGGGACTCCCTGTGAGTGAAAGCATGTTCTAAAAAGAGGGAACGAGCCACTGGAGGAGGAAGAGATTCCTTCTTGTCTGTAAAGCAGGTGCAGGGGAAAACTTCTGGAAAAAGCCATGGAGCCACCCTGGGGACCCTCACAGGACAAATCTGGAAGTCATCAATGCCCATCTCCTCCATAGCCTTCAAGACCCGGAAGCCAAAGGGCCATGGTGTACGAGAATGTAAAAGGTAGTACTGAGACATGATATCAGATGACACCACCAAGCAGGGAAGGGAGTCAGGAAGTCGATGTAATCGATGCCAACAACGAACCATCAAGGACTGGTGACGGAGATCAGGAGGTGGTTCATTAGTGTCCACCAGGAGTCTGGGGAGTGGGGACGACCTGAAGGCTCCGGTCGCCAGACGTACTCCAGAGTACACCTCACACCCATAGTCGAGTTTTGACCTAATAAGAACATGGTATAGGCGGAGGAGGGTGGCCCGATCAGCCCCCCAGGATGTATGGCCCAGGACCATCAACAGATTAAGAGCCTTGAGGCAAGAGACCTTAAGTGTACGTAAGTGGGGAACCCAAGTCAAACGTTTGTCAAAAAGGAGACCCAAAAAGCGAGTCTCCTTGACACAACGTATCCGATGACCATACATGAATAAGTCCGGATCCGGGTGGACGCCTTGGGTGCAGCAGAAGTGCATAGCAACTGTCTTGGAAGGAGAAAATCGAAACCCATGAGAACCAGTCCCACGTGACACTCTGTCAAGGGCAAGCTGCATGCGCCGCTTCGCCACTGACATACGGGAAGCAGCAAACCAGACTGCTAGGTCGTCAACGTACATCGAGTTAGATATACCGTCTGGAAGGGATGAGGCAATGGCATTAATTGCTACTGCAAACAATGTGACACTGAGGATGCTTCCCTTGGGGATGCCCTCCTCCTGTGCAACAGATGCGGAGTGGATTGTACCAACCCTCACAGAAAAACTGCGACCACTGAGAAACTCCTTATGATAGCGTGGAAGGAGACCTCGCAGGCCATATAAATGGAGTTGCTGTATGATGCCATATTGCCATGTAGTGTCATAGGCTTTCTCTAAATCAAAGAATACACAGACAAGGTGTTGATGTCGTGCAAAGGCCTCACATGCAGCAGCTTCCAACCTGACAAGAGCATCTGTAGTGGAACGGTGTTTATGAAAGCCAGACTGGGACGGAGACAGAAAATCACCCCGTTCCAAGAAGTATACCAGTCTGACATTCACCATCTTTTCAAATAGTTTACAAAGACAGGAGGTCAAGGCAATTGGTCGATAATTGAGGGCAACACCAGAGTCCTTGCCCGGCTTGAGGAAAGGAAGGATGGTAGCAACCCTCCACCCAGAAGGGAAGACACCCTCCAGCCAGATTCTGTTATATAAAGCTAAAAGAAATGAGATCGCCTCCTCACCCAAGTGTTGTAACATTGCATATGGGATGTTGTCTGGCCCAGGAGAAGTGTCGCTGCAGAGAGAGAGAGAGCAGAATGCAGGTCTCTCAGAGTGAATATATGGTTATAACTTTTATCCTCGTTCCTTGAGAAATCCAGGACAGTATGCTCCTTGGCTCTTAACTTATGCCTGACAGCCAGAGGTCAAGAGTCACGGCTGGACACTTTTGCAAAAGCCTCTGCCATGGTATTGGCCACTGTCAAACCATCCATGATCTTAATTCCATTGACCTTAAGTACAGGTGGAGTACTAGGAGAAAACTTCCCCGCCATCTTACGGACTCTCCTGAACACTTGGGTGAGTGGAGTTTTAGTATTAATTGAAGACACATAGGCCTTCCAAGATGCACGTCGGGCCTCTTTTAAGACTCGTCTAGCCTGGGCCCTTGCCCGTCGGAAGTCCTCTAAAAGAGTTGGGTCCCCAAGATTGCGACGAAGGCGAGAGAAAGCAGAGCGCTTCTCCCGCACAGCAGTGGTGCAGACTGGTGACCACCAAGGGACAGAACGTTTGGGAAAGTAGCCAGAAGTTCTATGGATAGAGTTGAGAGCAGCAGAGTGGAGCATATCAGTGAAATATGTTACAGCCTCGTCAGAGCTATTGGCTGCAAAAGAGACCAAAGAAGTTAGCTCTCTAAAGAACTGCCAGTCAGCCTTCTCTAATTTCCACATAGGAAGACGAGACTGTGGTTCATACCTGTTACCTTCTAAAAGTATTGGGAAATGGTCACTGCCATATAAATCAGGCAACACTCTCCAAGTAAAATCCAACAGAGCACTGGGTGAGCAGAGGGAAATGTCAATAGCGGTAAAAGTCCCAGTAGGGCTATTAAAATATGTCACATCTCCCGTATTTAAAACCCCTAATCCCTCATCCTCAATAAAAGAAGCCAATAAAACACCCCTGGGGTTGACCGAACTGTCACCCCACAGAGGATGACGACCATTAAAATCACCCAATAAAACAAAGGGAGAGGGAAGGTCCCGTACAAGACGGTTGAGATCACCCCTCTCAACTGTAACACTGGGAGGAAGGTATAGACTGCACAGAGTGTACGGGCGGTCCATAATTACCTTAACTGCAACAGCCTGGAGCAGAGTGTCAAGCTCCAGGGTCGTGCATGGAATATCTTGGGGAACTAGGATGGCAGAGCCACCATGGTGACCCGGCCCTTCAAATGAATTGGAAAAAAAAATGCAGAGTATGATGGAGGACTGGCAGGAATGTAGTCCCCAAGCATTGTCTCTTGGAGAGAAACACATGCAGGAGAGAAGCTAGAGAAAAGAACGCGCAGTTCTTCCCAAGAAGCACGCAAGCCACGGCAATTCCACTGAAGGACCTTTAGTACTTTAGTACTGATTTTTGGGAAGCCTCACTGAGGTACTTCCCACTACCACCTTGACCTGAGGGTTTACTCAAACAATAAGATTTGTCTAATCCTGGGCCACTAGAAGAAGAGCGAACCCGAGGAGTAGTACATGGGGCAGTAATTGGGACCCGTAGACGAGTCCCTGAAGCATCTGATATGTTAGAAGAAGATGAAGGTATATGAGCTGGGATATTCTTTGAAACAATTACATTGGTATTGTCCTGTACAGCAGTGGTATCATTGACACAGGTCAGATACATCAACATCCAAAATACAGGTGGTAGAATCACTCCGCTGCTCAAGCGGAAGAGAAACTGAATCCTTTGTAGTCACAACATCCGTGGCTTCCACATTAACTTCACGCCCCTCTGATGATCCCGAAGGAAGCTTGCGAGGAGGAACTTCTGTTGAATCAAGAGATTCATCAGAGCCACGAGAACGCTTCTGGTGAAATTGTGAGGAAACTATGGATGAGTCCACAGAGATGGTTGCCTTACAAGGAGGAACATCTATAGAGTCAAGTGCCTCAGAGGAACCACGAAGGCATCTCTGTGGCAGTTTAGGTGACTTAAGATTCCTTTTTGGAGAGCGTGTGGCAGCGTGAACCTCTACCACATGAACACCTTTAGCTAATGTCTGAGAATTGTCATCAGTTGAAGGGTCACCAGAATGAGTGTCTGATAAAGTTTCCAAGACAGAGAAACTATTATGTAGAGTAACCTTTGAAATGCTCTCACTAGAGCAAAAAGCTGCCTCTTGAGAGGGTTGAGAGGGTGCTGCAACCGATTTAGGGCGAAGGGAGGAGGCGTATGTCTTCACACCACCATCCTTCTGTCGCCTGAAGTTGAGTTGCCATCTGGCACTACCCATGCTAATGAATTGGGTATTAGCCAAGTGGAGGATATCCGGCTCAGGGAGGTATATCTTACATTGGCGAGAACGCAAGGGGTGAGCATCTCTACAGTAAAAGCAGTAACTCTCTGACTGACACTCAGAAGTAAGATGTGAGTCAAGAGCAGAACAATTACCACACCGGGAACGGTTGTTGCAGTTCCTCCTCCCATGACAAAACTCATAACAACAGAAACACTGTAGGGGACGCTCAACAAAAGGCTTCACCTCAAAAGAGGTGGGGTTAATGTTAACGCGATCTGGGATATCCAAGCCATAGAAGGTGAGGATGATCATATTTTTACTGCCTTTCATCTTTGGTACTCGTTGGACACTGTCTGGGCACATAGCGAGAATGTCCTCTTCAGAGAATTCATACAGGTCCTCATTATATATACTCCTCTTGCTATAATTAAATGTTCGATGTGGTTTGATAGATTCAAACATGCTATCAGAAGGACAGGGGAGATTGAGGAGCATCATGGCCTGTGTAAGATCTTTGGCTCTGATTAAAACGCCCTTACCATATTTCTTTATGTGGCCCATTGGTAATAATCCAATTTCTTTCTCCAGATACCGGGAAGCATGGATAAGGTTACCACGTCCCTCCCTGTAGTAAGCCACAAACCAAAAGGGTGTAGGATCCCGACGTTCCTTTGGGACATGCTCTACAGAGTCATCAAATATGTTAGGGCAGAAGTCATTGTCACTGTCAACTACATTGGTGGATCGCATCATCTGAACTTTACAACGAGTATCCCCCACCGTCAGAGAATCTTTTGCCTCAAATGCTGATTTGGCAGTAGCATTTGTATTGAAAGTAATATTCCACTGTCATATGTGATTCGGATTCGAAGAACTACTCCAAAACACTTAAAAATGGAGTTTATAGCGCCATAGGAAAGGTATGCAAGTACATTCGTTAACATTAACGTGTCCAAATCGCTAACAGGGTTCTTCGACACAACACCCGACCTGCTAGGTCTAGTCTTATTTGCAGCTTTCCGCTTACTACCACGACCAGAGAGTGACGTCTCTAGGGCCTGGTCGACCCCCGCTCGAGGAAGAGATTGGGGCTTTTCTATATCCATATATCATTGGTATAGTGTTGTTGGCCCCAGGAGCCAAGAGCTACTACCTACCGGGCAGATGAGGGGACCGAGCGCTGGTCGCCACTCGTTTTAAAAAGCAGCCCCAATGGCTCGAAAGTCTGTCCACGACGGTGCTGAGACCCCCTTCCCCAACATCTCCCGGCCCAGACACCCAACCATCCAACATAGGACGGCCCATAGAGGGCAGTCCCTCTGGAGGGCAGCACTGTTGGCCCGTACTGGCAGCCTAATGCATGGGAACCATTTAGTCTGGTCTCTCACTGGCGACCTTACTAGCATGGGAAGCCCTCTCTCCCCGAAATCGGGGCAGAGCAGGGGCCGGAGCCCACTTTAGTCTTGCTCGCCAGGTCTCCTAGACACACAAGCCCCCCCACCACGTCAAGGCAGTTCCCGTTGGGGGGGTCATGGTGTAGGACTGGCTGGCTTCAAGAGTAGGGCTAATATGTTTTTATTAAGGTAACTGCTCATCTTTTTTTCTCTAGGCTGTCTTCTTCTCTTCAGGTTGGATTCATGGGGCTGGGGTCCTCGGATTGATAGAATGCTTGCATTCTCTCCCAGCTTTGTGTCTCTGGTCTATTTTGATAATAATAATAATTGTATTATAAATTTTGGGTGTTTGTGGTGTAGATGACGTTTGAACTAACGTCACTAATTGAAGCATGTCAGGAGTCGCGCAAATTTCACAACTGAGCACATGTTGGTGGTGCCGACTTATGTTATCACCTGTGGTCTAAGCAGTTCTAAGGGCTAAGTTCTGTAGTCTAAGGTCTAGGAGTCCGACGCACATTGTACTTCTGCTGGAGGCTGCACCCTACTGTTCAGAGGCAACAGGTGTATAATGTTGCTCAGATTTGTCGTCCATCAATCCATCGCCAGTGAAGTGGCATAAAGGAGAATTTGAAGTGTCTGATATCTTGGGTAGAATCATGAGTATGGATACCTACCATGTTGGGAACCAGCTCTACCTGACCCTAATCAACTGTAGACCAAAATGTTACGCAATCTGGAAAAGACCCTGACCCTAACTGCAGCAGCATCGAACAGTTAAAGTCTGTGAGGAGCACTCATGGAGGGATCTCCTGACTGACAATGCAGTCAGCTTCCATACCTCAAAGTTCAGCGAAGTAAGCAATATTAGCCGATATCCCTTCAAATACTAACAATAATCATGATATTCAAGTTGGTGGTACTTGGCAACTTTATCCACCTCCCCCTTCCTCCCTCTCTCTCCATAAAGTCATGTCGGCATGTTAGGAAGATGCAACATATCTATACAAATCCTTCCATTTCTCTCCTATAGTGTTTTTTACGTAAAATCTGAAAGGACTATCATATTCAAGGGAGTGTTATGTACTAAAACATGTTTTATTTTAAAATTACTTTCATAATTGCTGCATATACCAATGAAAAGCAAAACGTTGTATAAACCGTATGTTTATTTTCTCTGACTTGTACTCGCTGTAATTAATTTATTTTTTTCCCTCCAAAGTTTTAATTATTGTAATTATAGTTGTACAATTACTGCTTATTCCAATGATATAAACCAAATCTTTCTAGCTAATGTAATAAGTGCGCTAAGTGAAGAAATATATATATTTCATTTAAGGTGGAATGCTTGGTGAGAATGTAAACAACTCATTCGCCCTCCAAACAGTAGCAGGAGTGCACAAATCAGAGCCGATTTTCCTATTGGAATGGACTATACATGCTTACGTAACACCTCCCAGTCCTTGAAGTCTTCCTGATTCATCCTGGTCACAACAAAAGGCTTGTCCGTAGCTTTTATGTGGTTCTGATGAGCTCTTCATGCTCATCTGGGAAGAAGATGTAGTTAACCTTACGTTCCTCCTTTTCTATTAGGCCAAAGTCACGGTCAGCTGCCATAGGATATGTGAGTGATCTCCTTTAAGCGAAAATTATGGATGAGTGACAAGTAAAACAAAAGCAAATTAAAGTTTTTGTTTTGTCCAGTACAGTTATCTGAGAAGATCACTAACTCATCTACGTCGTCATTAACATACAGATCAACAAACTTACTGATGCAGCTGCAGATTTCTATAGCTCCTCCTTTTGCAGTTACCTCATCCCAAATGAACATGTGACCTGTGTTGGTTCTGTAGTCATGGATGTTAAAATTATAAGTCCCCATTTTCCTTTTATAAAAGGCGATTTCAGTTGCTATTTTTGGCGTAGGTAGCGCTTATTGAAGGTCCATACAAAAGACCATGGTATTATTCCCATGGTCCATCATCAGTTTCTTAGGCAGCTCGTAACCCTCACCCGCCTTAACCAGGTGAACAGCATGCCGAGTCTCCAGTACCAATATTTGTTCAGTACACAACTCGGGATTTTTTTAGTTTTATCTGAAAGGTATCGCACTTATTGCAGGTGTCCTTACGTGGCTTATAAAGTTGCAACTTTGGAAAGCGCAACTTCAACATGTCGTCATAGTAATGCTACGTCACTGGTACATCTCCCTCGTGGTTTTCCTCCAACCACGTAACATACAGCTTATACTGACAACGACTTGTGATGTCAGTGTCGAGATACTGCATGTTTGGTGACGTCTTCTGTGAGCAGTGTCTGGAGATAATAGGGAAGCTCGGATGTGAGCCAACGCATTCTCTGTCCTGCTTTCATCCGTATTTCCATGTGTGTCATTCTTCCCATGCTGGTCCTTTATTGGCATGCCATTTGATGTCAATTTATTCTGTGCACGATCCAAACGAGCTTTTCCTATAAAATGTATACTTGCAAACGCCTGTTTACACACCTACATTGGCTGGCCAAGTACTGTAACATAACACATACGTGAATGATCCCTCTGTGTGTTGGGATTTTCAGTCCTCCACCTTTGTACTTCATTAACCATAGTGTGCTTCAGAAGATATGCAGTCTGAATATTCCAGCCCCCTGTAGACCAAAACTCATTGAAAAGCTGCTCAATATTTTCACGTCCAACAATGTCGAAACACTTTTTAGTTCAAGTACATGGCTCACCTCGTGGCATAATAATAATGATAATATCGTAGCATAGAGAATAGGGTATAATTGAGTCGGACAGAGTGATATTTTCTACTGGTATTATTGTAGCTAGTCGTTGTACCATATCGAGGTACACATTGGTACAAGATTTGAAGCCATCGACCAGTGTCCCCTACACGGCTGTTAACTCGTCCGTAATTCTCGCTCGTATTATTATCGAGGGAATTAATCCTGCCGAGACATCTTAATTCCTTGAATTGCATACGATATCGTGACGTGGGAAAATCATGGTGTATTATTTTAAGTCGTTGATTAAAATTGCATGTGTGTTGTGTTGTTTGTCCTTCGGCACTCGAAGATGACCACAAACTTCCTTTTTCGGTTGAAGATCCAGAGCGGTGAGTCCTAAGATGGCTGATGAGGCTGATCCGGGTGTGGAATCCTCTCCCACAAGTTGGACACATGTGGGTGGGAGCTGTGTCAGTGACGCTGGCTGCTCGGGCTTTGCGAAGCTCGTTCTTCTTTTCTGCCTTCTTGGTTCTCTCTTCCTCAGCTCGCTTTGCACCTTGTTGGATGTGACTACGCCAGGTGAGGTGGTCTGTTGCAAGGGTCTCCCAGGACCCAGTACGGATGCTGAAATCTTTGAGGGAGGTTTTCAGGCTGTCCTTGAACCGTTTTCGTTGCCCGCCAACTGACCGCTTACCCTGGCACAGTTCACCAAAGAGAAGCTGTTTGGGGATGCAAAAATCTGGCATGCGAGTGATGCGACCTGTCCAGTGTAGCTGTGCCTTGCACATGGTGGTGATGACACTGGAAAGTTCAGCTTGTTTCTATACCTCCGTATCGGGAATCTTGTCCTGCCAACGGATGTGAAGCAGGTTGCGGAGGCAACGAAGGTGGAAATGTTGCAGCTGCTTTTCATGTCATCTGTAGATGGTCCAAGTTTCACAGCCGTAGAGGAGGGTAGTGAGCACAACTGTGCGGTATGCTTTGACCTTTGTCACGAGTGTGATTCCTCTCCTCTCCCAGACTGTCTTCCTGAGGCAGCCAAAAGCACAGCATGCCTTGGAGATCCAGTTGTTGACCTCGGCATCGATGTTGGCACAGCGAGAGAGTGTGCTGCCGAGGTAAGTGAAGTTGTCCACTGCCTGGAGTTGCTGTCCTTTCACCGTTATGTATGGTTTGTGGTAACGTCAAGGGCTCCTCCACCACCCACTGCCTGATCAGTCTCATTAACTACATTTACACCAACATCGAGAGAAGGAAAACCTCAATAGCCCTCACTTTCATCGACTTTAGGAAGGCTTTTGACCTAGTTGACCATACGGTAATCATCAACAAGGTCATCAACCTTGGCCTCCACCCTTCCTTGGTTGAGTGGCTAGCTGACTTCCTCAGTGACAGGAGGCAGGCAGTGAGGTACCAAGGGTCAGTATCTTCAAACCAACTACTGACATGTGGGGTCCCCCAGGGAACAAGGGTCGGCCCCCTCTGTTTCCTCACCCTCATTAATGATGCTCTACAGGACACCCCACATAGGTGGAAATATGTGGATGACTCCACCATAGGCATCAGGGTGGACAACACTTCTCCCACCAACGACTACAACACCCTGCAGGACACCCTCAGCAAACTTCAGGACTGGACCAAAGAAAATAATGTCACTATCAATTATGACAAGACTGTGGTGATGCATGTCAACACTGCAACCACAGAGGTCCAACCACCAGCTGTCACCCTCGGCCAGCACAACATCAAAGTAGTTGACTGTACTAAATTGCTGGGTGTTTTAATTGACAACAAGCTGACCTGGAACAAACACGTGGCTACTGTGGTGAAGACAGCATCCTACAGGTTGTATATGTTGAGGCAGCTAAGATCACTGGGGATGCAACAAGCCGAACTGGGGAGTATATACAACATCTTTATCCTCCCCAAGCTCACTTATGCCTCCCCCGCTTGGTCCTCCTCCCTCACATTAACACAACAGCGTCAACTGGAGAGAGTACAAAAGAGGGCCTGTAGGATTATCCTGGGATATGACTACACTGGCTACGAGGCCGCCCTGACCACCCTAGGGATGCTACCTCTCTCAGAACACCACCTCACTATCATTAGCCAGTTCGCCCAAAAATTACTGGTCCACCCCCGCCACCGAGACCTACTACCACCAGACGCTCCAAGACCTACACGGACAACAAGACGCTATAACATACTACAACCTATCAGGGCCAGAACTGATAGATATAAGAAGAGCCCCATCCCTACTATGACTAATATTATAAATAACATGTGAACACACACACACGCATGATAATCCAGTCTAGTCCTTCCCTACCTGACATCCAGTAATCCAGTAATCCTCACCAGACCTCACGCCACACTTTAGAGAGGTAACATGTCAGGGAGAGAGGACGTCCAACACCACGAGGAGGCAGATGGCAGGCTTCCTTTGCGAGTCTGTCAACTGTACCATTGTGACGTAAACCTACATGGGATGGCACCCATAAAAATTTGACAGTCAAGTTACGATGATGCAATAAGGACAAAAACGATAAAATCTGCTGAATAACAGTAGAGTGTGTGGGCTGAACACTAGAGAGAGAATGAAGGGCAGGTCTGGAGTCACAAAAAATGGCAGCATTCACTCCACGTTGACAAACAAGGCTGACAGCATCCAGGATGGCATACAGTTCACACAATGTTGAGCTAGAGTGGTTACAGAGACGACGGCCAACCCAGCCCCCTGGAGGTGACTCCATGTCAGGTGAGAAAACGGCACAACCTGCTGCACCATCTACTTGCAATGAGCCATCAGTGTAGAGGCAGTATGGATCTGTGATGGAGGACGTCACTGTTTCTATGTGTTCCAGAGCCAACTGCCGCTGTAGAGAAGGCAGTTCCGACTTGGAAGTAGGTGTGAAGCTCACATCAGGTGTTGGTAGCATCCACTGAGGGGGTCCTGGGGGGACGTCGGCCACCATTATATCTATATTATGACTACGGAGCATAGAGGAAACAGACCTTATAAGAGTACGTCCAGCAGGCAGTATGGGAGGGACCGGGTAGTTTGGTCTAAGAGAAGTCCTGACTAACTGAGAGTAATGGGGTGAAAGATGTGGGAAATGGAGGCACTTGACAGTGAAGCAAGTAACATTAGAATAAATTCTCTCCACTAACGGGGAAAGACGCAACTCACGCTGCATGTTCACTATCCTGGTCGACATTGGACAACCGAGAATTATTCTCATTGCTCTATTCTGAAATTTTTCTAAAGTTTCAAGAGTAGCCCTGGGAAGTTAAATCAGAGCAGGGGAGAGGTAATCAACAACTGAACGGATAAAAGCAATATAGATAGTCCTGGCTACTGGGATGGAGATGCCCGAGGAGTTGTTAATGAGCCATTGAAGTGGCGTAAGTCGGCGCTGGAGACGACCCAATAAGTCCTGGACAATGGGATGGTCTTGAGGTCTGGCAGGGACAATTGGCCAAATATTGACTGGTGCGCCCAGGTAGCGATACTGGGAACACATGGGAATGAGAGTCCCTCCAATGGTGAACACTGGCCGAGCTTGAGGAAGGCGGCAGGTGAATATTCTGTTCTTATCTGGGGAGACAATAATGCCACAGTGAGAGGAGGACACAGAGAAGGAGTCAAGAAACTGCTGAAGATCCCTTGGTGAGGTAGAATGAACACAGATATCATCAGCATAGTACGTAATTGTAGTTCCAGGTATATCAGGGAGAGAAGTGAGCAGCTGATGCATCAGAATATTAAATAACAATGGGCTGAGAACACCCCCTTGAGGCGTACCAGGATGAAAACTGCGCAAAGGACTGAGCGCACCACTGAAAAACACACGGGAGGTCCTGTTACTCAGGTAGCCCCGAATCCACCGTAATAGATTACCCTTTATCCCAAAGTCAACCAGTTGATCCAAATTGACAGTAGAAGTAGAGGGTTCCCAGGAACTTGTTGAAGTAGGCACAGCACAGCATAAGTAATACCATCATCACCAGGGGAAGAAGCTCTACCGCGAGAGAGAGCACGGAGCAACTCCTCCTCAGTTATCTCCTCTGCATCATCGTCATCATCTTGCAACAGAGCAGACATTAGACGTAGCTGATGGACAGCAGCACGGAAAGTGAGTGCATCTTGTATGTGGATGGGTAGACTGGCTGAGGTAGATTGTTCTGACCAGGCATCGACAAGTTGTTGGGCATAGTCGGTGGGAGTGTGATGACGAGCAGTGGCCGGTGTCTTTTTAACAACCTGACGGATGAGGTGCCACATAGAAGCCACACTTGTGTGCCTGTTGATGCTGTCCGTGAACCGCTGCCAAGACTCAGTGTGAGCACACTCCTGCAGGGCAACTAAAGCGTCCCTAGACATCTGGTAACGATGGAGTAGGTCAGGGGTTGGGTTGGCTTGAAACAATAGGCCATCACGTTCAGCCTCCTCCTTTGCCTCCTGTATACGTGCATCCAGCGTCCAGGAGTGGGCAGTATGGCGATGCTGGAGGTGTGGCCGGGAGACGTATAGCCTATAAAAGTCATGAGTAGCAGATACAAGATCAGAGTACAACTGTTCAGCTGATGATATATCAAATGTAGGGAATACATGGGCCATGAATAAGATGTAAGTCGGGCAATATTTAGGGGGCACAGCAATACGCAAACGAGTGGCTGAAGCACTTGACCCAGCAGTTAGAGAATAATGAAACCGAAGAGCAATGTGATCAGAGAATAAGTCTGGCACGGAGGAGCACAGGACCCGAAATGCTATCAGGCCAGACGAGAGGATGTAATCCAGAGTACCTCCCCGGCAATGAGTAGCACCGCCAGTGTCCCAGCGTGTCAGATGATGCTTGAAAGGAGACGAACACCATTACGATTAATAGAGCCAGAACCATCACCCATATCAGAATGCCGAGCATTAAAATCTCCCATATACACCATACCACGCACTGTTGGAGAAGGAAGAGCCTCAAGAGTGAGTCTAGCTGGGGCAGAATAGACATTACATAGTTGTAGTACTCCATTCCCAGGTAGGACCTCAAATAGCTGAAAAGTCATGTCAGGATCAGTGGAGGTACGGAGAAGGCGATGTGGCTATGTATGTAAGTCAGGAGACCATTCCTTACCAGATGAACATATGGCACATAACCTGAGAGAGGAGGAGCTTGCCCAGTAGCGAGCGGCCGTCCTGGAAATGCTTCCTGGAGAAAAATAACACTGGGATGATGACGAAAAACATAGGCCGTGAGTTGAGTGAGCTTAGCATAACTGGTGATACCACATACATTCCAGGAGATGACATCCAGCCGGCAATCACTAGCGAACTCTGTATTTGGAGGTAGACGTCCGGTGAGTTGGGGCAGATGAACGACCTGGAGAAGAGGATGGACCAGGAGAAGGAACTGACTCGAAAAGCTTTTCAAGGCGAGATGCAACAGTATCCATCTTTTCGGTAAGGGTAGTGACAGTTGAGATGATGGCCTGCTGAGCCTCGACCAAGGTGGAGAGTTTGGAGTCATTGGCAGCCTGCGTGGCAACTAGCCCATCAATCCTGACTTCAAGGGCAGAAAAGCGGTTCTCGAGAGCCGTACATCGTGCCATGAGGGTAGCAACAGACTTGCGGAGGGCCAGGTCTGGAGGTGATGCAGGGCTGGTTGGAGGAGCAGACTGGGGAGGTGGTGGTGGTGGCAGTGGTGGAGGCGGAGCAATAGTAGTGACACGAGCCTGGACCTGACGTCGAGTACATCCATGCCACACGTTAACCCCTTGCTGAAGGCATCGTGGACACTTCCTTCGAGACGTATCCTCAGGAGGTGAAGGCTCAGAGGTGGAGACAGCAGGACGTGATGGTTCGCCTCTGACTGGACACGTCTTGGAATCATGGTCGGCAGCACACCATGCACACTTCGGCCTGGCAGAACAGCACCGGGAGATATGCCCCACACCCCAGCACCTGTAGCACCAAGGGTGGTCATTATGAAGTTTCCTCACCTCACACGGTGGAAGACAAGGGAGGAAATCAAAGGAAATCTCATTTGGAATTGGATCAGGTTGACTCCAGACAACAACAATACGGCTAATGGGGGAACCATCTTGGAGAAAACGACGGGCAAAGTACACACCAGGGTATCCCTTAGCAAGTTTTGGGTCAACATCAATAGGGAAACGGGTAAGGATGTAGCTGGGGAACTTACGAGGCCTCTCGGGTGAGTCTTCAAGAATGAGGGGCAGAGACAAAAATTCACCAGCCTTCACTCTATCAATGATATCCTGACGCTTCCTAGAGATGTAGACAAACCTGGAGGTGACAGCAGCCATCTTCACTTCAGCCAGTTCACGCTGCAGCTGGAAGACCCTGTTGACATCAGACAACCATCGCAGCTTTGTGTCCGTAGATGGGTTCCCAGTGAAGGAGAGTTTGACATAGGCATTTCTTGGGGCAAAAGCAGGAAGGTTGGACGAGGGCAAGGAGTTGGTATACAAGGAAGAAACACCACGTTGAGGCAGAGAAGGTACGTCATGCACAGCTGAAGCACCCTTGGCAGTCTTGGCAGCCAAAGGCAAACAGTCCACACCATCGGAATCCTGCAAGGAGTCGGACGAGGCATCAACGGGTCGCTTGGTAGAGGTTGAGGAGGTGGAAGGCTGCAACCTGAGCTGCGGAGTGACCGAGGAGAGGGGGGAGGGTTGCGAGAAGGCAGCTCAGGCCAGTGATCCTCGATAGGAGACTCATCCTCCTCCGACATGGCCAAGTCGGCCTCCAGGCAGGACGCCACATCTTAATCCGCGCTCTCCATCAGGCCAGGCAAGGCCTAGATGGGAAGCGAACAACTGAACACACACGAACACACGAACATACACACACAGAACCACAATAAAACAAATAAACCACAAACAACAATACCACAAACAGCAAAACCACAAAAAAAACGATAGAAAATATAAACAACCCCTACACAACACAGACACAACAACACACAAACAAGAACGTTGAAACAAGACAAACAACAACACAAACAACAACACAGGCAGAGCGCCAGGAACACGTCTTCACTCCAGGAAGGTTGGGGTAAGACTGCCTCGTGGTGATGTTGGTACCGCAGATTCTCTTCTGCCCCACTAGATGACGACACCTTATTTATACACGTCACTATCAGGAGAGAGCAGCTACACCGTAACTCACAGTATCTTGGAATATGGTCAGGCATCTTCTACGTTGTGAGTTGACGACGATGTATGGAGTATTTTCTTGATGTGTCAGCATAGCCAGGATAATTGATGAACCGCTGGACCTTGTTCACCACAGAAAGATCCCAGACGTTTTCTCGTGGATTCGAACCAGGGTCCTTGACATTCGCAGTCCGTCTCTTTATCCACTCTGCCATTGCCTTCCCCGCTTACGGCTTACGACAGACGTGGAAATGTATTAGCATTGTACAGTTGCCAAAAAAAGTTTTACGACAAAAAATTATTTCAATGTGGCGAAATCTGGTAGCTCCACTAGTAGTAAACACCTAAAGACATTATGAATGAAGCACCTTCATCCCCACTCCCTGTGTTTGTAGTGATACAATATGATTGGCTGATGAACTGAGTCGCGAGACAGTCGTATCTGCCCTTACATCTTTCAATACTGGATTACTACTAATTATTACATTAGGTATGAATAATTACTCTTGATACTCATATTTTGACAAGTTACAATACAGAAAAAGAAAGTGAAAATATAATCATCATTTGTAAACAGTGATCCGAATAAAATAATTTGGCTGTGAGCAAGGTGAGCCGGGGTGAGAGAAGTGAAGAAAGTTCTGTATCATCCTAACCAAAACCATTATAATATTGAGAGTTTTCTTTGCTTAAGTATATAATATATACTTTAATATTATTGTTGATCTTACTGTAGTATGTTCTAATCTATTTTACCCAGGTGTTATTTAAAAAAATAAAATGTAGGCCTATACATCACCATACATCACTTTTGAGAAACATCAGTAACATGTTGGTTCGAGATGGTATAAAGAATTTCGAACTCCCGTTTGGTTAACACTCTAAAAATGCCTGAATCCCAACAAAGGTGGCAAGGGAAGCTATAAGATGCACTTCTTGGAAAGTGAAAACCAAATATGAATACTAAAACAGCAGTTTGGTACAGTAACACCCATTCATTCATAACATATTATGGTGTAGAGTAACAGTTCTCTTTGCACAGGAAGTAGGGTTGAGGACGATTCATTCACATGACTGGGGATGTTTACTACGGGTGGAGTTGCCAGATTTCGCCACATTGAATTCATTTTTTTGTCGCAAAACCTTTTTTGGCAACTGTACATTGATGTATAATATTTCAGTCCCTGTTTTATGTTTTGTATATAATTTACTTACATGGTTTCGGTGTGAAATAATGTGTGAGAATGGTGTTGGTTAAAGGTTCGAATCTGTTAGGGGTGTTTAGTTGGTGAGTTTAAGGTTGAATATTCTTACATGAACCAGGTTCATGAACTCTCCATTTGCCTGTTCAAATATTTTTGACTCATAAATCCAACCTGATGAAAGGGTTCCCTGTACACATATGAGAGAGAGAAAGAATAAAGCAAGCAGCAAAGAAGGTTGCTTTCCTCTCACTCTCGCCTACTTCCAACTACAGACACATTTTGTTATGCGACCGACCATGACTCCAGAACGTGTCTTGCCAGGAGTGAACCATCATTTCCTGCTGCCTTCACCTCTGAGCCTCCACCTGATGATGTGTCTCGATGGAAGAGTCCATGATGCCTTCAGCCGGGGGTTAATGCTTGGCATGGATATGCTTCTCCCATCAGTCTTGCCTCGTTTCTGGATCTGGTCCTCCGTAAGTCTGACCCTTCCCTCATGGCACAATGTACAGCCCTCTGGAAACGCTTCTCCACCCTTGAAGCCAGGATAGATTGACTGGTTGCAACTCAGGCCACTACTGACTCCTAACTTGGGGCTCAGCAAGCTGTCATCTCAACTGTTACCCTCACCGAACAGATTGATACGATTGCCTCTCATTTTGAGAAGCTTTGCAAGTCAGTCCCTTCTATTGGTCCTACTCCTTCTCCAGGTCGCTCGTCTGCCCACACCCTCGGATTATTGATTTCCAGCTATTGATACTAAGCTCATTCAACTCAAGGCCTATGTTTTCGTTTCCATCCCAGTATTATATTTTTCCAGGAAACACTTCGAAGACGGCCTCTTGCTGCTGTGAAAGCTCCTTCCATCACAGATTATATTACATATGTCCATCTGGTATGGAATGGTCTCCTGACTTACATACATAGAGGTCCTACTTGGGGATTGTGTACTCCAATTATGTAATGTCTATTCTGCCCAGGCTAGACTCACTCTTGAGGCTTTTCCCTCTCCCACAATGATTGGCATGGTGTATATGGAAGATGTTAATGCTCGGCATTCTGATCTGGGTGATTGTTCAGTTTCAAATAATTGTGATGGTCTTCGTCTTCTTTCATACATCCACAAGCATCATCTGACCCACTGGGACACTGGCGGCGCCACTCATTCCTGGGGAGGTACGCTGGATTACATCTTGCCTGATAGCATCTCAGGTCCAATGCTCCTCGGTGCCAGCTTTATTCTCTTATCACGTCGAACTTCGGCATCAATATTCTCTACATGTTGAGTCTATTGCTCCTTCCACTCGTTTACGTATTGCTGTGCCCACTAAATATTTCCCGACATACATCTCATTTATGGCCCATGTATTCCCTACTCTTATCCTTTCTTCACCTGATCAGTTATACTCCGATCTTGTATCTACCGCTCAGGACTTTTACAGGCTATATGTCTCCTGTCCACACCTCCAACCTCCAACCTCGTAGTAATACCCAATCCTGGATGCATGACGAACGTATATATAATGGAGGCGAGGGCGGAGGCTGAACATGATGGCCTTTTGATTCAAGCCAACCCAACTCCTGACCTGCTCTATCGTTATTAGATATCCAGGGATGCTTTAGTCGCACTGCAGGAGTGTGTTGATACTGTGTCCTGGCACCGGTTCACAGACAGCATCAACCAGCAAACGATTGTGGCTTCCATGCGGCCTTCCCATCCACATACAAGATGCACCCGCTTCCTGTGCCCTTGCCATTGGCTCCGTCTGGTGTCTGCTTTGTTGCAGGATGATGACAATGATGCAGTGCAGATAACTGAGGCAGAGCTGCGCTATACTCTTTCTCGGGGTAAAGCTTTATCCTCTGGTGTTTAGGGTATTACTTATGGGGTGCTACGCCTACTACTGTAGCTGTACAATCTTTGTCTTGGTCATGGTTGTGTATCATGAGCCTGGACCAGAAGCACAATAGTACCCATCCCTAAGCCTGATACAGCCAATTATATGCCTATTTCCTTTACCTCCTGTTTTTTGTAAGGTTATGTAGAGAATCTTACTCAATCGTCTCATGTACAGACTGCAGGATTGCCTTTCTCGATGGCTGTTTAGTTTCCTTCCTTAGCTCAGCACACACCACTGCCTCATCGATTTGTACTCTTGCCTCTCTTGGGACAGTGTTGTGGCAATCAGGGACCTTCGAAGTGCCTTCGATGTTGCAAATAGAGACATCATTGAGGATCAACTGGTTAATTTTAGGATAAAGGGTAATCTTTTACGGTGGATTCAGGGCTACCTCAGTAACAGGGCTTCCAATGTGGTTTTCAGTGGTGTGTTCAGTCCTTTGCACAGTTTTCATCTTGGTACGCCTCAATGGGGTATTCTCATTCCATTTCTGTTTAATATCCTGATGCATCGGTTGCTCATGTCTCTCCCTGATATTGTTAGAACTACAATTACATGCTATGCTGATGATATCTATGTTTCTTGATTCAATCACTGTGGTTTCCTCTCACTGTGGCATTATTGTTTCCTCAGATAAGTGCAGAATATTCACCTGTCACCCTCCTCAAACTATGCCAGTCTTAACCATTGGAGGGACTGCTATTCCCAGTACTGCTACCTGGACGTACGGTCAATATTTCTGCTGTTCTCCCTGCCAGGTGCCAGGATCATCCTATTGTCCAGGACTTGTTGGATAGCCTCCAGCTCCGACTTAAGCTGCGAGTATCTCTTTCCTTATGGCCACGACCATCTATATTGCCTTTATTTGTTCCGTTGTTGGTTACCTCTCTCCTGCTGTGATTCAGCTTCCTAAGGTTACTCTGGAGGGATCAGAAAAAAATTCAGAATAGAGCGATGAGAATGATTCTTGACTGTTTAATGTCAACCAGAATTGTGAATATGCAGTGTGAGTTGAGTCTTCCTGCTTTAGCCAAGAAAATATATTCTAATGTTATGTGCCTCTCGGTCAAGTGCCTCCATTTTTCACATCTTTTACATCACTTTTCACAGTCAGTCAGGATTTCTCTTGGACCAAACTCCCCCGTCCCTCCCATACTACCCACTGGACGTGCTCTTATTAGGTCTGTTTCCTCTGTGCTCTGTAGCCTTAATTTAGACGTATGGTTGCAGACGTCCCCCCAGGGCCCCCTCCGTGGATGCTACCAACGACTGATGTGAGCTACAAACCTATTTCCAAGTCGGGACTGCCTTCTCTATAGCAGCAATTGGCTCTAGAACATGTGGCAACAATGACGTCTTCCATCACAGCTCCACACTGACGGCAAGCGGATGGCGCAACTGTTGTTGCAGTTTTCCCACCTGATTGGAGCCATCTCCAGGGGACTGGACTGGCCGTCGTCTGCGTGACCACTACTGTTCCACATTGTATGGACTGTATGCCATTTTAGGAGCTGTTAATCTTCTTTGTCAACGGGGTGGGTGAGCTTCTATTCATTAAGTACCGCTTGTGCCAAGCGCCTCGTTCTGATATCATAGAACACTATTGTCCGGCCTACCCCACTGTCCGACACTCGCTACCCTGGGGCCTGCCTCTTGCTGTGCTTTGTCGACACCTGCTGAACCACCATGTTTTGGAGGAACTTCTGGTGCGTTTTATGCCATATCTTCAGTGTTTTCTCTGGAGGGCATATATGGCAAACAAAACAAACCTTAGCATTGTTAAATCAATGTTAGAAGATAAGTGAATGGTTCAGTAGGTATATACTTCCCGAATTCCTTCCCAAGCCCTCAATTATATAATTAAAGATTAAACCATGAACTATAAGAATTTGTTAAAAGTAAATAACTGGAATACACAATGATAAACATTTAATAACCACGTAGCAAAAATATACATGTGAAAGAATACATAAATCAAAATAGAACAAGAAATATACCCTGCCCGACACCCTAATAACAAATAATAAGTAGAAATTAATTAGATTTTTTTTTTTATGCAACTAAGCACCTGGCGGCGCAACAGCCAAGGTCATATACCGCCGAACATAAAATTGTAATCTACACAATTAATAAAACATGAATACCCGAAAGGGACAGGCACCACGATTAAAAGACACAAACTAAAAAGCACATTATTAATAAAAAAAAACGGTCGACATAAAATCATCTAAAAATCATAAATATCATATAATCATACTTTGTGGAGAAGGCCAGCCTCCTCCACATAAGAGAGGGTGTTTCCTTCCACACTACAAGCCTCCTCCCCGAGCACCTGGGAGATACTGTAAGAACCGTCACCCTCCTGGTACTCAGAGAGGTGCCTATGACGAAGGTCACCAAGCCTGGGACACTCAACAATAAGATGCCGCACTGTCAAAGGTACCAGACAATCATCACAGTAGGGAGGGTGAGCCCTCTCCATTAAAAAGCCATGAGTCAATAATGTGTGGCCAATGCGGAGACGTACAAGAGCCGTCTCCCACCGGCGGGAGAGGCCACTGTAGCTCCACAAACCAAGGCGCTGGCGGATGTCGCGGAGCTTGTTAGCCCCGACGGCGTCACATCTGTCCTGCCAGCAGGAACGAACGGTAGCATCTATGTAGGGTCGAAGATCCACTGCAGGAACAGGATGATGCCTGGCAGAAGGTCGGGAATTGGAGACCGCAGCCTTAGCCAAGGCGTCAGCCCGCTCATTCCCATCAACACCCACATGGGCCGGGACCCAACAAAAAGTGACTTTGCAGCCTCGACGACCCAGGAGGACAAGCCACTCAAGAATGGCCAACACCAGGGGATGGGAAGAGTTAAAATTACACAAGGCCTGCCAGGCACTACAGGAATCGCTAAAAATAGTAAACGAAGGCTGAGGGCACATAAAATGGCCGAGAGCTCAGCAGTAAAAATGGACATGACAGAAGGCAGCCTGCCTCCACGTCAAAAGTCAGGAAAGACAACTCCAAAGCCAACTCCAGCATCAGACTTTGACCCATCAGTGTACACAGGGAGGGACTCCCTGTGAGTGAAGGCATGTTCTAAAAAGAGGGAACGAGCCACTGGAGGAGGAAGAGATTCCTTATTGTCTGTAAAGCAGGTGCAGGGGAAAACTTCTGGAAGAAGCCATGGAGCCACCCTGGGGACCCTCACAGGACAAATCTGGAAGTCATCTATGCCCATCTCCTCCATAGCCTTCCTGACCCGGAAGCCAAAGGGCCATGGTGCACGACAATGTAAAAGGTAGTACTGAGACATGATATCAGATGACACCGCCAAGCAGGGTAGGGAGTCAGGAAGTCGATGTAATCGATGCCAACAACGAACTATCAAGGACTGGCGATGGAGATCAAGAGGTGGCTCATTAGCGTCCAACAGAAGACTGGGGATTGGGGACGACCTAAAGGCTCCGGTCGCCAGACGTACTCCAGCATGATGAACAGGGTCTAAAACTCTGAGATGGGCATCGGTGGCAGAAGAGTACACCTCACACCCATAGTCGAGTTTTGACCTAATAAGAACATGGTATAGGCGGAGGAGGGTGGCCCGATCAGACCCCCAGGATGTATGGCTCAACACCCTCAACAGGTTAAGAGCCTTGAGGCAAGAGACCTTAAGTGTACGTAAGTGGGGAACCCAAGTCAAACGTTTGTCAAAAAGGAGACCCAAAAAGCGAGTCTCCTCGACACAGCGTATACGATGACCATACATAAATAAGTCCGGATCTGGGTGGACGCCTCGTATGCGGCAGAAGTGCATAGCAACTGTCTTGGCAGGAGAAAGTCGAAACCCATGAGAACCAATCCAACGTGACACCCTGTCATGGGCAAGCTGCATGCGACGCTTCGCCACTGACATACGGGAAGCAGCAAGCCAGACTGCTAGGTCGTCAACGTTCATCAAGTTAGCTATACCGTCTGGAAGGGATGAGGCAATGGCATTAATTGCTACTGCAAACAATGTGACACTGAGGACGCTTCCCATGGGGACGCCCTCCTCCTGTGCAACAGATGCTGAGTGGGTTGTACCAACCCTCACAGAAAAATTGCGACCACTGAGAAACTCCTTAAGAAAGCGTGGAAGGCGACCCCGCAAGCCATATAAATGGAGTTGCTGCAGGATGCCATACTGCCATGTAGTGTCATAGGCTTTCTCTAAATCAAAGAATACACAGACAAGGTGTTGATGTCGTGCAAAGGCCTCACATGCAGCAGCTTCCAACCTGACTAGAGCATCTGTAGTGGAACGGTGTTTACGAAAGCCAGACTGGGACGGAGACAGAAAATCACCCCGTTCCAAGAAGTATACCAGTCTGATATTCACCATTTTTTCAAATAGTTTACAGAGACAGGAGGTCAAGGCAATTGGTCGATAATTGAGGGCAACACCAGAGTCCTTGCCCGGCTTGAGGAAAGGAAGGATGGTAGCAACCCTCCACCCAGAAGGGTAGACACCCTCCAGCCAGAGTCTCCTGAACACTTGGGTGAGTGGAGTTTTAGTATTAATTGAAGACACATAGGCCTTCCAAGATGCACGTCGGGCCTCTTTTAAGACTCGTCTAGCCAGGGCCCTTGCCCGTCGGAAGTCCTCTAAAAGAGTTTGGTCCCCAAGATTGCGACGAAGGCGAGAGAAAGCAGCGCGCTTCTCCCACACACCAGTGGTGCAGACTGGTGACCACCAAGGGACAGGACGTTTGGGAAAGTAGCCAGAAGTTCTAGGGATAGAGTTGAGATCAGCAGAGTGGAGCATATCAGTGAAATATGTTACAACCTCATCAGAGCTACCGAAATCGGCTACAGAAGAGACCGAAGAAGTTAGCTCTCTAAAAAACTGCCAGTCAGCCTTCTCTAATTTCCACCTAGGAAGACGAGACTGTGCTTCATACCTGTTATCTTCTAAAAGTATAGGGAAATGGTCACTGCCATATAGATCAGGCTACACTCTCCAAGTAAAATCCAACAGAGCACTGGGTGAGCAGAGGGAAATGTCAATACTGGTAAAAGTCATAGTAGGGCTATTAAAATGTGTCACATCTCCCGTATTTAAAACCCTTAATCCCTCATCCTCAATAAAAGAAGCCAATAAAACATCCCTGGGGTTGACCGAACTGTCACCCCACAGAGGATGACGACCATTAAAATCACCCAATAAAATAAAGGGAGAGGGAAGGTCCCGTACAAGACGGTTGAGATCACCCCTCTCAACTGTAATACTGGGAGGAAGGTATAGACTGCACATAGTGTATGGGCGGTCCATAATTACCTTAACTGCAACAGTCTGGAGCGGAGTTTCAAGCTCCAGGCTCGTGCATGGAATATCTCGGCGAAGTAGGATGACAGAGCCACCATGGTGACCCTGCCCTTCAAATGAATTGGAATAAAATGCAGAGTATGATGGAGGACTGCCAGGAACGTAGTCCCCAAGCATTGTCTCTTGGAGAGAAACACATGCAGGAGAGTAGCTAGAGAGAAGAACATGCAGTTCCTCCCAAGAAGCACGCAAGCCACGGCAATTCCACTGAAGGACCTTGAACAGTGTTACTTTAGTACTGATTTTTGGGAAGCCTCACGGAGGTACTTCCCACTACCACCTCGACCTGAGGGTTTACTCAAACAATAAGATTTGTCTAATCCTGGGCCACTAGAAGAAGAGCGAACCCGAGGAGTAGTAGGTGGGGCAGTAATTCGGACCCGTAGACGAGTCCCTGAAGCATCTGATATGTTAGAAGAAGATGAAGGTATATGAGCTGGGATATTCTTTGAAACAATTACATTGGTTCTGTCCTGTACAGCAGTGTTATCACTGACACAGGCAGATACATCAACATCCATAATACAGGTGGTAGAACCACTCCGCTGCTCAAGCGGAAGAGAAACTGAATCTTTTGAAGTCACAACATCCGTAGCATCCACATTAACTTCACACACCTCTGATGATCCGGAAGGAAGCTTGCGAGGAGGAACTTCTGTTGAATCAAGAGATTCATCAGAGCCAAGAGAACGTTTCTGGTGAAATTGAGAGGAAACTATGGATGAGTCCACAGAGATGGTTGCCTTACTAGGAGGAACATCTATAGAGTCAAGTGCCTCAGAGGAACTAAGAAGGTGTCTCTGTGGCAGTTTAGGTGACTTAAGTTTCTTTTTGGGAGAGCGTGTGGCAGCGTGAACCTCTACCACATGAACACCTTTAGCTAATGTCTGAGAATTGTCATCAGTTGAAGGGTCACCAGAATGAGTGTCTGATAAAGTTTCCAAGACAGAGAAACTATTATGTAGAGTAACTTTTGAAACGCTCTCACTATAGCAAAAAGCAGCTGCTTCTTGAGAGGGTGCTGCAACCGATTTAGGGCGAAGGGAGGAGGCGTATGTCTTCACACTACCATCTTTCTGTCGCCTGAAGTTGAGTTGCCATCTGGCACTACCTATGTTAATGAATTGGGTATTAGCCAAGTGGAGGATATCCTGCTCAAGGAGGTACATCTTACATTGGCGAGAACGCAAGGGGTGAGCATCTCTGCAGTAAAAGCAGTAACTCTCTGACCGACACTCAGAAGTAAGATGTGAGTCAAGAGCAGAACAATTACCACACCGGAAACGGTGGTTGCAGTTCCTCCTCCCATGACCAAACTCATAACAACAGAAACACTGTAGGGGACGCTCAACAAAAGGCTTCACCTCAAATGAGGTGGGGTTAATGTTAATGCGATCTGGGATATGCGAGCCATAGAAAGTGAGGATGATCATATTTTTACTGCCTTTCATCTTCGTTACTCGTTGGACACTGTCTGGAGACATAGCAAGAATGTCCTCTTCTGAGAATTCATACAGGTCCTCATTATATATACGCCCCTTGCTAAAATTAAATGTTCGATGTGGTTTAATAGATTCAAACATTCTATCAGAAGGACAGGGGAGATTGAGGAGCATCATGGCCTGTGTAAGATCTTTGGCTCTGATTAAAACGCCCTTACCATATTTCTTTATGTGGCCCATTGGTAATAATCCATTTCCTTCTCCAGATACCGGGAAGCATGGATAAGGTTACCACGTCCCTCCCTGTAGTAAGCCACAAACCAAAAGGGTGTAGGAACCCGACGTTCCTTTGGTGACATGCTCTGCAGAGTCATCAAATATATTAGGGCAGTAGTCATTGTTACTGTCATTGATGGACCGCATCATCTGATCTTTACAATGAGTATCCCCCACCGTCAGAGAATCTTTTGCCTCAAATGCTGCTTTGGCAGCAGCATTTGTATTGAAAGTAATATAGCACCGATTAGACCTACAATCACTGTCATATGTGATTCGGATTCGAAGAACTACTCCACAACACTTAAAAATGGAGTGGATAGCACCATAGGAAAGGGATGCAAGTACAGAGGTTTCCCCAGGAGGCCTATTCCTCTATCATCATTATGTAAATTATGAAGTTTCATAATCATCAGAACATTCCTCATCTGAGCTTTGATCTGATATATTGATTATGAAAGAATCCATTATATGATCAACTGCACGATCCAATTTTGCATCGTCTGTCTGTAGTTGCTCTGCATGCTTCACTGCCTGTGTCCAGTTGAATGGGGTGGGGTGACTTCAAGCAGTGCTTCCTTAACAAGAGGCTTCAGATCAGCCATCTTGAAGTTATTTTTCTTTGCTACGTAGGACTTCACTTGAGCACAAATGAGCTCTATTGGATTATATTGACAATGATAGGGTGGTAACCTTACCACCCTATGCCCAGCTTCATCAGCAATCGTATCAATAACATATTTTTTCTCGCTGCGATATTTCTTAGCAAGCTCCAGAAGTTGTCCTTACAGTAAGGCATCACTGGGCTGAGCTCCCTTCTTAATAAGCCAGTCCTATATGTCTGCTTTTCTCCAAGATGTGCTGGGAAACTTTTCAACTTGCACAGAATGATAAAAATCATTATCCATGACAATGATCGATTTTGGAGGAATATTTGGGAGTAATTGATTCCTAAACCAATTTTCAAACACAGCAGGCGTCATCTGCATGTGGTAGTCTCCTTCATTCTTGGCTTGGAAAATTAATTCGGCATTATTGACGAACCCATGCTTGGTGCCTGCATGAAGAACAATCAGCCTACTTCCTCTTCCAGTGGGCGCCTTTACTCCTGTAGCTTTTGCTGAAGACGTATCAAGCCAGCACTTAGGAATGGTATAATTTTGATTAACCCAGGTTTCATCCAGGTAAACAATAGTTCCGTGTGGTTGTCTGTGGCGTTGCATCTCTTGCAGGAACGTTGAACGGGCAGCAAGCACATCACTCCGCTCCATTAGGACTTTTCGTCCATTACCCTTTGCAAATTTGAAACCAATCTGCAGTACAACTTTTCGGAGGGACTCCATAGAACCATTTTAATTAAATTTTTCTTTCATTTCTTCCTTGATCTTGCTTATAATTTGTACTTCCTTCCTCTCATAAAATTCTAAAATAGTCCTTCTCAACACACATTGATCGAAGTCATCAAAATTAGTTATTGGTGATTTGCAATTCTTTGTAGCTGAATACTGGTTTCTCTGGCGCTTCCACAGTATCATATGTTTTATTTAATTTGGAGCATATTCGCTTCACTGTTGATTCTGATACTTGGGTAGCTTGTGCAGTGCGTGTGAGAGCTTTTGCAGGATCTATTAATGGTGCTCTATTGGCCTTCTCTAGTAGAAAATATCTGTTCACGTTAAATATTACGTCCTTGGCTTGGCTGTGAAGTACACGGGAGCGACTGGGAGACTGACCTTCCATGGTGGGTGCTTAACCAGGTATGATGGTCACTGACCCGCCTGACCCAAACATGTGACCTGTACCCCGCGCCCGCCTCAATGACAATATGTGGTGCGGAAATAAACGCCACATGATTTATATAAACACATTTTTTTTTCTAGTAGAATTAACGAATTCTGTACAGCACATAAATATGTTAACATATGTAATATATAATAAGTATCTGATGCAAAACAAAAATCTGAATAGTGTTCAATGTAATCATTTGCTGTTTATGGTTTTGATGTTTGGCATATCAGCATTAATCACCAGCCACGCCGTAGAGCTCTTCCAGGTTTGGGACGACTATACCTACCGGGCAGATGAGGGGACCGAGCGCTGGTCGCCGTGGGCGGGGTACCTCTTTCCACACGGGGCCACTCGTTTTAAAAAGCAGCCCCAATGGCTCGAAAGTTTGCCCACGACGGTGTTGAGACCCCCTTCCCCAACATCTCCCGGTCCAGACACCCAACCATCCAACATAGGACGGCCCCTAGAGGGCAGTCCCTCCGGAGGGCAGCGCTGTTGGCCCGTACTGGCAGCCTAATGCATGGGAACCATTTAGTCTGGTCTCTCACTGGCGACCTTACTAGCATGGGAAGCCCTCTCTCCCCGAAATCGGGGCAGAGCAGGGGCCAGAGCTCCCTCTAGTCTAGCTGGCCAGGTCTCAGAGACACGCAAGCCCCCCCACCACGTCAAGGCGGTTCCCGTTGACGGGGAATTGATCAGATGATTGGCTACTTAACAATGCTTACAGTACTTCTCCAAATAGCTATATAAAGCACCAATGATAAAAATAAATGAAAGTGGAGCAAAGACACGATAATACATAAAAACCTGGTCTCTGCGTGAATTCCTCCCAATAGTCGGAGTTTTTTTTTTTTTTTTTTTTTTTTTTTTCTCTATACCTCAACCTCGGGACTGTAGGCTGTCAGTAGCCCGTGACTCTTGCGAGGCCCCGAGATTATTGGGTGAGGTACTAGATGAGACAGTGGAGCTTCGTGGTGATGTTGGTACCGTAGCTTCTCTTCTGTCCCACTAGATGACGACACCTTTTATTGGTATAGTGAAACCAGCACAGCTGGATTGCTATAGAATACGCCCCTTCTCAAGCCCAGGCCCCGTATAGGCATAATCTGGGTTGGAAAAGTCTATTCCGTGACGATCATCAGAAGTAAATAAAAATTCAAATCTGGCGCTGTACTGATAGTGGAGCCACCTGGTGGTGGCGTGGTGAGGTATTAGCCCCGCTCTGCGCTCGCAGGCAATCAGTCACTCTGTCGCGGAACACGTCCCAGTCAACATCTTCGCTCCTCGCTGCTACGCTATGGTATTGTGTCACGTGTTCCAGCTATTGTTTCTTTTGTGTTTTAGTGGCTGGCCTGCTTTGCAGATGTATAGTGTGTGTGTGTTTTTTAGGAGTGTTTAGGTGTGTTTTGGGGTTTTTTTCTTTTCTAGGGCTGAGTTTCTCTCCTCCCTAGGCGAAGGTGGCTTTTGAGCCTCCTTTTTCGGAGTTTTTCTCCTTCATTCCCCCCTTTCACCTTTCCTCCTGCCACTAGTACATTCATTGTGTGTTTTTTCTCGGGGTTTCTGGGTTTTTTTAGCGAGGTTACCGTCCCCACGTGGGGCCTTTGCCTCCCCACGTGGTGTGTGTGTGGGGTCTTTGCAGCCCTCCTCTTACCTTCCCCGAGTATTGTGTGTGCCCTCTCGGTCGGGGGGAGTGAGAATTGTGCCCTGGTTCTCTCTTCCTCTCCCGTGCGGGTTTTTTTTAGTGTTTTTTGGTGTTTTTCCAGTGTTTTTAGCCTGGGTTGTTGCAACTCAGGCTACCAGGCCCTCCCGTTCCCCCTCCTTCAGGATCCTTCTGTCCGGGGGGGTTTCGTTTACCCGCTCCATGTGGCGGGCTGGTTTCTGGTTTTACGGGGTTTTTCCCTGGCGGGTGTGCGTGAGATTGGGGGGTCGTGTCCTGGCCCCCGGGTTCAGCGGGTTACTCCCGCGCTACTTCTCCTTGTTTGGGGTTTTCCCATGTCTTCTGTGTTCCAGTGTCTGCACGTGCTAACCCATGTTTGTGTATTCTTTTCTTCCTCAGCCTACTCGTGCCTTATGTGCTGCGTCGGGGTGTACTGTGCGGGTCTCTCCTGACGGACACCTGCACTGTTCGCCTCACGCACCCTGCTTCACTCCCTTGGGTTACGACCCTTTGGCGTGTGGTGTGTGCCGCCCCTGGGCTGAGTTGTGTTGGGTTACCTCCCCTTCTGCCCGCTCTTGCTTTCCTTCGTATGGCGTGGACGAGGGCTAGGAGAATGGCCCATAAACGAGACGGTTCTTCTTTGGCGTGGGTGGACCCGATTTTGGGAACGGATCTGGGTTTATCCAGGTCCCGTTACCCTTCTTCCTGTCTCTCGGAGTCTCAGGGGCTAGAACCTCCTCAGGCCCGAGAGATTGAGCCTCCTTCCCTAGACAGTACTACGACTCCTTCTTGGGGCTTCTCCCCCCGGGAAGCGAGCGAGTCTGTCGCGCTGGTTCCCCCGACTACCTCACCGGTACAAGGGCCCAGCAGGGAACCTCCAGCTTCGTCTCCTTCTAGAGCCGGCTCCTCAGGTCTCTCTAGAGGACGCAAGCATTCGGCTAAAAGGTCCCGCCACTCCAGGAAGTCCCGGGCTCGTCGCCGTTCTCCTTCCTCCTCATCTTCGTCGTCTTCTTCTTCCTTTTCTTCGTCGTCGGGGAGCTCTCCTTCGCCCGCCCGCAAATCCCGCAAGGGTAAGCGGGGGGGGGACAGCCGATCGACGAAGAAGATAGTGAAGATCTTCCACACCCTTATTCCTCACGCCTTTCCTGGGGTTTCCACCGTGCAGCCTCCGGCTGTTGCTCCGGAGCCCGCTTCTTCGCCCACCCTTGCCCCCCCTCCTGCTTCTGCTCCCGTCGGGGGCGCGAGTCCTCCCGGAGATATGGGAGTCATTCCCATTCCTCCTGTTTCTCCGGGACTCGAGTCTCCGTCGGGCGACGTAGCTGAGGAGTTGGTTATCTCCGCACCTCCTTCCCCGTCACCCCCTCCTGCGGGCGACGGGTACCTTCCCTACTCTTGGTCTCTTCTCCCTCCTTCCTGGACCCACTCTTCGGAGGAGGGCAGACTGGTGGCTTGGTCTCCGGGCACGGCTCAACCAGACGTGTGGACCCGGAGGGATGATGTCCTGGTGAAGTGGGGGGCTGATGAGAAGGGCGACGCTATTCCCTTCTACAAGGTCCGTCCCATCTCAGCGCCCGTACCCACTTCATCGAGAGTGTCCTCTGCGGCTACCCTGGACGCGATGGGTTTTCTGGTGGAGTACAGCCAATTACATTTGTCCGAGGCTTGGAGGATTGACCGCTCCCACGGGAACACAGCAGTCCTCCTTTTCCCGGACGCGTACTTCCCGGGGGATAAGGGGGAAGGGGACCTGGACATCCCAGCCCTTCTCCTTAAGTCCCTGGACCACCAGAGGCACAGCGCGCCCAGGAAGCCCCCTCCTCCGTCTTTCCCCGTCATCCTCCCTCATTCCCGTGCCCCCCCAGGTTTGAGGGAATGCCTGTGGAAGACGGAGAAGGAGTCTCCGGTCCCCTATCAACTAAAGGAGCCCGACGGCAAGTTGCGGCAGGCGGAGTCTGCTGCCCGCTTGGAGTTGGCCCACACCATCTCCACGGGGGCAGCCGCTGCGCTCATCCGAGACTGCCTCAACGCCCTCACCAACACCTACCACGAGATGTCGGGTATACAGCTAGCGTGAGTACCTTACTTCTAGTGTCATGTTACTTAGGGGATACGGGGTAGAGGGTCTCTCTGTTACTCCCGGGTACTTATCCCCGGGTTCGCTCGGTTTTTTCCTTGTTTACCCCTTACAGTGACACCCTCTCTTCCATGGCCACCGTAATGGAGGGCGTTGCGGCGATGGCGACCCACAACATGCGGGAGGAGGCGAAGGTCTTCGCCGAGGCGAGACTGGCAGCCAGCCAGGCGGCTGCGAAATCTACGCCGGAGATGGCACAGAGGGGATGGTGCGAGCTGCCCCCCTGTCCCCTGCCCTCTTCGACCAACCGGCGACAGACGCGATCTTCTCCTCTCTCCCAGCGGTAATCAACTTAACAAAACCCTCTACCTCCAAGTAAGTACCTCTCGTTGATCCACTTACCTGAGTTATTTTCACTGGAGGTGAAATTGAAGGAATATTCGGTTCCCCTTTGTTCCTAATCAATCTGTTTGTCCGTAGGCCACGTGCCCCACAGCCATCCAGACCAGCCTACCAGCCCCGAAGGCCCTCCCAGCCTTCCAGACTGCCGAGGCCTTCGTACCCCACTCCCCCGAAGGCGCACAACAGGCCCTCCCAGAGGGGCCAGCAGCCATTTCGAGGGAGAGGACAGGGCTCCAAGCCCTATAGTAAGCCCAAGTCCTCCTTCAGCCACCCCTCCCAGAAGGACCGCTCCACTTGAGGGTCCCACTCTGGGCTGCTTCACAGGGTGGTCAGCAGCCTGGCCCTCCCACGGCTGGGCAGCAAGAATAATTCGGCAGGGCCTGTCCTGGCCCTGGATAACTGTTCCGGTGAGTAACTGTTAACTCTCCTAATCTGACATTTCTGACATATGACTTATGCCTACTCCCGTCCTTGGGTTCCCGTTAGGTCAAAATCAGAGTTTTCCCTTGCGGTCAAAATCTCTGCCTCTGCCCATCATTTTACCCTCCAACCAACCCCGGGTCCCTCGGGCCCCGGGGGCTAGGATTAACTGTACTCTCACTGACACCTGTCATTTCCCGTTACAGCCACTACGTCTACCTCCTGCCTCAACCAAAGTGTCACTTTCGGTCGTCCCGCATGTGTTAGAAATGCAGGACAAAGGGGTAGTGGAGCGGGCGACGGGAAGGGTCTTTCTTTCTCGTTTATTCACGGTCCCCAAAAAGGACCAGGGAAAAACGAGATTGGTGATGGACCTGAGCAAACTAAACAAATTTGTGAAAACCTTACGTTTCAAGATGGTTTTGGTTGCTCAGGTCCGCACAGTTCTAAGGAAGGGGGACTGGTTAGCATCCCTGGATCTCAAGGATGCGTACTGGCACGTCCCGATCCACCCCAGGTTTCGCCGTTTTCTGGCCTTCCAGGTGGGGACCGAGACATTCCAGTTTACCAGGCTCCCTTTCGGTCTTTCTTTAGCTCCTCGAGTCTTCACAAAGCTCGTGAGGGTGGTGGCATCCCGTCTGGCAGAGGCGGGTGTCCCCACCCTCATGTACCTGGACGATTGGTTGCTTCACGCCCCTTCCAAGGAGCAGGTAGCAAACAACGTCTGGGTAGCGAGGGGAGTGCTAGAGGAAATGGGGTTCCTGTTGAACATCCCCAAGTCCTCTCTCACTCCCACTCGCAAACTGTGTTGGCTAGGAATAGAGTGGGACTCTCTTTCGGCCACCCTCTCTCTCGCTCCAGACAACGCCCGCCGGACCCTCCGCCACGTCCGCCAGGCGCATTTTTCCCGTACTTTCTCTCGCCGCCAGTGGGAATCATTGCTCGGGTCCCTAAATTTCGCGGCCCCTGCAATGCCCCTGGGACGACTGAAACACAGGAGGCTGACACGGGAGGTAAACCTCCACCTTTCCCCCGCACACAGGGACCTTCCCAGGCAAGTGTCCCCCTCTCTCCACCATCTCCTTCGCCCCTGGCTACGTCCCGGTGCCCTGCGTCAGCGGGTCCCCTGGGTGTTCCCTCCCCCGGGGATCACGGTGGCGACAGACGCATCGGACGTAGGCTGGGGGTACCAGTCTGGCCAGGGACATCAGCAATGCGGGGGATGGAAGGAAGGGGAGAGGCTACTACACATCAACGCCCGGGAGTTGATGGTAGCGAAGGAGTGGCTCAACAGACACCCACAGTTTGCCAGGGTAGGCGTCCGCTTCGATATGGACAATGTTGCGGCCGTGCAGTGCCTGCAGAAACAGGGCACCGCACGGTCGGAAATTCTCCTGTCCCTGTCAGAACAGATTTTTGCGATAGCGGCCAAGAGGTGCATTCACCTCTTGGCCCGCTATGTACCAGGGCGGGAGAACGATTGGGAGGACGCCCTATCCAGGTTCAAGGGGACGTCAGTCGAGTGGCAACTGCGTCCCCTTGTGTTCGAGTCTCTCTGCCTTCGCTACGGGACACCGGAGGTGGACCTATTCGCCTCCCCATCCACGGCCCTACTTCCTCTGTTCCTGACATTCTCGTCAGCTACGTCAGTCCTCCTGAAGGCGATCCTCAAGCTGCGCACATTCCGGGGGTGGGTACTCCTCATAGCCCCCCTATGGCCAGTGCAGCCGTGGTTCGGAGAACTGTCCTGGTGGTGCCCTCATCCCCTTCAGTTGGGATCGACGTGCCTCTCCAGCACCCTGTCTGCACCACTCCAAGCGTCACTGACCCTACACGCTTGGAGTTTCTATGGGGAGTCCTCAGCAAAAGGTTCACTAAGGAGACAGTGGGCAAGATGTTGAGGGCTCATTGTCAGTCGTCGGTGCGACAGTACGAATCGTGCTGGAAAAGATTCCAGGACTTCTTGCAAAGACACCCCTCCATGGTCATCTCGGAGGACACGGTCCTGGAATTCCTCACGTGGCTCGCCGATTCCACCAACAGGGCCCCGGCGACGGTGCTTGCGCATCACGCAGCCCTGTCTGATCCCCTCCTCCTGGGTTTTAACATTAAGGTTTTGGAGAGGCCTCTCTCTCTCCTGAGGATGGGGATTCGGACGGGGACCGCACCTCACCGGGCCCAGACTCCCTCCTGGTCCCTTCACCGCGTCCTTTCCTACCTGACCTTCGAGGGGGTCCCTCTGGAGGTTTGTCACCTCCTCCAGAAAGCTCTCTTCCTGCTCGTCTTAGCTACAGGGTACAAGGCCTCTCAGTTGGCAGCCCTGACCAGTCACACAGCCTTTTCTTCCGTAACCCCTAACCTTACTTCCTTAACTATCTCCCCCACTCTTGCCTTTCTAGCTAAGAACGAGCAGGCTGACGACAGGATTGGCCCTCTCGCAGTACCCTCGTTCCTGAGGGATGGAAGTTTCCACCCCCTCTGCCCAGTCCACGCTTTTACAGCTTACGTGGAGGTGACGAGAGGGGCTTCTCCGGACCACCTCTTCTACAACTCTAGGTCCGGTAACCCTCTCTTCCCTAGGTCAATCGCTCGCCTTCTCTGCCGAGTGATAGAGAACGGGGATCCCGGACACGCCCTGAGGGCTCACAGCGTTAGGGGCGTGGCCGCCTCCCTCGCCTTCCTCAGGACTCACTCGGTGGAGAGGGTTAGGGATTTGGGGGGTTGGACTTCCACTTCCTCCTTCAGGACGAGGTATCTGTTCCACTCGCTCTCCCCTACCCCCTGTGTGGCTATGGGTACTCCACCCTCCATTCCCCACGGTCCCTGCGGGAGACACATGGGGGGGGGAGGGGCCGCCCGAAGAGAAAAGGTCGGGCGACTTAAGTCCCGTCACTATCATCCCATACTTCATCCCCATCTTGTACAGTTTCATGCTCATCCCCATGTCTCTCATACGTGTACATATGGTGCAGGCGAAATAAATTACATTGTTATGGAATTCTTGAGTATTCATTCTCCAAACAATTACTTTACTATGATGAGTGACAGGATATTTAGTTAAACACAGGATGACTGCATCCTGGTGTCCTCCTTCATCCCCTCGGGATCGCATTACCTGAGCCGGGGCCATAGCCCTAGCTCAGAGGACTTGAATAAAAGGGGGGGGGGGGTGCAGGGTCACCCCTCCCCTCCTCTCCTAGACCCGATCCCTCGAGTCTGCCTATAAAGACTTTTATGAGTAACAATTCTGGTCTATAACAGAATGGTCTATGGGTAATAGGGGATAAGCTACTACACTCCCACCACGGCTCCTCCCCTAGCCAGTGTTGGGAGTTGCTTTAGCTTTAACCTCACCCTGCTCGGTTACCTTTCCGACTCTCCGCTCTCGACCGCTCTTAACTAGCACGTGATTGCCTCCACCTCACCTCCCACCTACCGCATCGCATGCATAGCAATCCAGCTGTGCTGGTTTCACTATACCAATAATAGTGCATTTGTCGCGGCTTCTAGCCGCTTAAATTGTATTTATTGGTTGTGAAACCAGCACAGCTTTGACTGACCCACCCACTTCCCGATGCGGCAGGTATTCACTTTCTTCCTTTCTCATTGGAGTGACCGATTGCCTGCGAGTGCAGAGCGGGGCTAATACCTCACCACGCCACCAACAGGTGGCTCCACTATCAGTACAGCGCCAGATTTGAATTTTTATTTACTTCTGATGATCGTCACGGAATAGACCCTTCCAACCCAGATTATGCCTATACGGGGCCTGAGCTTGAGAAGGGGCGTATTCTATAGCAATCCAGCTGTGCTGGTTTCACAACCAATAAATACAATTTAAGCGGCTAGAAGCCGCGACAAATGCACTAATTTATACACGTCACTATCAGGGGAGAGCAGCTACACCGTCACTCACAGCATCTTGGAATATGGTCTGGCATCTTCTATGTTGTGAGTTGACGACGATGTAGGGGGTATTTTCTTGACGTGCCGGCATAGCTAGGGTATAGTTGACGAACAGCTGGACCCATCAGATCACCTCGAAAAAATCCCAGACGTTTTCTCGTGGACTCGAACCAGGGCCCTTGCCATTCGCAGTCGGTCACTCTATCCACTCAACCACGCCTCCCCCACACTCATTGCCGCCCCGCCAGGCCTAAACGCCGGCAGCACCACAGTTCGCTCAGACTTATCTCAGACCATATTCTTTGTCTCTGACTCAAACTCGAAACCATGAATCATAGTCTCGATCTCTCTAACTAATAATATCATGAATCTTCACAGGTTTCAACCCAATTCATATAAAGTAAAATACAATACAGTCGGCGGCAGAAGTCCTGTCGCCTCACCTGCTTCACCGAGACACGCAGTGTTCATGGATTCGAGAAATACGTACGTTTTCTACACCTAGAAATCTCGAGTCTATGAACATCGAATGCCTCGGTGAAGCAAGTGAAGCGACAGGACTTTAGCCGCCGACTGTACATAGAATATACACAGTAATAAATCAACAACCCTACATGAAAATCCTTAAATATAACACCTTGATCCTACGTGTGTGACTCTCTTACACGTAATAGTAGTTCTGTATACTCGTGTTTTGTTATATTTTGTTATATGTGTTATATATGCGTGCGTGTGTGTCCATGGTCATTAGATCTTCAAGGATCCTGTCTACCCTTATGTTTTGTAGCCTATCAATTGTTTAACGTTATTGCGCAATCAATAAAAAATATATAATAAAATCAAGTATGACGATGAAGCTGAAACCGTATTTCATTTTCGTTATAATTGGGAAAGCCAGCAAGATCACAGTGAGTGAAATCAAACAAGCACTCTTAGCGAAAATTAGTTTGGAAGAACAGATTTCTTAAGATTGTTAAGAATTACCTTTCCTCATGCCTTGTCATTCACTATGTTTCATCCAACACCAGTAAACAAAAATAATTTCCGCAAATGTTGGATAAGCAATTGTAGGTCGAATATGATCATTTTGATTGTTATATTTCACACTACTTCATTATTTTTACCTCCAGCGGACAAAATGGATATGGGTGACAACTGACACGATGCAGAACGAAACCATGATACCGTCTTCGACTGTTGCCACTTATGTAGCGGACGTATCCTCTGCCTTAGCTACTATTTCTGATGCCATCACGGAGGGGATGAGTGGAGTAATTCTTATCAGTTTAAAAAGAGATGAAAGACTGGACGAAGACAAATCGGAATCAACAACAGAGAACATCCACCTTTCCTCACGGTAAACTCTAGAATCTTGTCTGCTGGCTGATACGTGCTAAGACGCATGAAAGATTCCTTATTCCTTATACTCCTAATTTTAAGTTAGGGGAGGGAAAAATGTATTAGTCACAATACCAACTGTGTTACAAAAATCAACACAGTAACATTTGTAATAATAATTTTTGTTGTAACATGATCAGTTCCAGTTATAATTAATGAAATATGCAAGACTATCATTATTATGTTTCAGTAGAAAAATCAATGGATCTTTCTTTTTGATGAAGCTGGGCTTTTCCCTTACCGGAATCTTAATGAAGGCGGGTTGTGGTTGGCGGGGTTGCTTCTGGTGGAGACGGTTCATGGCGGTTGGCAGCTGCAGGAGAATGGACACCACAGAGTGGTCTTAGGGTCTTCAACATCTTGTGGCCATCCCCTTCCTTCGATCTTCATCGGAGACTTGTCCGACTGGCCTGCACAATGGTAGGCACAATCTGCTACTTATAGTCGTTATTTAATTTATAATTGTCACAAGTATATACAGTCTGAAAATGAAAGTTATAGTTGGAGACGTCGAATTTACAAACATTCTTCTAGTACTTACTTAAGGGAAGATTCTCTTATTCGAGAATTGTAAATTTTATTATTCCTCCAAACTAATGAATGAATGGCTCCTTTTGATGTGTTAAATGACCAGTGAGCTGCAATATTATCTATATTGACTTTATCAAAACGGACAAAATTATCTAGAAGCAGTTTATTATTTCCGGCCTTAACTTAAACGTTTTTACCATATATCTTAATATTTCCTTGTGTTTGTCTCCAAGAGACTATGCTTGGGGACTACATTCCTGCCAGTCCTTCTGTATACTCTGCATCTTATTCCAATACATTTGAAGGGCAGGGTCACCATGATGGCTCTGCCATCCTAGTTCGGCGCGATGTTCCGTGCACGAGCCTGGAGCTTGACACTCCGCTCCAGGCTGTTGCAGTTAAGGGTTTAATGGACCGCTCCTACACTGTGTGCAGTTTATACCTTCCTCCCAGTGTTACACTGGGTGACAGTTCGGTCAACCCCAGGGGTGTTTTATTGGCTTCTTTTATTGAGGATGAGGGATTAGGGGCTTTAAATAGGTGAGATGTGACACATTTAATAGCCCTATTCTTATGTTGTGATTAGGAGACTCGCTTTTTGGGTCTTCTTTTTGACAAACGTTTGACTTGGGTTCACCATTTACGTTCATCATATGTATAATTATATAATTAGCACATATTAATATATACATCAAGTATTGTTTAATATTATACCTAAAAATAGCAGGTTACATAATGAAAATTTTGCTTTGTTGTGCGTTTCATGCTACGAAAAGTTAGTCTTAGATTTACACTTAACTTGTCTACGAATTAGACTTAAGTCCTTTGGGAAATATTCTTAAGACTTTTGCTAAGCTAAGTGTTAGCAGGCAAAGTTAAGAGTTAATCTTAAGGGAAATCTAAGAAATTTCATGAATACAGGCCCTGTCCCCAGTACTTTACATTGGGATCTGGTACAGAAAACAATTACCATAGCCTTATAATAAAGCCTGCCCATCCCATTGAAAACAGAACAGTAATTTTGAAATAGTAGAACTAAAATATCTTTCTAACGTAGAATATATACATTCCCAGGGCATACTGTAGCCTCAGTTGTTGTATTGTGTGTACCTTGACTGTACCCTGTGTTGTATCAGTAGTTTTGAGATGTCATTAACAACTTACCCGCGGGCCTTATCTACCGTGGCAGCTCTGTTCTTGCGGGTCTTGCTCCCACACACGTGGTCACTAAGTAAACAATATATTTGACGGCTAATAGCTTGTAAACCACCCACGCTACATAAAGAAATTATATAGGATATTGAAGTACAGACCTTTAGCGGTCTCCTGATGAACAGTTGCCGACGAATGGATTTCACCTCTGAATGGCACGTTTCACGATGCAAACAAAAATATTATCAAAATATTTCGGGTGTATTTATGGTCTTACGTTTGTCTCTCTGCAGTATATCACATCATGACATGATTTTCACGTGTAATTATTTAATTTCATGTCAAGATGCAAACCAAATATGGCAACATAACACCAATAAATCTTTGAGCAGTCTTATGGCAACAAAATCCCCAAAACTTGTTTCGATCTATCAGATGAGTAAACCCCTTGATAGAGATCTACAGATGAGCGACAGTGTTACCAAGTACAGAAGGAATCTTACCACCATGTTTCTGAGCTGCCTCGATCCATTTGTCAGCAACTGTACTTGTGAAGACTAAATGGACATTAGTAGGATGGGTAGCCAGCTCAGGATGACCCCGACACAAAATTCACTTTTACACTGTATTTACATATCTAAGTACATTTTCACACTCTGATTTCGTTATAAAACATGTGAAATATAATGTCACTGTCAATTTTACGTACAGCTGGTCACACTTCCGTGAGGCCCACCCAGCGTTGTCAACGTTGGCCGAGATAACTCCGAAACACTAGTTGTGAACTCTGCTCGCTCGAACCATTCACTGGTGGGAGGGAGAAGTAAGGACGGGTTTGAGGAGGGCAAGGGGGGGGGGGGGGTGTGCCTATACAAGAGAGGTGAGAAATTATTCTCGGGGAGGTGAAAAATGTGTAGAAGCCCAGTTATCAATGATTTATATACCGACATTCGTGTCAATTATTAACATCATTAAATGTAAGATTAACTTTTTCATATTATGATGTAACACAAAAATAACCGAGGTAATATTATTGTATACGGTATTTTTTCGTATAATATTCAATGGTTATACTTACACAATAACTGAAGCAGAATCATGAACCAGAATGCTCTTTATTAAATGAAGCAAATGTGAATACCTTTATATTACATGTGTCAAGTGTTAATACCACTAACACACTTCCATTTCCCCCGTATCTACCTAACAGTTTATAATCAAGGCTCTCATTATCCCTCACGTGATAGCAGCCTTGTAATATTCTGAATACATTTAATAATAGCCTGTTGTATTGAATGATTGGAATTTGACTATGAAACCCTTGTTTTGTCATTTGTCTCTTGGTAGCAAAAATAATTTGCTCTGTATCTCGTGTGTATCTCTCTTTTCTGTGTGCATGTAATATACTTATATAATTATATAACCAGTACACACACACATAACATATAATAATGTTGGTGACAGATTCTATTGGTTTTATCTGTCATGAGTTGCGAGAGAACTATATTCATAATTATTTAAACATTGTAATAGTTCCATCAAGTAATGCATGGGATGCACAGTTGAGGTTTCATCGGACAAGTTAATAAAGAAACTGGCAACTATTTTCAACATTTCTTAAAATTTAACTTTATTGAAGGCGTGTTAAGGTCTGAAATCCTGTGTTTCTCATCATACAACACCTTCCCAATACTCACACCGTTGTATTTGATGCCGTATTGGTCTTTACTGTATTGTGCTACAAGGTTGATATTAGTGTGAATTTCCATATACACTCTACCACTACTCATACCATTGTATTTGATGCCGTATTGGTCTTTACTGTCTTATGCTACAAGGTTGATATTAGTGTGAATTTCCATATACACCTTGTCTCGTGAACTGACTGACTGCACCACCTTACACATCTTCAAGTCATCAGGACTGCCAACATGTTGGAGAGGGAATATTTCCACACTCAACAGTATTCAATACCCTTACAAGTTTAGTGGTTTTCAACCAACTCATAATCCTCTTGGAGTATCAAAACTAATTTGGGCTAACGAGACTAGCGTCAACGTCAATCTCTAATTAATGAAAAAAAAAAAAAAAAAAAAAATACAGTTGACAAGCCTGTGGGTGCCAGACGCAATCTCCCTGGCCTCTGCTCACATGTATTATCTGCCAAAATAAAAAAAAATTCGCTATCTAGAAACAGATGAAATACTGAGGGATTTATAGTAAATTATCAAACAGCATGTGTTCACTATATTCAATACAACGAACTATTATTAAAAGTGAGGGATAATGAGAGCCTTGATATTTGACACGATTATAAACTGTTAGGTAGATACGGGGAAATGGAAGTGTGTGTTAGTGGTATCAACACTTGACACATGTAATATAAAGGTATTCACATTTGCTTCATTTAATAAATAGCATTCTGGTTCATGATTCTTATTCAGTTATTGTGTAAGTATTTTTCAGCGTTTAGTGCTTGATAATAACCATTAAATATTATACGAAAAAAGTAAACAATAATGTTACCTCAGTTATTTTTGTGTTACATCATAATATGAAAAAGTTAATCTTACCATTAATTATGTTAATAATTGACACGAATACCGGTATATAAATTTTTTTCGTACTTTTATTAAAGTTTCCATTCATTTTTCACCTCCCCAAGAATAATTTCTCACCTCTCTTGTATAGGCACCTCCCCCCCCCCCCCCCCTGCCCTCCTCAAATCCGTCCTTACTTCTCCCTCCCACCAGTGAATGGTTCGAGCGAGCAGAGCTCACAACTAGTGTTTCAGGGTTATCTCGGCCAACGTTGACAACGCTGGGTGGGCCTCACGGGAGTGTGACCAGCTGTACATATATGGTAATTACAGGAAAAACTGAGCTTTTTTTTCATTTACATTTTTGCCTATCACCCCTTATGGGGTATTAAGGCAGTAAACATTTCACAAGATAGTCACTAGTAACTGTAGTTGTAGTTGTGGTAGTAGTAGTAGTTGTAGTTGTTGTTTTGGTAGTAGTTTTATCATTGGTGGTAGTGAACTTTCTTAGTTGTTAATGATGATGATGTTGTTTTGGAGGCGGCGAATGGTGTTTTCCTTACTGTAGGCTCAAACCGCCTCCATTCTTTCTGGAACTGGAAGACATCGGGGTCCCGGCGAAACTTGATGTTTTTCTGAAAGAGATCGAGGCGGGGTGAGGCAGACAGCCACCACCGCACTTCAACAAACTGCGGCGGCTCCGATGTCTGACTGCTGTCCTTACTCCCCCTCCTCTTTCTCTTCCCCCTCCAGCGTTCACCCCGGTCAACCAGTTCCGTCTCACTACCGGTGATGGTGGTACTTTCACGGACGTCTTCCTCCTCCTCCGTCTCCATCTCCTGTGGTGGTGCAGGCAGTGGTGACGGTGGTGGTTGTGGCAGTGACGGTGGTGGTGGTGGTGGCAGTGACGGCAGTGGTAGCAACGATGGCGGTGGCGATGGTAGTGGCGCCCTCCCGCTGTTCGCCCGGTTGAGGCAGCATTAACCTGGAGACGAGGGTGGGCCAGAGGCAGGGATGGTGGTGCGTCTGCTCTGGTCCTCCCTCGTGCCATCTTGCTGCCTTGTTTCTTGGTTGTGGTGGTGGTGGTAGTGGTGGTGGGTGGTTGTAGATTGGGAGAAAATGGCGATTGGTGGTAAGCCATTTCTCCCGAAGATGTCCTGGAGGAGGTCGGAAAGACGACCTAGCCCTTCTGCAGCTAAGGCAACAGCAGTCTTTGTGCAGACGGTGACGATGTCTGCCTGCTGCTGCCGTTGCTGCGGTGGTTGGGCGACAGCCGTATTCCTCCCACTGGCATGGAGTGAGCCGAGGACTTTACCACCATCAAGCCCGGCTACGTTGGTATCCTCCACGCCCTTCCTCCCTTCCTACACAGTGAAGGACACCTCCTCTCCATCCCTCAGTGATGGTGATGAGGTGGTGGCAGCAGAGAGAAGGATGCCCCCACTGTGAACGAAGTAGTCAATACTGTTGGCGGTCACAAAACCATAGCCCTTCATGAAGTTGAACCACTTCACCCTGCCAGTTAGACAGGTGGCAGAGGAAGTGGTGTTGGTAGTGTTGTCAGGTAGAGGTGTTGACTGGGCCATGGCTGTGTGTGGACTTCCCAACTGAGCTCTGGAAATTCGTCCTTCCACCTTCACTGCTCGTTCAACACTGGCAGGAGGTGTTTTTTTTTTTTTTTTTTTTCCTGGCCTATCGACCTTTGTGTTGGTCATTAAGGCCTTTATTTTATTTTATTTATTTTATTTTATTTTATTTTATTTATTTATTATTATTTTAAATTGAACTTCTTGCATATTATTTTTATGCATTTATTTTTATTATTATTATTATTATTATTATTATTATTATTATTATTATTATTATTATTATTATTATTTCTATTACATTTAAACTTAAAAATAAACTTATATACTAATTGTTTTTGCATTCTTTTTTGTAAGTTTATACAAAATTGTACATCCTAGCTAATAAACTAATCTATGTGCCTACTCAACCAATAGCTAACTAGACTAATACCTATTCCAACAAATCGCTAAACCTAGACAGAGAAATCGCTAAACCTATATTAGACAATCGCTAAACCTAGCTAATACATCATAATTTACAGTATATACAAAATATAATTTATAACATTTATAATTGAAAAATATACATACAAAATGGTAACAACAATAGTAATAAAAAGTCACATCACTCTGATCAGTTCGGTCTCCCTCAAGAAAGTCATCAATTTATCAGTCACACCACCATCCCCATCACCTAAGAGAGCTGAGAGTGTGAAGGGACTTTTACTGCAATGCAGTAACTTATGAGGGAAGCACGTTCCCCCACAAATCGCCGACAATGCAGGATGATATGACTGATAGATAACACCGCATTGCAGGTGTTACAATGCGGTGGAAAACGTTTGTCTATATATGGTTCTAGGTGTGTTATCCTGGTGCAATTGGTTCGCACTCTTGCGAGGATTCTTTCTTCTAACCGGTTGGGCCGGTTGGCAGTGGCCCAATTACCCAGTTGAGGTTTGATGGTAGAGATGTTAAGTCTGGTCCACTGACCTTGCCACAGAAGATGAATTGATTTCTTTCCGAGGGATAGACACGACTGTAAATCACGAGGGACGTCCCAAGTAACCTCGAGCTCTACAGCCGATTTTGCAAGTAAGTCTGCCCGTTCATTGCCATAAATACGACAATGCCCGGGCACCCAGATCAAAGTAAAGGACTTGTTGCATAAGTGCAACTTATTAATGATGCAACCCTGGATTTCATTAGAAATAGTTTGACATGAGTTAATTGCCTGAAGGGCTGACTTGGAGTCTGAGAAAATTACTATTGAATTATAACGAGAATTTAGTGCATAGTCTATAGTTTTGTCAATTGCAAAAAGTTCTGCTGTAAACACAGATGTATGTATCGGCAATCTGTACCTAAGTTCACATTCACTCGACCATACACTCGAACCCACACATTCATCTGACTTGGAGCCGTCAGTGTACACGTGATGAGACCCCAGGTGACTGCGGATGATACCACCAAACAGGTGGTGTATCTCCAACTCCGGCGCCTTTTCTTTCGATGATGGTAACCACGATGTGTTGACGCCGAAGTTGGGTGTCTCCCACGGTGGTATCTTGCAGATGGTAAACTTGTCGCAGTCCCCGAGGTCTATTTGTAGTTGTTGTTCTAGCTGGTGGAGGCGTACGGCCAGTGGCCTCTGTCTTCCGTGGTGAAGGTAGTGATGTTGTTGAAGGGAGGCACTGGCCACGTTACCGATCTCCGACTTCCGGATCGTTGCCATAGCGGTGTTGAGTGCGAGTTGATCCCGTCGAAGTCGGAGAGGAGGTATGTTCGCCTCCACCTCCATCCTAGCTACACGTGTACACTTCAGGGCTCCCAAACACACACGTAAACATTTATTCTGGTACACATTCAATCTTCCTAATGTCGTATCTGATGCCGATCCATACACCTGTGAGCCATAGTCTAGCTTTGTACGAATAAGGGTCTTATACACCATTAATAAAGATTTCCTGTCGGCTCCCCATGTGGTACCTGATAGGTACTTAAGGACATTTAAAGGTTTTTCACAACGAACAAGCAAATTATTAACATGATGTGTAAAATTTAATCTCTGGTCAAAATGAATTCCTAAAAATTTAACAGAATTATGAAATGGTACCGGTTGGCCATCTAACGTTACGTTAAATTGAGGTACTCTACGTTTACTGAAAATTACTCCGGTACACTTAGGAACGGAAAACTTAAAGCCCCACTGTAAGGCCCATTGGTGGACAGAATCAAGCGCTGCTTGAATCCGTCCTACTGAAAACTGTGCATTACGTGACGAGTGCCACATTGCACAATCATCAGCATACAACGAGTATTTAAGATTCCTGGGAACTAGAGCTGATGACAGAATATCATTGATCATGATGTTAAAAAGTGTAGGACTAAGCACGCTTCCCTGTGGCACCCCGTTCTCTTGGACAAAAATGTCCGATGTTACGTTACAGGGAAGGGTGACAGAAAAGGTTCTGTAACGCAAAAAGTTGTTAATGAAAATGGGCAAATTACCTCTTAAACCATAACCGTGAAGCTTCATCAGAATACCGTGTCGCCATGTCATGTCATAGGCTTTATGGATGTCCAAGAACACCCCTACCATGAATTATTTATTGGCAAAAGCCTTTGAAATGCAATGCTCAAGGTTCATCAAGTGATCAACTGTGCTCCGGTGTTTCCGAAAGCCACATTGTCGATCACTCAATAAACCCTTCGCTTCTAAAACAAAAAGTAGCCTATTATTTATCATTCTTTCCATGACTTTACAGAGGCAAGAAGTCAACGCAATAGGTCGAAATGAACTGGGATTCACAAGACGACCAGACTGTTTAGGTATCGGTATGATCCACGCAAAGTGCCATGAGTTTGGGAAGGTGTTAGACACCCAAATCTCATTATACAGTGCTAGCAACTTGACCAGGTTATCCTGGCCAAGATGCCGGATCATACCGTACGTTATGGTGTCAGGTCCAGGACTGGTGTCTTTACAGGATCTTAGGGCAAGGAGAAGTTCGTCTATCGTAAACTCCCGGTTGTATGGGTAGTCTACGTCTTCTGTGGCAAAGTCTATCTCTTGTAGTTCAGCCATACGTTTGTGATGGAGGAAACGTTGGTCGTAATTCGCTGAACTACTTACTTTTGAGAAACTCCTGGCAAGTACGTTTGCTACGTCCACGGGATCGTCGTAAATGTTGTTGTCCACTTGAAGAGTGGTGATGGGGGTATACGGGCGTTTGTTATTTAATATTTTTATAGTGGACCAGACTTTAGTAAGTGGTGTAAAACGATTCACCGTGGACACAAACGACCGCCAAGAGTCCCTTTTAGCTCTATTAATTACTCTCCTTGCCTCAGCCCTCGCCCGTTTGTAAGCTATAAAGTTGTTCTGAGTGGGCTGTTTGTCAAAAATCCTGTATCTCCCATTACGTTTCCTTAATGCCTCTCGGCAATCCGTTGACCACCAATGTGCTTCACGCTTATTTCGAATTATAGAGGTTTTGGGAATAGCAACCTCGGCTGCGTGTAAAATGTTTTGTGTTACATTTCGCATCTTTTCATCTATGGTCTCCCCGGATATATCTAGGTCGACGATCCTCCCGAAAGACCCCCAATCTGCTCTCTTAAAATTGAATTTTGGAACCAAAGGGGCCGAAACAGTATGATTTGAATAAGAGAGACAGATGGGAAAGTGGTCACTACCAAGGGAGTCGGACTCAGGATGCCAAGAAAAATCCTGGTGTATATCCGTGGAGGCCAGAGACAAATCAATGGCCGAAAAGTTGCCAGAACGATCGTCAACCCTGGTGGCTTGACCATCGTTCAGGAGGCAGAGGTTGGATTGTAGTATAATGTCTGCCATCTGCCCTCCGCGAGCATCAGTTCTTAAGCTTCCCCACTAACAGTGATGGGCATTAAAATCGCCCAGTATTAATTTTTTCCCATGCAGTTGTCTAAATAAATTGTGTAATGAATCGCTGTCAATGGGGCCGCGTGGCGGACAGTAAAGAGAGCAGATGGATATGTAGGTGTTGTGTAATTTCACTCTGCAAGCAACGGCTTCCAGAGTAGTGTTTAATGTTATTTGTGTCTGTGGATGTGATTTGTGTGTGTATATTGCTACTCCGTGTCCATCGTTTCTCCTGTATGCGTTGTAGTGTTTAAATTGTGTTGGGTCAGAGTGATTCTCCAACCCTGTCTCCTGTAAACAGACGACGTCTGGCCTGTGTGTGTGTAATAATATTGATATGTTGTTCAATTTATTCCCAAGACTTCTACAATTCCACTGTAGTACAGTGAACATGGCGGTTTAAGTGTTACGGGGTCGGCCTGAGCGCTTAGTCTTCTTGTGCCGCCCGCCGCTTGGCGAGTGGCTACCGGGGGACCTTTCCCGGTTCTTGCGTCCGGAGACATCCATTGCTTCCTCATCAATGGTGAGTCTCCCAGACTCCACCGAGGAAGAGCTATCCCTTCTTTCCCCCGATGAAGTGGGAGTAGGGTGTGTGCAAGGAAGTGACTTGTTTGGTTTTAGGGTGGTGTAGTTAACTTTGTCATACTTGTCTGACTTCTTCTTTTGTTTCTCTGACTGCAAAGCAGCTGCAGCCTGAGAATAGGAGTTAGTAAATGGGGTAATAGTCTTAGAGGGGGTAATAATAGTAGGTGTAGAAGTAGAGTGATCAGCCTGTTCGCTTGGCTCTGACTCAGTCTGAGTACTGATAGTACACATCACGGGTCGAGATATCACCGCCGATGCATACGAGACATTGGGTGATGGGGTCGCTTGCGATCCCATCACCGCCTTCCTCGCATCATGATAGGAGATACCTCGCACTGCCTTCACCGAGCAGACCTCCTTCTCCAGCTTCCACTTGGGACAATCCCTCGAGGAAGTGGAGTGAGTACCCTTACAATGAAAGCAGGAGAGCTCCACTGATGTGCACTTTTCCTCAGCATGGCCAGGCGTCGCGCACCTGCCACACACTGGAGAAGAAGCCTTACAAGTTCTATTACCGTGTCCATAAATCTGACAGTTCAAGCATCTAAGAGGGTTGGGGATAAAGGGTCTTACTTTAACGATTTCATAACTAATTTTGACAGTTTCAGGAAGTGAAACTTTGCCAAAAGTCAAAATGAGTGTTGCAGTCTTCTTCCTTATACCATCCTCTAAACGAGTTATAAATCTAGCGTCAATGATATCTTGGTTCCTCATTTCCTCAATTATTTCTGTTTCTTCCATCATCATTAAATCCCTACAGGTGATTACTCCCCTGCAGGAATTCATGGCTTGAGGAATCTTGGCTTCTACTTCATAATTGTGGATCTGACGTAATTTCAGCAAACTTGCTACTTGTTTTGAATTGATAGTTTTTACTAAGAGGTCTCCAGATGCAAGTTTTTTAACTGATTCAACCACACCAGCCCAGCCATCAATAACCTTTTGAACAATGAAGGGATTGAGGCCGGCTAGTGGGGCCGAACCAGTAGCATGGAACATAACAAATGAAGCATTTTTCACGTCTATGTCAAGGGGTGTTCGAGTCTCGTATCGTCCGTCGTTTCGTGGTGGTGGTGGTCGGTCATGGCCGCCTCCTGGGAAGAGGAAAAGAAAACACCAGAAAGGGATAATACCAGCCCTAATTAACTAATGTTTGAGATCAACCTCTCAACCCACACTAAGGTGGTCCGTCTGTGTTTAGTCACACCCAGAGCTATCAGTGGGGGAGTCCACCATAGGTAGGAGGCAAAGTTGATCTCAATATAAAGATATAGACACCTACTATATCTTCTACCAGCTATGGAGGGAATGAATACTAGCTAAACCTAGTGGTCACCAGAAGGGTGAAAAAAAAGAAACTACTGCCGGTGCGGCAGGCCCTGGCAGCTAGAGGAGAGAGCACAAATCATACGTCTACTCTCTCCACGACCCAGTCTTGCTTGCTTGTTGGATTTCTTGGCTATCGACCAGAGGCATATAGCCAAAGATCATTAAGCCATTGGATCCATTTTATTATATCAATCTATATAAGGTCATAAAGTTTTGTCTCCCTCAGAAAACTCAGCAGTTTGTTTATAATATTCTTATCATCTGATAGAATATTTTCGATGGTGAAAGCAATATTTTTACTTTGAAAATACTTTTTAATTTTAATTCGCTGGTTTTCATAATCATTACAAAAGATTAATACATGACTAATAGACATTATGGAAGTGCATGATGGGCACATGGGGGGAAAACTTCTATTAACATAGGGTTCTAGGTGAGTTAACCATGTGGCGTTAACCCTTAGACGGGCCAATACCACCTCGTCCCTGCGACTACGCCATGACGACGTAGCCCAGGGTTCAATAACAGTTCTTACTTTATTTCTGATGTCTAATCCGGTCCACTGCCTTTGCCACAGGAGATGAATTCGAGACTTAATGAGGGAAACAAAACACCTGAGATCCGTACGGACTATGCTAATGTCCAGATCAACAGTTGACCCGGCTAGTATATCAGCCTGTTCATTGCCATAGATACCATAATGTGAAGGTACCCATATTAGCTTGATTGATTTATTGGCACAAAACAGCTTACTAATGATATTACCCTGTATTTCGTTGTTAGTTGTATTTAAGGATTTAATAGCTTGAAGTGAACTTAATGAATCAGTAAAAATAACTATCCTATCGTGGGTCGTCGATAGGGCAAAATCCAAAGCTTTATTAATAGCAAAAAGTTTTGCAATAAAAATAGATGTATGAATCGGCAGTCTGAATCTTAACTGACATTCAGTCGACCATACACCTGCACCCACACATTCATCCGTCTTGGAGCCGTCGGTATACAGATGGAAATATGAAAGATGTTGAACAATTATCTCACGAAACCTCTGGTGTACCTCCACCTCCGGCACCCGGGATTTAACCCCTGGCAGCCAGGAATCCACAATAGTGAAGGGGGGTGTTACCCAGGGTGCAATATTTACTAAAACCAGGGAATCGATTGTTGATAATTCTATACCGACACACTCTACGAGGTCGTGGAGTCTTGCTCTGAGGGACCTCACGCCAGTGCCCTCCGGGGCCGTGCGACGCCCAGGCGGATAACTCGGCCCTTCCGGGGGCCTATCGCCATGGCCCCCCGGCTGCAAATGCCTCACCAAGGCATTACCGGGAGGATGACTCGGCTCCCCGGGTACCTGAACTTGGGGCCTGGTCCCCATTGGCCTCACGCCAGTGCCCCCTGGGGCGCAGGGGTTCCCGGACGGACGACTCGGTCCCTCTGCCAGGGGCTTAGCGCCATGGCCCCCCGGGTGCTGTTGCCGTAGCAAGGCATTCCCGGGAAGATGACTCGGCACCCTGGATTTCTTAGCACAGTATACTAATAGTAGTTGATCTCGTCTCAATCGGAGGGGAGGCACTTGTGACTCCACCTCTAGACGCTCGATTCGAGTGCAACGTAGGGCTCCAAGACACACACGCAAACACGCATTCTGCACAACATCCAAACCTTTCAACACAGACTCAGATGCCGAACCATACACTATTGACCCATAATCTACTCTAGATCTAATCAGGGATTTATATAGCATTAGCAATGACTTCCTATCTGCTCCCCATTGAGTACCAGAAATGCACTTCAGCAAATTGAGTGCTTTTAAACATTTAATTTTTAACTGACTGACATGGACTCGCCATGTCAGTCGACTGTCAAAATGCAGTCCAAGAAATTTAGTAGAATTTTGAATAGGTAGGGGGTTGACACCCATAGTCAGCCTGACGTCTGGCTTCTTCCTATGAGTGAAAATAACCCCTACACTCTTTCTTACTGAAAACTTAAAACCCCACTGGAGGCCCCAATTGTGAATCAAATCCAGTGCCAATTGGATCCGAGTTGCCGAAAACTCTGCATTACAGCTGGAGTGCCATATCGCACAGTCGTCGGCGTACAGTGAGTATTTAAGATTTCGAGGAGGAGCTGGTAGAATGTCATTGATCATACATAGAAATAAGGTCGGAGACAGAACACTCCCCTGGGGCACCCCATTTGCCTGGACAAATATGTCCGAGAAAGTGACTGTGTGCGAAAAAAGCTTGACAGAGAAAGTTCTGTCAGAAATGAAATTCTTAACAAAAAAGGGCAGGTTACCGCGTAATCCCATCGCATATAGTTTCCTGAGGAGGCCATGTCGCCAAGTCATGTCGTAGGCTTTTTCAATGTCTAAAAATACTGCAATCAAAATTTTTTTTTTGGCAAATGCCTCTTGAATTTGAACTTCCAGGTTCACTAGCTGATCGAGCGTCTGGCGACCTTTACGGAAGCCACACTGCTCGTCAACCAGCAAATTCCTGGAATTTAAAAAATGCAATAGCCTACGATTAACAATTCGTTCCATGACCTTGCATAAGCAACTTGTGAGCGCAATAGGGCGATACGATGAAGTCGATCTGGGGTCCCCCCCTCCTTTTGGTATGGGAATGACATGTACAAAGTGCCACGAGTTTGGAAAGGTGTGACCCCTCCAAATCTCGTTAAACACTTGCAACATCTTGACCATGGAATCATGATCAAGATGCTTTATCATCTCATACCGAATCTCATCGGGTCCTGGGGATGTCCCACTACAGGCTCCTAGGGCTTGGACAAGCTCTTGCATTGTTAGATCACTGTTGTAATCTAATTCATCTCCTGTGGCAAAGTCAATATGCTGCAGCTCTGTTGCTTCCTTGATGGGCAGGAAAGCTGGATGGTAATTTTCAGAGCTGCTAGCAAAAGAGAACTGCCTGGCGAGGGCGTTAGCAATGTCTCTAGGTTCGTCATAATTGATGTTATTAAAAGTGATGTTGGTAATTTTATTAGAGATTTTTTTCTTATTTAATTTTCTTACAGTGGACCAGACTTGGGAAATTGATGTTTCACTGTTGATACTAGAGACAAAGCATCGCCAGGAGTCTCGTTTGGCTTGTCTGATGGTTCGACGAGCCCTAGCTCTCGCAAGTTTATACTTGCGAAAGTTCTCATCACTAATGCGATTTTTGAAAAGCCTGTAGGCTCTATTCCTCTCACACAGTACCCTGCGGCAATCTGGCGTCCACCATGGAACTCTATGCTTTGCGCTATCTACCGAAGTCTTAGGAATTGTTGCCATTGCGGCTTTGAGGTTATTATCTTGAATATTATTTACTTTATCATCAATGGTTTCTCCAACAATTTCAATATTGACACCCTTTGTGAAGGACACCCAGTCTGCTTTTTTTACGTTAAATTTAGGTGCTGAAGGCTCTTTAATAGTGTCGCTTTTAAATTTAATCACAATAGGAAAATGGTCGCTTCCCAAAGAGTCATCAATGGGTAGCCACTGGCAAGAGGCTGCAATTGATGGGGAGACCAGAGATAGGTCAAGAACGCTAAAATTACCAGTATTATCATCAACTCTCGTCGGACTACCGTCGTTCAGAAGAACCAAATTGGAATCACTGATTAGCCTAGCCATCTGTTCCCCCTTTCTGTCATCCTGCAGGGAACCCCATAACGTATGATGAGCATTAAAATCACCTACAATTAATTTTCTACAGGGCAGACTGTCCTGTAGATCAAAAACATCATCATAAGTTACTGTATCAGGAGGACAGTAGACAGAACAGATAGTCAGGTAGGTGCCACCGAATTTTACTCTGCAAGCGACACTTTCCAGAGGAAAATTACAGGGCACATCAGTGAAAGGGAGGTTATGGCGGATGTAGATTGCCACTCCACCTCCACCCCTCCCCCCACGGTCCCTCCTAATTAACTTGTAGTTCCGAAGCTGAACAACCTCGTCTTCGACTTGGTCGTTCAGATGAGTTTCCTGAAGGGCAATAATATCGGCAGCGTAAGAACAAGCCAAAAGTTTAAGTTCATTTAATCTAGCTCTAAGACTTCGACAGTTCCATTGGAGTATGGTTAGCGCGAAGATTATCGCTGTTTAGGGGGTTTCTTGGAGCCTTGTTCGTCTGGCCGAACCTTTTTGTGCTGGGAGGGAAGACCCTCTTCCTCCTCTGCACTTCCCGGGGACCTCCCGCGGGCAGGTTTCGCGACGGTAGTCTCCATCGCCTGTTCCTCTCCATGAGGTACAGAGCCAGTCCTCGAACGGCTCGTCTCGCGACGAACCGGACGACTCCCGGATGTAGGCTTCATGGGAGTCACCTGAGCGAGAACATGAGATTTTGAAGCTGATACGGTATCATCAGCTTTGTGGTGCTTCTTTTGCTGGGTTGATTCAACAACTTCTAATTTCTTTGTCAAACTTTCTACTAGCAACGTTAATTTACTTACAGTATCCTTCAAGTCTTTAATTTCATTATCTTTAGCTTGGATAGCCACGTTAACATTTGTTGTAGTTACAGGAGCAGTGGTGCCAGTCATAGCTGCAGCATAGGAAACTGTGGGAGTTTGGTTAACCCCCACCACCTTCCTCTTTGCCTCACCATAACTAACATCATGAGCCCTCATGTATGCCATTGCTTCAGTCTCCACTTTAAGGCTCCTGCAGTCACCTGCACTTGCCTGGTGGGGGCCGCCACAATTAGCACACCTGAAGACTGTCTCTGAACACAACTCAGTCTCGTGTCTACCTGCACATTTACCACAAGTGAATGAATCTTTATTGAAGCACCTCAATGCTGTGTGTCCGAATTTCTGGCAACGGAAACAACGCATCGGTTTCTGAATGTATGGTCTAACGTGAACTATTTCATATCCAATCTTTACCGTTTCCGGAATCTGGGCTGAAGCAAAAGTCAGGAAACACAAGCCAAATTTCTCTCTCTTGTTCTCTCTCATCCTGGTCATACTTTGAACATCAACAACGCCTTGGTCCTTCATTCCTTCCAAAATGTCTGCCTCATCCAGAGCTGCCAAATCCCAATGGAAAATGACGCCCTTACAGGTATTCGGCCCCACTGGAATGGTGGCTTTCACCTTAAAGTTATGAATTTGCGTCAGTTTAAGAAGATCCTTAACCTGGGATGCCTTCAGTACTTTTACCAGGATACTACCATCACGCAACTTGTTAGCAGCAGCAAGACTGCCACCCACTTGACCATCATGGACCTTTTTGACGATAAAGGGGTTAAAGTTTTTGAGAGACTGACCCTCATCTACACATCTAATATTTACATAACGAGCATTCATTGGAGGAATTTTAACATCAGGTTGTCTTTGTCTGTCTGCCGTAGGGGTTCCATTATTGTCAGCCATTGTCCTAGTTTGGTCCTTGGTCGTTACCCTCCCTCCTTGAGAAGGAGGGAGGCTAGTCGGGGGTTCATCCATCCGGGGCATCGGACTACGTCCGACCCCTCTCCTCGCACACTCACCTACCTCCATGAACTATTGTATCAACCCCCAAAAATGGACAATAATTTAGGGAATAAAAGTTACCTTTACTCGCCCCCCCACCTAGTGGTAGCCTGGCGGCGTTCTCCAGTACCAGCTAGGGGATCGGAGTTTGTGCGGAAGGAACTTCCCCACCACCGAACCTGCCTAATGCGAGGGGTGGTGTAGTAGGAACCCACCTCCCAAGCGAATACCGTTGCTCAGCCAAGAGACAACCGTAGGCCCAGGAGGTCGCACGGAAAATATAGAAGAAAAAGTAGTTTAAGAAAAAGAGGTGCCCAAATGACGCACCAGACTACTGGGCCCCCCTACCACAGGGTTTCCCCTGAGGCAGTGAGTGCTGCGGGTCTGGTGTGGGGAACAACTAACTACTAGCTACCATATACTACTGGTTGTCCTCCAGCAAAAAACAAATCACTGAAGGTGTACACAGCAGTGCAGCAAAACGCTGCAAATTTACTTTACAATATTACTTTACCAAGGCAAAGAAACAACAGAGTACTGCCGGTAAGAGGCCTCGGTACACCAAGGTAACTCCACGAACAGCACTGGTGTCTGTTGTTGCTATGCACAACGAGGACGAGGTCTGGACACAACAAAGTCTGGACGCATGGTGGGGAGACCCAGTCTCAAAGTCCCTCTTGGGTGGTTGCCTGGTTGGTCTATGGCTACTCCCTACATGCCCAAAATCAATGTTGCCACCCAAGACAACCACGTTATGGGGCGCGCAATTTTAAAAATTGCTTTGTTGAAAATTCTCATCATCCGAGGTCCTCCACACTTGTGGCAGGTAAAGAGAATTCTTGTCACTAGTGGTTTAAGGGTTAACTCTTATTAATTCGCGGGTGTAGTAAAATTTCGACACTAGCAAAATGTCTTGAGCATCGCAGGTGTAACTTACATTCGACAGCATAGTATTTAGATTCGCACGGTCCCTAATAAGCTAGTTTTTGATTGGTAACACTGTTACTAATGTAAGTTACCATATTGTTGTGTTGAAAAAGTGATTCTGACATGTTTTATAACGAAATTAGTGTAGAAATATACTTAGATATGTAAAAGGAGTGTAAAAGTGAATTTTGAGTTAATGTCAGTGCGAGGTGGTTACCCATCCTATAGATGTCATTTCATTTTAGTCTTCACAAGTACAGTTGGCCAACGTTCCACCTGGGCCATCCCGCTGCGAAAGGTGAGTAACGTTGCTGGCAACAGTGTATAAAATTATGTTTGTTCGTATGGACGTGCTCGACGAAAGTTCGGATCATCAACACTCTTCTTCTGTAGTGAACCTCAGCTACAGCCTGAGTTCATCCGATAAATGACGAGGTTATAACTTGACACTATAAACGGTATGAGTTACATTATAAATTTTTGCATATATATATATATATATATATATATATATATATATATATATATATATATATATATATATATATATATATATATATATATATATATATATATATATATATATATATATATATATATATATATATAGAGAGAGAGAGAGAGAGAGAGAGAGAGAGAGAGAGAGAGAGAGAGAGAGAGAGAGAGAGAGAGAGAGAGAGAGAGAGAGAGAGAGAGAGTTACAAGGAGTTACAAGGAAAAGAAGTACCCTAGGGGACCTTACGATCCATACAAAGAGGGTACCTGTGGGTTTAGTTGCGCAAGTAGGCGACCATCCTCGAATGTGTCATGTGAAACCATCGAGGAACACTCGCACAACGGCTTAAACACCTAGACGGTGATTTAAGGCTTTGTCTAATCTGGACTTGAACTGATCCACAGAGTTGCTGTTGACTACATCAGCAGGAAGCGCGTTCCAAGTACCGCAGATGCTGTATGTAAAGAATTTACCACACAGATCACGGTTGTATCGCTTCAGTTCAAGTTTGTAGCCATGATTCCTGGTTGTGCCCTCACTGAGTTGGAAAATGTCCCTGTAGTCTACATTGTCAAAGCCTCGTAGTATTTTAAACACTTCGATAAGCTGACCACGCAGTCTCCGGGTTTCCAAGGAGAACAGGTCGAGTTCTACCAACCGATCTTTATAGCTCTTGTGTCTAAGAGAGGGTATAAGTTTGGTTGCCCTGGCTTGCACTTGTTCCAATCTCGCGATATCCTTTCGGTAAGAAGGACTCCAAAACTGGACTGCATACTCCAGGTGCGGTCGGACAAGGGAATTGTACAGACAGAGTACTATCTCCTTGTTCCGGTATCCAAACTGTCGCTTTATGTACCCCTAACATCCTTTGGGCTTTCTTCTCAGCCTCAATACACTGCTTTGAGAACTTGAGGTCGCTGGTGATAGTTACACCCAAGTCTTTCTCAGTATCAGTGCTTAAGAGAGCATTGCCCTTAAGGTTATACTCTGTTCGGGGGTTTCTGTGGCCTATATGCATAACTTTGCATTTGTTCACGTTAAATGGCATTTGCCACGTGTCAGACCACTCCCCGATCTTCCTAAGATCTTCTTGTAAGCGGGTAGTATTTCCTTCTTTCGCGACATTCATACCAAGCTTAGTATCATCGGCGAATTTGGAAATCTTGGCAACCATGTCACCATCCACGTCATTAACATAGATGATAAACAGTAGTGGTCCCAGACCAGAACCTTGGGGACACCGCATAGTAAGTGGACTCAGATGTGTCTTCCACCCACGAAGAGAATCGAGAGAAAAATAATCGAATTAAAAGCAAACAAGTGCCCGCCGTTCCGAGAGGGGGTGGGGTCTTATCAAGGAGCTTTTGAAAGATAATGCATGGTGAAGTATCACGGCACCTGTGCATGGTCTTCACAGGGAAATCCAGACTGGATGCGTTCCTAGAGATCTGGCGTGAGTCAGAGGTGACTCCTATCTTCAAGAAGGGAGATGCTAGCCAAACGTCAAACTACAGACCCATCAGTTTAACGCTCGATAGTCTGTAAACTCATGGAGAGCATCATGGTGG